>OY101441.1:3000000-3395346 GCA_956483585.1 Gymnocheta viridis | reverse complement strand
TACCATTTTTTCTTTCTAATTTTTGTTAATTAGTGATGGTAAAATTTGAATATTGATAGTGGTAAAACAGTGTTTACTGTAAAAAAACAAATAATAATACAAATAACTCTTGTATCCTTTTTCTATACATTATTTGTATAAATACAAATTTGAAATCACATTCAACCGAGCCACCTAAACAGTGGCGGATACATGGAAACACACATGAACACTGATGATGGGAGTGTAGCGGCTCCCGAAAAACAACGTTGTTTCTGTTCTGCCGTGTAAGTTGAAATTAATTGGTGTTAAAATTTTCACCCGGTTGCTTTGTTGTCTCATGTCCAATTCTTTCTGAATAAAAAAATGTTACGAACTTTAGCCAAAAAATAATAATCACTTTGGATTAAAGAAACCATTAACAACAAAATTGTTCGAAAATAATCACATTAAATAAAAATTAGCTACTGGCATGAGCCTTGCAATGTTTACTGTCACATAACTAGTTAAAATTGATCAAATAAATCAAAAAAACTCAGCTAGTTGACAAAAAACAAAAAGCAATAACACTTAAGTATTAATCAAACCAAAAAAGTTTGTCTTAAGTAAAAACAAAAATTAGAAAGAAAAAATGGTACATGAGATAAAACAAACATGTAACAAGGGGTTAATTTAACGTTAATTAGTGATGGTAAAATTTGAATATTGATAGTGGTAAAACAGTGTTTACTGTAAAAAAACAAATAATAATACAAATAACTCTTGTATCCTTTTTCTATACATTATTTGTATAAATACAAATTTGAAATCACATTCAACCGAGCCACCTAAACAGTGGCGGATACATGGAAACACACATGAACACTGATGATGGGAGTGTAGCGGCTCCCGAAAAACAACGTTGTTTCTGTTCTGCCGTGTAAGTTGAAATTAATTGGTGTTAAAATTTTCCCCCGGTTGCTTTGTTGTCTCATGTCCAATTCTTTCTGAATAAAAAATGTTACGAACTTTAGCCAAAAAATAATAATCACTTTGGATTAAAGAAACCATTAACAACAAAATTGTTCGAAAATAATCACATTAAATAAAAATTAGCTACTGGCATGAGCCTTGCAATGTTTACTGTCACATAACTAGTTAAAATTGATCAAATAAATCAAAAAAACTCAGCTAGTTGACAAAAAACAAAAAGCAATAACACTTAAGTATTAATCAAACCAAAAAAGTTTGTCTTAAGTAAAAACAAAAATTAGAAAGAAAAAATGGTACATGAGATAAAACAAACATGTAACAAGGGGTTAATTTAACGTTAATTAGTGATGGTAAAATTTGAATATTGATAGTGGTAAAACAGTGTTTACTGTAAAAAAACAAATAATAATACAAATAACTCTTGTATCCTTTTTCTATACATTATTTGTATAAATACAAATTTGAAATCACATTCAACCGAGCCACCTAAACAGTGGCGGATACATGGAAACACACATGAACACTGATGATGGGAGTGTAGCGGCTCCCGAAAAACAACGTTGTTTCTGTTCTGCCGTGTAAGTTGAAATTAATTGGTGTTAAAATTTTCCCCCGGTTGCTTTGTTGTCTCATGTCCAATTCTTTCTGAATAAAAAATGTTACGAACTTTAGCCAAAAAATAATAATCACTTTGGATTAAAGAAACCATTAACAACAAAATTGTTCGAAAATAATCACATTAAATAAAAATTAGCTACTGGCATGAGCCTTGCAATGTTTACTGTCACATAACTAGTTAAAATTGATCAAATAAATCAAAAAAACTCAGCTAGTTGACAAAAAACAAAAAGCAATAACACTTAAGTATTAATCAAACCAAAAAAGTTTGTCTTAAGTAAAAACAAAAATTAGAAAGAAAAAATGGTACATGAGATAAAACAAACATGTAACAAGGGGTTAATTTAACGTTAATTAGTGATGGTAAAATTTGAATATTGATAGTGGTAAAACAGTGTTTACTGTAAAAAAACAAATAATAATACAAATAACTCTTGTATCCTTTTTCTATACATTATTTGTATAAATACAAATTTGAAATCACATTCAACCGAGCCACCTAAACAGTGGCGGATACATGGAAACACACATGAACACTGATGATGGGAGTGTAGCGGCTCCCGAAAAACAACGTTGTTTCTGTTCTGCCGTGTAAGTTGAAATTAATTGGTGTTAAAATTTTCCCCCGGTTGCTTTGTTGTCTCATGTCCAATTCTTTCTGAATAAAAAATGTTACGAACTTTAGCCAAAAAATAATAATCACTTTGGATTAAAGAAACCATTAACAACAAAATTGTTCGAAAATAATCACATTAAATAAAAATTAGCTACTGGCATGAGCCTTGCAATGTTTACTGTCACATAACTAGTTAAAATTGATCAAATAAATCAAAAAAACTCAGCTAGTTGACAAAAAACAAAAAGCAATAACACTTAAGTATTAATCAAACCAAAAAAGTTTGTCTTAAGTAAAAACAAAAATTAGAAAGAAAAAATGGTACATGAGATAAAACAAACATGTAACAAGGGGTTAATTTAACGTTAATTAGTGATGGTAAAATTTGAATATTGATAGTGGTAAAACAGTGTTTACTGTAAAAAAACAAATAATAATACAAATAACTCTTGTATCCTTTTTCTATACATTATTTGTATAAATACAAATTTGAAATCACATTCAACCGAGCCACCTAAACAGTGGCGGATACATGGAAACACACATGAACACTGATGATGGGAGTGTAGCGGCTCCCGAAAAACAACGTTGTTTCTGTTCTGCCGTGTAAGTTGAAATTAATTGGTGTTAAAATTTTCCCCCGGTTGCTTTGTTGTCTCATGTCCAATTCTTTCTGAATAAAAAATGTTACGAACTTTAGCCAAAAAATAATAATCACTTTGGATTAAAGAAACCATTAACAACAAAATTGTTCGAAAATAATCACATTAAATAAAAATTAGCTACTGGCATGAGCCTTGCAATGTTTACTGTCACATAACTAGTTAAAATTGATCAAATAAATCAAAAAAACTCAGCTAGTTGACAAAAAACAAAAAGCAATAACACTTAAGTATTAATCAAACCAAAAAAGTTTGTCTTAAGTAAAAACAAAAATTAGAAAGAAAAAATGGTACATGAGATAAAACAAACATGTAACAAGGGGTTAATTTAACGTTAATTAGTGATGGTAAAATTTGAATATTGATAGTGGTAAAACAGTGTTTACTGTAAAAAAACAAATAATAATACAAATAACTCTTGTATCCTTTTTCTATACATTATTTGTATAAATACAAATTTGAAATCACATTCAACCGAGCCACCTAAACAGTGGCGGATACATGGAAACACACATGAACACTGATGATGGGAGTGTAGCGGCTCCCGAAAAACAACGTTGTTTCTGTTCTGCCGTGTAAGTTGAAATTAATTGGTGTTAAAATTTTCCCCCGGTTGCTTTGTTGTCTCATGTCCAATTCTTTCTGAATAAAAAATGTTACGAACTTTAGCCAAAAAATAATAATCACTTTGGATTAAAGAAACCATTAACAACAAAATTGTTCGAAAATAATCACATTAAATAAAAATTAGCTACTGGCATGAGCCTTGCAATGTTTACTGTCACATAACTAGTTAAAATTGATCAAATAAATCAAAAAAACTCAGCTAGTTGACAAAAAACAAAAAGCAATAACACTTAAGTATTAATCAAACCAAAAAAGTTTGTCTTAAGTAAAAACAAAAATTAGAAAGAAAAAATGGTACATGAGATAAAACAAACATGTAACAAGGGGTTAATTTAACGTTAATTAGTGATGGTAAAATTTGAATATTGATAGTGGTAAAACAGTGTTTACTGTAAAAAAACAAATAATAATACAAATAACTCTTGTATCCTTTTTCTATACATTATTTGTATAAATACAAATTTGAAATCACATTCAACCGAGCCACCTAAACAGTGGCGGATACATGGAAACACACATGAACACTGATGATGGGAGTGTAGCGGCTCCCGAAAAACAACGTTGTTTCTGTTCTGCCGTGTAAGTTGAAATTAATTGGTGTTAAAATTTTCCCCCGGTTGCTTTGTTGTCTCATGTCCAATTCTTTCTGAATAAAAAATGTTACGAACTTTAGCCAAAAAATAATAATCACTTTGGATTAAAGAAACCATTAACAACAAAATTGTTCGAAAATAATCACATTAAATAGAAATTATTTATATTTTATTAGAATGACGTGTAAAGGTCTCATTAGTTTCTGCTTTTCGTTGCCGTTCTGTGCAGGTATTTGACGTTCTTTTCTGTAGAAAATATTTCTTACTTACTTGTTCTGTATCTGAACTTTCGGATGTGGACCAGAGAACGACAAACGATAGAATAATAAATAAATTACTCCAGCTTATATTGAATATTTTCAGTACAAAATATTTTTCGTATCTGTTCAATTTCATAATTGTATGTATCAGTGCTTATTTTGTTTTATATCTGTATGTATTCATGTTCATATTTGTTTTGTATCCCTGCGCACCTACATGTATCGATAGTTACTCCATCGTGCTATGAGCACATTTATTTTCCAATTTTTGTTTGATAATTATTGCCAGAAATTTTGTGTTTTTAAACAAAATGCGGTATTAAAAAATTTGCGTTAACTTGGAAAGTATACAATTTTACTTTGAAGCAAATTTTTGCAAACAATTTTGAAAATAGGAAAAGCTTAAAAATGGATGGAAACGAAAAAAGGTAAGCTGCTTGCAAGAATTTCGAAAATCCGCAAAAAATTGCAAAATTTGCAAACTTTTCACATTCCTTACATTTTTAGTCTTTTTAGAAGATTTTACGCCTTCTTCAACTTTTCGCGGAATTTCACGTTTTTTTCAATTTTTTATTGTTTTATTGACTTTTAAATGATATTCAACATTTTAATTTTCCCAGTGATTGGAATTTTCGTCATTTTTCTATTTATTTTTCTATCTATTTCACCTATCGATATGCGCACTTATTTATATTGTAACCCGTTTGTAGTCATTCCTTTCTGTGAACTACAGAAACTACATTTTTAAAATCCTACACACTTTTGAATATCGATATGTGCTATGTATTGAAAATTGTATACCTTTGTCGTTCACTGATTCGAATATGATATCAATACTTTATTTTATAATGTGTCAGGTTGGATGAGAAAGTGTAATTTTCGTATTAACTCTTCAGAGACTGAAGCATTAATTTTAAAACCGCCAAGCACTATGATTGATCAATCCATAATCATCGATGGCCAGGCTATTGTCTTTGTAGATCGTATGAAATGTCTTGTTGTTTTATTAGACAATAATCTCAGATTTTTTTTACTTATTATTACATATTTATTTTATTCTGTGGTTTACTTAAATTACCAAAAACATGTAAAACAATTATTTATAAAAATTAAATTTGAGTAAAAAAAAGGCAAAACTAGTTTATTGCACAAAATTGGCATTAGAAGATTCTCTCGAAGAAGACGACTCGGGCTTGAGAAATATGATATAAAGCAACAGGGTGAAAATTGCGAAAATAACAAAAGAGAAACAAAAATTTGCCCGGTACAGAGGGTCGTGTACTACACACTCTTCATCTTCGCCCCTTCTTCCACAAACTTCGTCTGTCTGTCTTTCAATTGCCGATATGTGAAAGGGGACTTATTGATGTCTAATTTATTGTATTGTATACAGGTTTACTCGGGTTGTAGTGCTGAAGACTTAAATAGGTTTATCTTACTTTTTAACAGAATAATTCGTTTTGTTTACAATTCAAAAATTCATGATCATGTTTCAATCTATGTGAATAATATTTTTGAGCTGTAGCTTTAAAAGCTTCGTAAAAATTAAATCACTTCTATTCTTTTATAAAGTTATGGTCTCAGATTGCCCTGAGTATGTTCGGAAACATTTTGTATTTTTGCAGACTGATAGAAACCGACAGCTTTTATTCCCAGCTAGAAATCGCAAATCCTCTCATGTACGAGTTGACAAGTGTTAGAACTCTTTACCACGCTCATTAAGAGTATTTAACTTTAATCGTAATTCATTCAAGATCAAGCTTATTGAATATTTCTCCTTGCAGTTGAACTGATCTAATGCAAGATCAAACAGTTTAATGTATGCGCAAAATAGAAACTTTGTATATTTATATTTTTTATTAATTTTTTTTACTTTTTACTATTTTTAATTTGCTATGTTTGATGGTAAGTAGTTTATAAGTTGTTGCATATAGATGAATTTAATCTTGTATACCACCAGCTATATGAGGTTTTAAGGGCTCGGCTGTTTACTTTAATAAATAAAAATAAAAAATAATAATAAATAAAATAAAGAGATGTGTGGTATATGATTAATAATGGACAACAACATCGGTCAAATGACTGCCACGGCTACCCTTGCAATGCCATATTCCTTTCATGAAATTTTCCATCACCAATTCCCACATTTGCTGCTGAATATTCTCGATAAATTCAAACATTTTATTTTTGAGATATTGAAAGAATTGTGGGCCAATTGCACAGACCTGATCAGGTTCGAACAATATAAAGTCCACATAAAACAGAAAAAGCACTTTAATTTATTCTGTTTTCTAAGGAATTCGAGTATTAAACTAAAAGTTGTCTAATATTTATTATCCTTGCCGTTCTAAAAAATCTGTCGTATAGATATGAATATTTCATTTATGTTAATGTAATGAATAATAATACTTCACTTGAATAATACTAATTCCGAACTTTGGCTTCGAAAACTCGTATCTATAATTCTAAAACGTTAAAGAATAAATTACATTCTTTACAACTGTGTGCTCTTTTTTGTCTTGAAATTGTTTACAGCATTTCACCTAATAATTGTGCTGAAAATCCTTTTGTTGTTTACAAGCAGTCCTTCATTCTTTTCTTTTCAAAATTTACTTGGTTTCATTTGGCCTCACAAGGCCTCACAATATCTTGACTTCCAACGAAAAATGTCCTCGAAAAGTTTTCTATATCCTGTCTATTTGCAGATGTCTACAAAGATTTAAACAAAATTGTTATGGGGGATTTAACTTTAATTTTTCGGTTTTTTAGTTTTTGTGCAACCAAACTACTTGACATTGTTTATTGCCAGCAATGTGTCCTACAACAATTCTCTTGGGTCATCACAAGTAAGCACAGAAACAAGATGAATAAAAAAAACCCAAGAAAAAATTCAAAGTAGAAAAATAAAAGAAATATTTTTTGAAACTGAAACTTTTCGACTTCTGCTGAAAAACAGCAACCAAACAGCTTGGCAGCAACAAAAAAGAAACACCAACTAACAATAATAGAAAATCTTACAAAAACTTCTTATTAAATTTCTATTTTAAATGTGAAATAATATTACAGAAATGCACTCAATCGAGGTTATTTTGTTTTAATGCCGGTTTAATTTCCAGCTTGCAGTTGTTTTTGTTTTCTTTGCATTATCGTAACAGATTATTTTTCAAAACGCATGCGAAACCATTTAAAAGTTTTCTACTTCAGTTTGAACAACAAAAGTTAAATTTTAAGAAATAAATTTAGCGGAAAACAAAACTTTTGGAAATAAAATATTCATGCAAATCAGGTCATCACATAAATTTATTTAAGTTTTACATTTTTTAAATAAAATGAATGGATATTAGTGATGCCAAACAATCGCAATTATTTCATATTAATTTAGATTTTTCCAAGTTACCTGTAATGGTTTTTTAAAAACTGGAAATGACATTTTAGTTCTTGTCCTGTTATTTTTTTTTAATTTATTTACTTTTCATCTAAATAAATACAATTAATTCATTTGTCATTGCATTTATAAATTGCAAAATATTTCCTTTTTAACCTCAAGGATTGGGGCGTGAGGCATTTCAACATGCTGCACGGTGGTAAATTCCGGCCAAAAGTTTTTTTTTAAATTTATATAAAATTGTGATGGTAGATTTTTCCTGACACTTCAAAATATTTAGTATCATTGTTAATAAGGTAATTTATATGGCTATTTATAGTGCTGTAAAGTCAAAAGTTTTTTCTTCACATTTTAATATTTGAAAAATGTGATTTTTTACTTTTGAATCGAAGTAGGAGACTGTGCTTTTTTCTTTAGTTTTTCTTGCAAATTAGCACATGTTTTTAAAAAATCAGTTAGAAGTTAACCATTTTACTTGGTTATTTCTGAGTTTTTGTGTGTTCTTTTTTTATAAAAGTGAAGTGAATGGCAACTAGTTTTAAATCTATAGAAAGTAAACAAAAATAAAGTTTGAAAGACAGAAAAAATTAAAAGAGGTTAAGTGTAAATAACATCTAACACTGTAAAGTATTAAAAGTAAGTACTATAAATTTCAGCTGCAATTACGTGCCATTCCAATAACCAGAACGATTTCAGTGCCTTCATCTTTAGTATAAATTACATACTTCTTTCGATACTTTTAAAACGTCAACGTTTATTTGGCCAAAATCTGTATGCAATTTCTAATATTTTTCGCGATGTATCAAGTGTGTTGCTCTTAACTTGCATACGAAATTTCAGACATTTACATGAATAACCTAATTTTTTCGATACTTTTAGAACATCCATAATTCTTTGGCCAAACCCTGTATTTATATTCCAAAATTTGAATGACCAATTTTTTCAAGATCACTTATGTTATTCTTTATTTTTGGATAAAATTTCAGGAACTTATATTACTTACATGCAATTTTTTTATACTTTTATAACGTCTATGGTTTTTTGGCCAAACTCTGTATCTGAACATCGATATATTTATCCATCGATCAGTTTTGTTATTGGTAATACAAATAAATAAGAAATAAAGAAATTATGGATTTTTGGCCGTGCGCTGCATCAAATCAAGTCAAGAATTTGAACGCCTGCTTGGAAAATTCTTTTTGAAATAAAAAAATTAAAATCAGCGGCGTGTTTATAATTAACAAAAAACAACAACAACAAAATTAAAACAATTTTTCCTTAGAACGGAAAGAAAACAATCATGCACTCGTATGTGATGGAAATCGATTTCAAAAACGAACCATTTTAAAAGGAATTTCTTAATAATATTTCTTTATTAATAAGTTCTTTACCGGAAATATTATAGAAATATTTCTTTATTAATAAGAATTTTATCACAAAAATTATAAAAATTGGATGAAAAGTGTATTAAAAATGACCTTTAAAAGTGCTTCGTTTTCAAAATCGATTTCCATCACAGACCTGAATAAAACTAAATTATTCATTTAAATATTTTTAACTGTTGATATTTGTATTTCGTTGCATTACAAATTTTAAGAGGTTCTCAACAGCCAGTAACGATTTTTTTGATTTTTTTATTGAAAGGACAATCACAAACCGTGAAGCCATTTTGGCTTATCTGCAGAAACATACCCAAGGTCTACGCAGGAATCGAACTTGCGACCACCAGACTAATAGTCTAGTAAGGTATCTATTAGTCTACGGGGGCTCCCCGGGATTTTTTGTTGAAAAATAAGTACGAATTACAAGGAGGACCGAAAGGTATAACATTATTGTGATTTAATGCAATGTGTTTCAAGGTTCAAACTGTTTGCTACGAATTATGGAAAATTTTAGATTTAACGCGGTACCAATTATCGGGATTCTACTGTATTACATATTATTTTGTATCTTTCATATTCAATACATATTTTCCAATCACACTGGCGAATCCTTTCTTTTACGTCAAATACCTGCTAAGTCTGATTACAGCTTTAGCTAAAAATTCTCTTGAGTCGGAAGTTTCCTACTTTACAAGTTATTTCTTGTTACTTCAAAACACTTCCTGCTAAATCAGCAAGTTTTAATGACACTTTAAAAACGTTTTCTCTTCATTTCCCACCATTTTCATTCCCATGAGGTCATAAAACGGAAACTTTATTTGAATTGTTTCATATTTTCCCCTCACAATTCATTGCGGAAACAGCCCCTTGACGTATGCTACAAATAATAAAAATAACATTATTAATCCGTTTCCCAGCAAACACAAAGTCAAGCATACAATATTAAATGAAAATTCAATATGTATTCTATCCTTAATATTTTGCAAAACTAAGAAAAGAACTAAAAATCTAACGAAAGCTTGTGAATTGATTTGACTTTTATAGACAATTGTGTAACCTAAAGTTTGTTTGTTTTTTAATAAAACTTTTTGTCTCTTTGGAATATAGTGAAAATAAGTTTCCAAAAAGAGATAACGTAACGTGCAATTCTTGTTTTTATTGATTTCAATCTTGTAGATTTGCGTGTTCATTTGTTTTATTGTTTCATTAAGAGTTCTCTTAGGTTGCCATTATGATTATATTTTCTAAATGTTCATAAGAGCGAGTTTGAAATTTATTTCCGTTAGGGATTTTTCCAAAAAAATGGCTGTTAAAATTATTGTGTATCCATTTTATAACTAAAGTGAAAATAATTATGTTTTCTTTTGTAATAAATTATGTTAAGTAACCAAGCAAGCAAGCATATGACTTAAGTAACAAAATATTTATTTCAGCTACAAAATAATTCTTGCAGAAAATATATCAAAAAATCAAAATAAAAATAATCGTCTTCAGCACAGAGACTCTCATATAAAAAGCACACGTTTTCTGTGTTGGAAATAACCGTTGACGAATTTAAAAACTAAAAGTTAAAAAAAATAAAGTTCCTGTTGAAAACCCCAACTAAAACTAACATATTTGTGTATTATTAAAACAAAACGTATGTTTTAGTAAAGACCGTGGTAAACTGTGGTCGTGCAATCTGCCAAAAAAGTCATGTGTGTTCAAAAACTATAATATGTAGTGTGGCACTCGTGAGTCAGATTTTTTTAAAAGTCTGTCCGACTTGCATATAATTATGAGTTTCCATAAAATGATAGATTTCATGCGATCAGAGATGCATCTTTTTAAGAAATTAAATTGCAACGAAAGCAAAATTAAATTAAAGCTATTTACTTTATAAATCTGCACAACTATTTTGGCGCAAAAAAATCAATAAAATCTAAAATTACTTGAGTGAAAAATACACATGTGTATGTGTTTGCATCTCTTTTGTGTGATAGTGTGTCAAATTCAATGCGGTTTTTAAAAGTGGGACAAAATTCTGTCAGATTTTCCAGTGAATGAATCGCACAACTGTGTATGATAGTGTATCACGGGCATAAGTGTTTCAAACTTTCTAATACAATTTTCGTTAATGTCTAGCAAATTTAATTTTTATTATTTCATGAACCGAGATCCCGGGAAAGCGGGAATTTTTTTAATTTCCCGGGACGATAAATTGCGGGAAAAAACTCTAACAGAGAGATGAACAAAACAAAATATAAATTTTGAATTTAGATATAATCATAATTTTTTTAAAAATGATGAAGTTCTGTGACCACAAACATAATTGAGTCGTTCAACTATTAAAGCCGCACATACATTAAACAATATTATTGAGTATTTCATTGTTCACATCTGTCGTTTTGGTGAAAATTATTCAATATGTGGCACAATACTTTACATTAAAATTTGGTGCATTAAACAATGTTGTCACCACAAGACACATTTTATCACTCTCTTCTTGGTTTTGGAATAATAATCAGACGGGCACCACCAGATGGATGGCATACACACTGGCGATTGAACAATTATGTTACAATAGTAATGATTATTATATTGTCTGGGTGTACTAAATCTAATAACTAAAATTCAATTGATATCAACAAACTAATAGATACCGTGGCGTATGAAGACATCTTATTAAAATTATCGTTAGCTATTTTTTTTCAAAGTGGATTTATGCCAACAGCTCAAATATTCCTCATACGCCACAAAAACAATCGAACTTGTTAGACTTTTTGTAATGTTTTCTTTCCTTTGACGTCTTAATTATCAAAAAAGAATTAAGTAAAACAAAAATCTTAACAATTACAAGGCATAAAACTTCTGGGAAATGTAACTGCTTTCAAGGACATTCGTAAAAAACTTCTGAGCGTAGAATTTGTGTAGTTACAATCTTGATGCCAACATTGTGATAAAATCCTTTTAACAGCTTTCTAACTTGAAAACAAACACCTGTCACTGTAGTAATGAAAAAGTATAAAAATATCGAACAACAAAGTTTGCTCGAAAAAAACTCTTGTTCTAAGCAAAGTTGAAAACTTTATAGGAAAATGTAAAAACATGCTGAACACCAGAAAAGTTCGAATCGCAAAAACAATAAATAAACTTAAAATGTTTAGTTCAACTCTTTTTTTTTGTTGTAAATTATTTTTCCTCAATATTAAGTTCATTTTAACAACTAAAGTGATTGTGCAATTTCTGTTACTTTGTCTTTTTTTCAAAACTTGTGTAAATTGTTTTGCTGTTTTTGTTTTATTTTATTTAGAACACATGTATCGTTATAAAATTGTTATAAAAGAATTTCCTGTGTGTGGCTTAGAATTTGTAGCGTCCGCAATAAATTCCAGAATGTGTGTGCTCCTGAAAATTTGTTATCTAAAAAAAAAAGAATACCAAAAAGTACAATTATGTCGGATATTTGTTTGTTTTAATAGTCAACTATCGCATGAGCCCGAATTCTTATTATTTGTGTATGTGAGAATGTCTGCTTCCCGCACAGCAAAAATGCTTAAATATTCTAGCATGACAATTTTTGTATATTTTATACACAACATTTTTTTGTGTGCGATTTTTAGAAATACAGGGTGTCCGACGGGAAGGTATACTACTTTGTTTTGCCGCCATTTTGGCAAACATCAGTCTTGACAGTTCATATTTGGCAGTCGTGAAGTGGACACGTGGAAAATTTATTATTGAAAAATGTTCGATAAACCAACGTGTTTTAATCGTTAAAACATTTTATCAAAATCAATCATCGATTACTGTGACGAAGAGAAAGTTACGTGAAATTTTTGGGAGAAACAACGTGCCAACAAAACGTGTAGTGAATGATTTTGAAGAAAGAGGGTCGGTCTGAAGGTGATAGGCCCAAGCATGGACCACAACGTACTGCAAGATCGGCTGAAAACATTACTGCTGCTCAAGAAAGTGTTCAAAACAATCCATCAACCTCAATTCGACGCCGTGCTCAAAAGACTGGTCTTCAAAGAACAACTTTGGCCACAATTTTGCACAAGCATTTGCATTTGTTTCAGCTGACACAAGAGCTTCTTCTACCAGACCATTTACGCCGCCGTACATTTGCCAATAGGATGTTATAGCTCGCCCACGACAATCCCGATTTTATTGAAAAAATAATAATGAGTAACGATGCACATTTTCATTTGAATAAACAGAATAGTCGGTTCTGGGCAATGGAAAACTCTCAAATTATTCATCCATTAAAAGTGACAGTCTGGTGTGCAATTTGGTCAGGAGGAATCATTGGACCTGACTTCTTTCAAAATGAAAAGGGCGTAATTGTAACTCTTAATGGGGAGCGATATCGTGATATGATTGAAAACTTTTTAACGCCACAACTGCATGCTTTGGGCTTGATTAACATGTGGTATCAACAAGACGGTGCCACATCGCATACAGCCAGGATTACAATGGAATTACTGCGAGACCTCTTTCCACAACAAGTTATTTCAAGAAATGGTGATGTTGATTGGCCTCCACGGTCGCCTGGATTGACTGCTCCGGACTTCTTTTTGTGGGGATATCTGAAAAGCAAGGTTTATGCAAACAAATCAGAAACGTTGTTAAGCGATCTGTATTTTTAAATGGCAAACTTTTTAATAAATAAATTACACTTCAGCTGACTGCCTTGCCAGAACGACGGTCTTGAAACCACTAAATGAATAACCCTTGAAAATAATTAAAAAGTGATGAGCTAAAAATATTGAGAATGTCATACCCGAAAGGTTTAACGCTGAATGCTACCATATGCCCACATTGACTTTGTTTTCATGTTCTTAAGTTTAAAAAATAATAAAATATGGATCTTATTTATAATAAAAAATGTATATTTCTTTCTCAAATTTCTTCTTCATATGACTACAAAATATATTGTAAGTTCAATTAGATTTATTGCAAATAATATGCGATTGAGAGTTTAGACAAAAATGCCATTGATTCACATAAAGAATTGTTCGAATGAAAAGTGTGCCAGAAAGTATCCAACAGAATTTAAAATCACCAGCCACACGATGTGCTATCAACTGTTAATAATGGCTATTAATGCACGATTTCTATGTAAAGCAGCGATAAAAGAATCAAAAAAAATAAAGAAATCACATTCAAGCGAACATCCTGTCATGAACCAGCTACTGACTGCTATTATACTCTGATGATTGAACAGCTTGAAAATCAATTCAGTATTGCTTCAACGAATTAATTGCGAACCATAATTGGCCAACTGATTGAGTTTTATTGTTTCACCAGCAACATCGTTCTTGTCGTTCCAGTTGTAAATTTCTAGCAAATTTGTGCAAAAAATATTCCTGGTTATCTAAGTGTTCTCAGGGAATGTTGCAGTTTATTTTCTTCCATTTCATATTTGTAGTAGAAAAGGTGCGAAAAACAAGTGCAGAAATAATACATGAAGGATGTAACATGAAGGATTTAATGTAGATATTTTGTAAAGAAGAATTTTCTTCACGTATGAGCATTTTTATAATTAAAAATTCCTCATACGCAGAGTTCGCCACAAGGCTGGTATTGAGAGCTGGTAGGGTTTCCTTCTCCTTCTTGGGAAAAAATACCCTGGAAATACTACTAATTTCCACATTCCAGTTTTAGGAATCCCAGGAACACTATAAAATAAAAAAGGAATGGCTATAAAATGCTGATAAAACTAAATGAAAAAATAAATATTATTAAAAAAAAAGTGAAGGAATTCTCTAAAGAAAAAGTATATAAAATTTCAGCATTCTCCAGCATTTGCGGGACGTAATCGGCATTCATGTCTTTTTTTCAACCACTCTTTAGAGAACAGAAAGTAATGGATGAAGAATCCTCGAGATGGCGTAGAGAAGGAGGTGTCTGAGTTGATTTCAGTCCAAGAGCGGACCCTGCAATGCTGACTATAGAGTTGTTTTGGACTATTTGCAAACATGAGGAGCTGCTAAACATAAGGACACTAGTGATAATGAAAATCTCCTTGCATTTGCGTTTAAATTAAACAAAATTTATTATTCTTTAGCAAAATCAAAAAAACGACACTCAAATAAAAATAATTTTTTACAAAAAAATTCAATTATCAAAGAAAACAAAAATTATCAAGATTAAAAAAGTCAAAATCATTGGATTCTACTGACCTCTCTAATTCATGTTATCATCTCGTTTTATTACATTTTTGAATTTGCATAATTCCAATTATTAAAATTATTATTATTATGGCACCATGTTTTTAAATATATATTTTTTTCTTTATTCCGCCTGATGATTAATTATATGCTAAATCCTTTATTTCAATAAAATGTTACGTTAGCAAGTAAAATTTTTTTTTAAACTTCATCGTCATGTCTCTTAATTACGACAATTCTTCTATTTTCCATACAAAAAAAAGCACATAATCATTATTAGATTCCTTAATTCAACTATAACAACAATTTGATTGATTACGAGCCACAAAAATGACCGAATTCTCAGGAAAATATTTGTAAGATTGACGTCAACATGACAAATGATTTAAGAAAAATGTTAAATGCAAATGTAGAAGACAAATTTGCATACAAAAATTATTTATTATTTTCGGTTGTTTAAATGGCACAAGTGAATCACTGAATAAGTGAATGAAAATATAAAAAAAAAGAATTGAAAATAAATCGTTTGAGAAAATTTTACAATAATTAAAAGAATTTCAAAAAGTTTTGTTTGTTGAACTTTTTAAAATTCTTTAAAATAAGATATCGAAGCATATCTCGATTAATTAATTTGTTAAATTACAACATAAGCAGCCAGGACCGCGATGTTACACGTATTCGTTCTTTCATACAATTACATTTAAAATAAAAACAATTTAAAAAAATGTTGTTTTTGTTTGAAATGTAATTGTACGAAGGAATCAATACGTGTGACATCGTGGGCGTGGCAGCTAAAGTTATAATTTAGCATGACACGATTTTAAGTATTCTATAAGTACACAAAAATTTACATTTACGATACATTTACGATTTCTACGGTCGCCTAAAGAGGCCTTTACCCTCTCCAAGGAAAGTAAACTTTTGACATAATTAAATTTAGTTAAATTGCTTAAAATTAATTTAAAATTTATTTCAAATAAATGACTATAAACTCATATCATAAAAAATTCGAATTTTACCTGAATTCAAGGATTCCTTTCTGGAACTAAAATCTTTTAGCTTAAAGTTAAGAGCTACCCAGACTCAATGAGAGCCAAATTTAAAAATTTAGCTCTTGAGGAATTCTTGCTTAAGGCAAGAACTTAGAGCCTGTTTCTCTAAATGCGAAAGAAAATTTCCTTCGAACATTTCTAATAAAAACAAACAAAACACAAAATTTTGTTTTTGTTTTCAATATCTAAATTAAAATAAAAGTAGCGGATTTGATTGGAATTCAAATCAGGAATTTTTTTATTGAAAATTTTTAATAAATTCAAATAATATTTGTTAAGAAAGTGATCTTGAAACATTTTTAATCATCAGAATAAATCATCATAATAACTCACCTGCGTTCTTTGTTCGAATTTACCACTTTTGAAGGTCGATACTAGTGATTAGGAATATCAACTATTTAAAATAATTATTTAAAAAATTAGACCACAAGTAGAAAAATTTCTTACAAATCAATTCAATTTCGGGAAGCACGAAATTCCCATCTCTAAAGATTAATTATTCTTTAGATTATTAATCTCTTAGTTTTTTTTTCAGAGCAATTAGCGCCGCTAATTATTTATCCTGAGTTCCCCTACCAGTGTTACCAAAATTCTGATTTTCATCGCACCAAATTGACCATTAAATAGTACTAAAAAAAGTACTAAAACTTCTTTTGAGGCTTACGACGAAAAATTCAATTCAAAACTTGTCTTTGAGACTGAAGTACTTGTGTATTTTACAATAAATTTTACATTCAACATTTTGTGTTTAATGTCAAAAAATTTAGTTTGTTGAAATTCTTTGAAAAAAGATATCGAGACCTGTTTCGAATAATAAATTTAATAATTATTTGTGTTTAATATATTTCGAATTTAAACCAATTATTATCTAATGCGACAGTAAATATTTAATTTGCCAAGAAATATTTATTTTTAAATTCACAATAATATTCAAGGGTTCCACTCTATTGCGAAGCGAAAGCAATTGCAATAATTCGATTTTCTAACCCATCGCAATAGAGTGAAACCTCCCTGATTTATTCATCATTTCACAATCAGCACTCAGTGTGTGTAATTGATAAAAAAGTGCTATTAGATTTTCTATTATCTAATGTTCATTTTTAATTGAATGCTTTTTCTTGTCTACATTTCTCTTTACAGGTAAGTCAAAAGATAGAAATAAGTGTGTTACACTAGAAGACTACTTGAAGATTACAATTTTTGTGAAAAAAAAACAAAAAACAGAGAATTCGTGCGATTAAAAAGGTAATAAGATTTATTTTCACTAAAAAGTCAAAGCAGATATGATAAAAGCACTCTTAACATGAAATTGTATGCTAATGAAATATATCAAAGAAACCTTTTTAAAGTGGGTTCGGTTTTAATGAAAAAATAAATTAATTAACGAACTTTGTGTAGATTAAAAAAAGAAATATCTCAGCACTTAACTCTCAAAGTCATTTACATGGGTACATTGTTAACTCGTGCCACAGAAATTGTAGATGATGATGTGAGTGAAATGTTTAAGGCGTTGACTTATAAACAGAACATGAAACGATGAATCCCATATTCCAGGCAGCTTACAAAAATATCTATAAAATTTAATTATTTATACAGGGTGTCCTACTTTGTTTGTTTATAATTTTTGATTAAGTGAAAGCGAATGGATCTTATATTGATAAATGTTTTATTTGATGTCGGCAATTATGTATGGAATACAATATCAGATAAATGTCCGCCTCTGTTAGCCTCACAAATGGGAGCACATTTTTCATTACATTCCCACACATTTCATGCGGTATTTCATTAATTCCACCATGAATATTTTGTATGAGTTGCTAAAGCGTTTCTGGTTTGTTTGCATAAACTTTGCTTTTCAGGTATCCCCACAAAAAGAAGTCCGGGGCAGCCAAATCAGGGGACCGTGGAGGCCAATCAACATCACCATTTCTTGTAATCCTGGCGGTATGCGATGTGGCAACGTCTTGTTGATACCACATGTTGATCAAGCCCAAAGCATGCAGTTGTGGCGGTAAAAAGTTTTCAATCATATCACGATATCGCTCCCCATTAAGAGTTACAATTACACCCTTTTCATTTTGAAAAAAGTCAGGTCCAATGATTCCTCCTGACCAAATTGCACACCAGACTGTCACTTTTAATGGATGCAATGGTGACTGATGAATAATTTGAGGGTTTTCCATTGCCCAGAACTGACTATTCTGTTTATTCACACATCCATTTAAATGAAAATGTGCCTCCTCACTCATTATGATTTTTTCATGAAAATCGGGGTTGTCATGGGCGAGCTGTAACATCCTATTGGCATATGTACGGCGGCGTAAATGGTCTTGTAGAAGAAGCTATTGTGTCAACTGAGTCTTAAATGGAAACAAATGCAAATCCTTGTTGGAATTTGTGGCCAAAGTTGTTCTTTGAAGACCAAGCTCCTGAGAACGGCGTCAAATTGAGGTTGATGGATTGTTTTGAATACTTTCTTGAGCAGCAGTAATGTTTTCAGCCGATCTTGCAGTACGTTGTGATCCATGCTTGGGCCTATTACCTACAGACCCTCTTTCTTCGAAATCATTCACTACACGATAAATAGTGCGTTTTGTTGGCACGTTGTTTCTCCAGAAAAATTTCACGTAACTTTCTCATCGTCACAGTAATCGATGATTGATTTTGATAAAATGTTTTAACGATTAAAACACGTTGGCTTATCGAATATTTTTCCATAATAAATTTGCCACGTGTCTACTTCACGACTGCCAAATATGAACTCTCAAGACTAATGTTTACCAAAATGGTTTCCCGTCCGAAACCCATATAAGTAAAAATTAAACAAAACTGAAATACATCATGAACAATGAATAATATATTCCTGGGCAATTAACAAATATAACAAATCGTTTCTCTTAACATTCTAAACATGTCTTCAAACCCACATACACATTAAAAAAACGAACTTCCCTTTTAAGGATCATTAGAGATGATCTGAACTTGCATTCCTTCCGTATCGCAAGTTCAGGATCCAGCGTCTTTTTTTAAGCTCTTTTTTACTGGAAATCGGTACATACATTATGACTTTGTTCTTGTATATCAAGAACTTTCATAAAATACAAAATTTTCTTGAAGTTTTCTACAAAACTAAATTTGATAACAAAATTGGAGGGGAAGTTACAATTAATTGCTTGCAAGGATACGTGACATCATAATTAATGTATGGATATGTGTATGTATGTATGTCAAAGTTCTTTTGTAATGTCGTGCAAGGCGCCCTCTCAGTTTTCTACAAAATTAAATTCACAAACAAAATTGGCGGAGAACTTATGACGCTTCACTAGGATTTTTCTGCCCATTTAAGTTTTATGCCGGTTTACTTGTAGAGAAATCGATTCTTAAAAATTACTCCCATATTGATTTTTTCTCTGTCAAACAAATCACTTGTTATGCTTCTCATATTCTATTCTTCAAAAGGCTCACTTGCTGTCAAAATTTTTAACTGAGTTACACACATACGAGTACATACTTATTTCTACAATTTTAAATCTCATTTCCTTTTCATGTGCACTTTTATGTGTCCACTTGATAGTAAACACTGCAGAAATTGTTGATTTTGTAGTTGATGTTATCCTTGTTAACCTGCCTGGTGGATACTTGTGTTGCTTTTCAATGGTTAAACATCGAATGCATCAACAACAAATGTCTACCATCGTACAAACACAATCTATGAATACGGCTCTCATACAGAAAAATGGTTATGAAATTTTATTTGTTTTGTCCTTTTATTGGATTGATTCATCAATCAAATTTGGCAACCAACCCAAGCATCAAAAGTTAATAAAAGATTGTACAAAAAGTAAATAAAAGGTTCTTTGCTGTGCTGGTCTTTACTCTCTAAATAACGATTTGTCAAACAGAAAGTTAAGTTAATTGATTTTGTGGCAACAAGATGTGCTGCATGCTGCCCGTATTTACAAAATTAAAATTCTATCAATCCAATCTAAAGTTATTGAGCTGGATCGAGTTCGAGGAATGAATTTGTAAATTCAATCAATTAAGTTTTTATATTATTGTTATTAATAAACTAACAAGGAGAAACTAATCACACGAATAATGTTTGATCGACTTCTTGAACAATTGAAGTCAAATAATGTTCGATGAAATAAAAAAAACTACTTCGAGTAGCTATTAATCGAATATATTGAGTATTTTTTGAAGTCACTTTTACAAAGATTTTAACAAAAATTATAGGAAATCACTCATTCCATTCTAAGTTTTTATTGGTTTGTGAAAACAATAACTGTTATTATTAATTTTTAATTAAATATATGCGTGAAAAAGCTTTCCATTGAGAAAGCGAATTATCGGATAAAATTAATCATTTATATTTATTTTCTGGACCTAAAGCTTGAATAAATTATTTAATAAAATTTAATAAAAAGGTTGAATAAATCAGAATAATTATAACACATTTTAATGACCGCCTGAGTGTTGCTCTTAGAGTAAAATAGAAACATTTTAAATAATTGTTAAAAAAATACACTTTAAGTAAAAGTTTCATAATGTAAATATTTTGCATAATTGCGGTCATTGTTGGTTTAATTCATCTAAACCACGGCACGTAGTGCCGTCTTGCTAAAAGTAAACTTCGTCCATCAATCAATATCTTTCGATTCCATCTTTAAGGTCTTGATTCGATTTGGAGCCATTGGCCTAGACTTTATTTGGCACGAAGACGCAAAGCAAAAATTTAATAGATATTAAATCAGAAGATTTCGGTGGGCAACTGTGATCGGCGCACCAATATCTTCCAATTTCGGCCAAGGAAAACCATTAATCATCGTTCGATAGCGTAATTCGAACTTACGGTCCAATTTACATAAAAATAAAAAGTTTTAGCGGCAATATTTCGTAATTATCTTTGAGTGGCTTCTTCTGACAAATTATTAATAATCGTGAAACAATACAGTCGAACTCGAATCACTATTATCCCAAGAAGATCTTCCAATTACGAAGACTTAGAATTATAGAATTTATTTGTTGAATAAAACACAATACATTTCTTTTTATTTAAAATAGACACTTACCGAAAACAGGAATAATAAGTAAGCTGACAGCCATACCTAAATGAGAGCGTTGAGCGTCGCGTTAGCAACAGGGTACGTATGCATTCTAAGAAAAAAATTTACTCTGACTGTACTGTAAATACGTACCCTGCTCTGATTTAGGTATGGCTGTAAGGTGAAGTAAAAAGTTCTGAATAGTGACTGAGAGTTTACTTTTTTTATTTTCAATCAAAAATTACTCTTAATTGTTCAAAGCCTTGTGATGGTCATCAGTTGTTGTTTGCAAATATATTTTGAATGTTCGATAAAAATATTCTACATTGTTTCTGCAAGGATACTGAAAAATTTCTTCTACCGAACCCTCACCATCACTCGCCGTTTCGCTTAAAAGGGGACCTCACAATATAAAAAATAACTTTTATTCAAAACAATGCACTTCAACAAATGCAAGAGATCAGCTGATAAGTAAACAAATCACTTCGAGTGAATTGGATCGAATTAGAAAACATTAATGTTATAGAAGTTCGCGTTAAGGAAGTTTTACTGTATCATTTAGTAGCGAAATAATGAATATACAATTTTTTATTTTTATTAAAAATTGGACCTAAATGATTTAAGAGATGACCGGTAGAGGTAATTAGAGATGGGCACTGCTCATATCATAAGCGTGCATCACGCGTGATCACGCATAATCGTGATTAGTTTTTAGTTTCGATCAACTGAGCATGCGCGAACGTGAATATAAAAAATTCAGCGTGAGTTGGCATGCATGAGTAGATTTTCGGTGTAATTTTTTTTGATTTATCATATAATTTTTAAATTTTTTTTAATTATTTAATAGTTTTTCTTTTTTATGTCATAAGTATTTCGAAAGCGTGAGTTTTCGTGATTGTGAGTAACTTTTTTTCTACTCACGTGAGCGTGCATGAATGTGAGCTAAAAAATATATTGTCGGGCATGAGTAAAATTTTGTTTCGTGAGCGTGCATGAGCGAAAGTGGAAAGTCACTCACGATCCCATCTCTAGTAAAAATCAGCAACTAAGTTTTGCTCATTTTAAGTGTTAACATTTCCATTAATTTTTATTTTGGGTATCTAAAAAGACTTCGTTCTAAGCGAAAACTCGCTGTCAACCAAAATTCGTTGAACCGTAGAGATTTGTGTTAAAGTGTATGTCCACTCTTGCATGTCACTGTATTGAAATTTAATATTCTTCACTGTGTCATTGCAGACATCAATAACGAACAAATTCATATTTTTATTGTTAAGTAGACGTAATCAATTTAAAATTTTTATTTTTCTAACTATTTGTAAGCGTCAGCAAAATTCGTGAGAAATTATTGATTGCAAATTTATGTTGACTAGAATTAGTTTTAATATAAAAGCTGGCAATTTATTTAATAAAAAAAACAGAATTAATTACACAATCAAAGAAGCTTGTTTTCTGTAGACTTTTTACTTCTCAAACAAAAAGTGGTCATTTTGATGCTCTTCTAAAACGGCTGAAGAGATCAGACAATATTTATGGACAGTCTGAAATATTAAGGAGTTGTTGGGACCGGAGAAAGTATTTGCTACAAACGATGATTCGTTATAACCGGAGTGCGTTATACGTGAATTCTACCTTAATTTAAGCTAAAAAAAGACACTGAAAAATGTTTTTAATAGTCATTAATTCTTACTTAATTTAAAAGGAATATTTTATCGTAAATGTTGTCCATGAAATGCTTATTTAATTTTGGATTATCGGTAAAGAGTTGTCTCTTCTTTATAAAATAAACATTGTGAAGGTGTAAAATTGCTCGAATAAGACAGCCGACTAATAGATTCATTTTAAGAATGAAGGTCTGCAAGATAGCATTCCTACAACTTACCGAAGGAAGCAATTAAAATTTCACAGAGATTGGAAAAAATTAAAAAGTCGGCTGATTATACTTTATATACTCGGAGCTCTGCAACATATAAATCTGCTGTAAAATACTGCAAAGTTTTTAAGATTCGCATGAAAATGTATGAACTTTTATCTAAAAATATTTCGGAAAAACGATCATTAAACTGCAATTGCTTACAAGCGAACTTATGTTTATCCAAAGTTCATTTTTATATGATTTCAGGCTACAATATGAAATTTATTACATTTTTGCTGTAAAGCGTGTTTGCCAACTCCAATTATCCCAATCTTTACCATGTCGTCCAAAAATTAAACATCCTTTTTTACATCCTTTGCTGCAGGGTAAATATATAAAATTATTGTCTTGTATTCAAATAGTTTTTTTTATGTTATAAGTTTTTATTTTTCAAAGTTTTTATTGAGACTTTAACCACAATGCCAATGTCATTTAAAAAAAATATGTTCTTCTTTAAAGCGAATAAATGTCATTGACCATAAAGTTGTGGATGTTGTGCCAATTTTCTTGGTTTTTTATTTCACTAGTCAAATCTTATCAACCATAAAATTCGGCTGCCAAAAACTATCTTTCTTTTTGGCTCTAAATATTATGAAAAAGTAAAACAAGTGTGACTGTAAAATTTAATTGACCTCAATTGGCAAGACGAGCAAAAAAGAATATACAATCATCTGTATGTGTATGAACAAGCAACCACTGGCAAATTACTGCGGACAAAAAAGCAACAGCGACAACAGTAGCCACGGCAGCCAGAGTGGAACTCCGGCCTGTGTAGGAAATCGACAGCCTGTAACTTCGTCTTTAAGCCGCGAAAACTATTTTCTGCTTGAACACTTCCCAGCAAACAGTTTCATTATCAATTGAAAAATATATATATTCTTCAATAATGTATTCAAGGGACGAAGGCATGACACTGGTCAATGAATGATAGTGCCTTTAATAATACCGGGGTATGCACATGTACTTCACTGCGTCCTGCCTCGTCGAAGTAAAATAATTAATACAAATTGATTTACAGCCTGAAAAAAAATTAATGCGGCTGCCACTTTTATTTATTCATTTGTATTTATTATTTTAAATTTCCAATACAAAAATTCATACAATAGTACAATATGTTGAATCAGCATATGTATGCTAATACTCATATGCTTCAAAATAATAACAAATTCTTCTATCAGCATATTCAATATGTTTGGCGTCTATATAATATGTTGAAAGTAGCAAATTTTTTTATGTCAGCAAATGAAATGTCAAGATATGAGATAGCATACGATTTTTGTGTTTATACGATATGTTGAATTTTATGTGGTGCTTTATATGCTGTGTCGTATAAACATTTGTTTGTGAAATTAGTGAGTTTGACAACACTTATTAATTATTATTCAACATACGAGTATGTACTTATACGTGAAATTTTTGCAATTTATTAATATAAATAAAAAATAAAAAAAAACATAAACATAAATGTTGTCGTCGGAGGAAATATCACTAGCTATACTAGCAAAACTTACCAAGTACAAAATCGAGATAAATTAAGATATAAACACATTCACGACAGCAGGCTACATGGCTACAAATGTCGCTGGCTCATTCAAAAATTTGCGGAATTTCGCGTTTTTTGCAATGTAACGCACTTTCCTTTATTCTTTTCTTTTTCTATTTTTTATTGTTTCATCGACTTTGAAATGATATTTTTAATATTCCCAATGTTTGGAAGTTATTGCGAATTTTCCCAATATTTGTAGTTTTTTTGCGAGTTTTTCAAATTCCCTGCATTTCTATTTCGTTTTAGAAGATTTTACGACTTTTTTCTAAATTTTGCAACTTTTTGCGGAATTTCGCGTTTTTTGCAATCCGGGCTACTTTTTCTCTTTTTTTATTGTTTCATCGACTCTTAAATAATATTAAACATTTCAATTTTCCCAATGATTGGGATTAGGCGTGATTCGCATATGAATACGAATTCGGCATATGCTGAAAAGCTTGCATACGCCTTTCAACAAATAACATATACGAGTATGTCAGCATACGCAAGGAAATTTGTTAAGCGCTAATAATATGCTGTTTACAAGATATGCTGAAATTGCCAACATACGTTTGTTGGTATTATTAACAAAGTGTTAGGAAATGCTGTTAAACATACGTATGCTGGAAAAAATTTGCGTTTACACGTTAAGGTGCGGTCACATCTGATAAACATTTCCCCAAAAAAAACGTAACCAACAGACAAGCTAAATTTGCATTTTCTTTAATTCTAACATTTTTTTAAGTATGGGTTTGCATTTATTAAAAATAATATAAAAAAATAGCAGCTTGCGGCATAATTGACTTCATTATGTTATATAAAGACCAAGTTAAATCACACTAACCTTAAGCGAAAGTAGTTCTAGAATCAGATAAATTATATAGAACATTGGATATTTATAATTTAATTCTAATTAAAATTCAGTTACAAGTTTTTTAAGAATATTAAAAACATGAAATAATTAAAGAAAGCAGCATTTAATTATAGCCTTGCTTTTTGCATTGGATTAAGATTATGAGCAACTCCGGTGTGCTGAAAACAATAATTAAAAATTACGAAAAATGTTTAAACAACAATTTCCTAAAATGTATTGTATTCGGTTCAGATTTATAATATAATTACATTTAGTTAATCTAGCAAACTGTAGACGTTCAAAATTCCTGCTTCATAATAATCTTGTGCAAAAGAATAAGGTTTTTGAACTGAAGGTAATTTAAAAAGGACGTTTTCAGTATCCGACAAGGAACAGGGCGACATGATCAAAAGTATAAGGTTATTGAAAATCTTGCAGAATTTACTATTATCCTTCGTGTTGCATCCAGTGAAGAGCGCAGATGCGTATAATAGAGTCGGTAATAGATAAGTTTTTGCCAGAAGTCATCTTGCTCTTGGCGGAGTGAAATATTGTGTGACCCACAGACTTCATAACACGCGGTGTATTCTCCCACAAGATTGGTTAATATGATTTGACCAGGTGAGATTTCTGTTAAACGTTACGCTAAGATTTTTTATCGTATACACTACATAATTTTTTGCGCCGTCAATAAAAATATTTCTATCATCCTCTATTATCATTGACTTTTTCGTAATAATAATGCACTTAGGTTTCCTCGAATTCAGTCCATTTTCCGAAGCCCAAGTGAATATTTTGCCTAGGCCACAGTTCAGTTCTTGAACTTTAGAAGCAATGTCATCCTTCGAACTACTGAGATAAAACTGAACATCATCAGCATACTCGTACATTTGAATTTTCGAAAAGTTTATCTGAAGTGGAAGATCACGTGCATATAAGGAGTATAGCAATGGACCAAGGATCGAACCCTGTGGAAAACCCCTTGAGACTAATAAAGGTTGTGAAATTATGTCCACATTGGCGACAGATTGAACATAGAGGTTCTGTAATAGTTGTATGAAAACGATCAAAACTCGCAATAGCAGAGTTCTAAAAGGATTAACTTACGTCCCTCATGTTCACCCAGTTTCCTCTCTTCTTTATTCCTTTCACAAAGAACGCAATACAACAAGCGATTAGTCGGCATTAATTGCCTGAGTTGTTAAACTCTTTCTTTCGTATTAACGAAATTTTAAATTTTTAAAGGACTACAAAGTTTGTTGAAGACTAAATTTAAAAATAGAGTCTTCCAAATTTTTCAATATTTTTGGCGCATTAAAACGGACAATCAGGACTTTTTTATGCAAAAATCTTTTTTATTGCTGTGCAGAAAAAAATAAGTTATTTAGCAAAGAAAAGTCCTTCTCTAGTTTTTTGCTGGGATCAAAAATTGTGCCATAAAGAATATACGAACATAATAATAAAAGAAAAAGAATTATTATTTTGGTTTGTCCAAGATAATAAAGTTAATAAAAGGACATATTTAAGTTAAAGTAACTGTCGAAAGATAAAAATATGCGACTTGAAGTTATTAGGCGTTCAAGTAGAAGTAGATACTTCCTCGCATCGCTTGAAAAAGTAATGTGCACTCGTTTGTTTTGCAGTGTTTTATCCTCAATTTTCCTTTTTCTCCGTTTTGATGGTGTTGTGTTGTGTTTGCTTGTTCCAGCATCATAGTCTTGCTTTGTAATTCGATGCAGGACAAGAAAGAGCCGTATATTCGGTTATGCTGAATCTTATACTCGTATGAGAGTCGTCCGGGTATGGAGTAATAAATTAATTTTTTTTTAATTTAAATAAATTGAATATTTTATTTTCATTGAAATCTCTCTTCTAAAAGCTTAATTTGATAAACTCTAGAGCAGACTTTATATTTTTATATTCTACTAAATCACATTTATGGAGCATATTTCTGCTTTCGCGGCTGTTAGTCTGCTTACTGCTACGTTCAGCAAAAAATGCTTTAATAATAATAATAATAATAATAATTGGAGTTGCTTGTCAACAACTGTGGAGATGCTAAACTGAATGAATGTAAAGTATACAAAACACCCAAAAATCTATTCTCCTTTAAAAAGTTTTCCTTTAGTCATTTCACTTAAAAGCAAAGAGATCAAAAAACCAGAAAAATATTTAAATTGAAATGAAATTTTTGTGAAATGTTACAACAGCTTAATTTGCATTAAACAAAAACATTAATAAAATTAATATTTAAATTTAACTTCACAGCAAAGATATTTCAAAACAATAAAAATAAAAAAATTTCAAAATTTTTTTTAAATAAGATATCGAGACATGTTTTGCATAATAAATTTAATAAATAAAAAAAAATTTAATAATTTAATTTTTATGTTAAAAAAATGGTCGTTGAGTGTTTTTTTTGTTTTTGTTAAAACAACAGTTGTCAATCACCAAAAAAATTGTTTAACTCCTTTTTTGTGCTGTAATTCTTCGCTAAAAAAATTTCATTTATTTAAAATCTTTTTCAAGCAATTTAATTGAGCTTGATGTTGCCCGTCATGCATTGAGATTTTTTTCCATAGAAACGACACAATAACTTTATATTTATTTTGTGTTTTTACAAACAAAAAAAATATGTTTATTTTATTATCTCCGCTATTTAATTTGATTTTTTAAATTTATGAATAAAATAAATTAATCTTTTCATGTACGAGAATATTTTTATTGCAGCGTTAATTGAGCTGATTGAGAAAATGAAAAGCAACGATGCGTATGATGGACATTTTATGCTCCCCCGGTATGGATTGTTAGTTTTAGGATTTCAGAATGTTTGATAGGAATATTGCAAGTTTATCCATTTGATAAATGTATGTACCTATACATGATGTTGTTACTTTGTAATGTTTGTCTATTTTTAAATCCAAAAGATAATACCATATACAGTGCTCTCGCGGTAATGGAAACTAATAAAAAATGTCTGTGTTCACATTTTGTCGTCCCGAAGTTATCTTCACACTTCTCCTAAAAACTCGAGCCTTTTTGAGTCAAACCTGACAAGTGTGTTAACCGGGTCTAAGATCCTGAACTTGTGCTCCGGAAGTACTGGAAATTTGGATCATTTAATAACATTTTTTTTGTATATAATGTCGGAACTTTAAACTCAATTTCCCAAAGAAAAATTTTTTGGAGACGACGATTTGTGAATTTATAATCTTTTCGAATGAGTAGCAAAAATAGTATGTACGTGTTGTGTTTTTAATATTTATTAAATTCTGTTTTAAAAACATGTTTACCTGTTCATTAAAATTACAAAAAAGAATAAATACTGCGTTCCTAAAAATTAACTGAAATTATGGTCGTACGCCTGAAATCATCTAGGCAGCTATAAAGTTCGCAAATTTCGTACTTGTTCTGGTACTGAAAAGGTGTAACTGACCCATTTTAAATATTGCCTGATTTTTTTTAATAACACACACACTGTTGATTTTGCAACGCATACATGCATGCACTAAATTTTAAAAGGTGATTCCTGCCATTACAAAACTTAAAGCTAAACTTTTTAAGTTATTTCTAGCTTAAGCATATTGAATCTTCATTGTTCACTTAATAGGGCTTTCTAACTTAATTCTTAAAGTAGTCTGGAACTGTGAAACTTTTATGACAAAATTTCAAACGAAATCTCGGTAGTATTTATTGAAAGTATGCATGATTTTCGCAAGTTGTTTGAATGTTAACAACAGTCAAGCGGAAGTTTCTTTGCTGAATTGTGGCACAATAAAGAAATTGTCCCAATCATATTCTCTGTAGTCACATAATTGCCTCATTTTACATAAATTTGACTGTCGCAACGATTAAGTGGCAATAATTGCCGCTTTCCACTCACACGATTGTTCTAGTATACGTCAGCTCAAAGACACAGCTGTTGTTGTAGATTTAAAACTTGCTTTTTAAATTAATATTTTTTTCTCAAGACAAAAATTTTTTCTCGCAATAAACTTTTAATAAAATTGCTATTTCAAAAAATCATTATATTGCAAATTTTTAATAAAAAGGGCAAAAAATGTTGCACTTTTTTTTAGAAAAAACATTAAAATGGAAAAAAATATAAGATGGAAAAATGAAAAAAAAAAACTTCAAATGATAAATTAGTAGTTTTTATAAAAATTAGAAATGATTTTCTTATTCAGGACCATAAAACTGTCACTTGTAATTTGGTATTTTCCAAAAAAATATTTTTTCAGTATTATTTTTCATGCTAGAAATGTTACAGATTATAAATACCACCAACAGAACAAAAAATTACCTTTAAAATGGATACAGAAAATGTAGCTCAAAATTACCGACATTTAATTTATAAAAATAAAACAGGAAATTGAATTATATTTTTATGTCTTTGTAATAGATTTAAGTAATTTTGAATTTTGGTGTAAATGAATTATCAAATTTTTTTGACAATTTTTTCAAACAAATTTAGAATAAGTTTTTATTGGTTTGTGAAAACAATAACTGTTATTATCAATTTTTAATTAAATATATCCCTGAAGAAGCTTTTCATTGAGAAAGTGCAATATCGGATAAAATAAATCATTTATATATATTTTCTGGACCTAAAGCTTGAATAAATTATTTAATAAAAAGGTCGAATAAATCAGAATAATATTATTTTAACTTTACTTTTTTACATTTCACAAAGCTTAATGCTTTAAATGAAAACTCTCTTTCAAGCGCTCTACGCTGAATGTTGTTGTGGAAAAAGAAATTCTTGAAAATGTGCAAGCACGTGCAAGTCGCGTGATTTTATTTCCGCATCCTTTTATTTCCCACTTTTACTTGATTAGAAAAAACTCGACGTTTCACTTACGCACACAATAAAAAGTGTCACGAGTTTTATTTTGCGTGACAGTACAACAATGTGGCAGAAACAAAAAAAAAAAGAACAAATGCTGACAATTTACTTATTTCCGGTCAACGTAGCTGTCGGAAAAAAGTAATAAAAAAATAATAAAGTGAAAAAAATTAGCCAATTTGGGAAATAATATTTTTTATATGAGAAAAATAAACAAAACACATTTATTTATACGTAATAAATGTCTTTTTGTCATAAAGAGGACTTTGATTAAAGGAAGCATTTCTGATAAAACCAAGAATATGATTGTAACTTGCATTTGAATCCAGAATGTGTGGGCCGTGATAACCACCGTAATAAAAGCCTAAACTATTCTTAGCTTCAATATTATTATGCATCATAATTTCTGATTATTTCTGTTCTATCAATTTTAAGAATTTACCTTTTAAAGTAAAATTGAGTTTGCTTAGAATACTTTTCACTTAAAAATTCCTTTAATCCAAATATTTAATTTCCTTAAGTGTAGTGGGTACAACATTGCTGCATTATTTATTTTCTTTTTGTCATAAATTCCATTTTTCCATTTTATCTGAATTTTTATTTTATGATTTATATATCCAGCACATTGCTTTGGCAGTTTGTGGCAAGAATGAATGAAATTCCAGACAAGCAGCTTTCACAAGCAAAGACCACTCAACCGTAACTTCTGGTCAAAGTGAAGCACATATGAACTTTTAAATTACATTGAAGATTATCTCTTTCAATGGTATGGATGCAAAGCAAGCACTCTGTAACTCTTTTATGGGACTTTGAAATATTTTGCTCAAACACTGCTGCATTTTTTAAATAAAATCTCACACACATAAATATTGAAAGGTATTCGAAAATATATATATTTTTTTTGCTTTCCACATGTGTGTAACAAGGAATGGGAAGGTAAAAAGCAATTATTTTCAAGAGAATTTATTACTTTACAAAAAGGCGAGAAATAGTTGGCAATTTATTTCGATTTTTTTTTGTATAAAAGGTTTAGAGAAAATAAATATTTGAAAAAAAAATGTTTTAACTGAACTTTTGTGATTAAATTAGATATTGACACAATTGAATTTGTTCTCAAAGGATTCGGGTGAAATAGAGTTGAACAGGAAACTTTAATATTCTAAGCATAAATTAAGAATGTAATTCTCTGCTTTAAGTGGGGTACACACCATCGAACATGTGTGACAGTTTTGCTGAAATTTTGGGCTTGATCGACAGTGTGAACACAAATTTCGTCAGTCAACAGTCAACCACAGAAATTTTTTGCGGTTGAGTGACAGTCAGCGGCCATATTGGTTTTTGACTGATAGTGTGTACCAAAAAGTGTGAGTCAAGAGATATTTCTGTACCATAAACTACAAAAGTAGGAAGTGGAAAATAATTTCTTTAAGCAATTTATATATTTCTTTTATGAAATGCAAGCTTATGTGAGATGTGAAGACACAATAATATGAAAAGTTGTTAGATAATAAGATAAAATTAAAATAATTCATTATAAAAAATTTTTGTTAGCAAATAATGCGCATCCAATTTTCGTATTTTCCATGTTTATGTGTCTAGTTTTTTTTCTTGAATGACGGTTTGAGTGTCAAACATGATCGATAGTCTGAACAGTCAACACTATCATTCAAAACTGATGATTTTTTGACTGTCACTCAAGTTCGATAATGTGTACCCCACTTTAAAGTCTTCATAATCTTGTGCTAAAAAAAGTTATTGATTCTAATTGAATGAAGAATTATGAAATCCCAAATCTAAAATTATGAATATAAGTTTTCACTATTGAAGAGCATTGATTTTACAAAACTATACTTGGGGTCTCCATTAGCCATCAACTTGGTTGGAACATCATATCGAACATCGCACATGGCTAATGTAGACTGCTCATGTTCATGTTTCATTCATGCTCTGACATCGATGCCCGAGCATATGGCTGAGCAACTATGTTCGATATGAAATGTAATTTTTAAAGTAGAGTAAAAGAGACAGCGTAAAAAGAGACATTTTTATCTCTATTTGCTGAACCTGAAAATTATATGAACAGGCAGAACATGAACATCACTACTTATATTCGCCTCATACAACAACATGGACATATTAATACCGTTGCTTTGCTGGTGTCATGCTCAAGTCGATGACTCGTAAAGAAGTAGAGATACGAATGTGGTGTTTTATACAGGGTGGCGCCAAAATTAACTTTATGACGTAAAGACTTTACAACTTATTTAATTAACTGCCAGGCCCACGATGTCACACTTATTCGTTCTTTCGTACAAATTACATTTAAAACAAAAACAAAAATTTTAGAATTTGTACGAAAGAACGAATACGTGTGACATCGTGGGCCTGGCAGTAAAATTCTTTTGTTTCTTATGTGTAAAAAACATTGAATTTTCGACATTTTAATGCGCGGAATGGATTCTAAGAGTCAATTACAAATGGGTTTTCATGCTACTTTTCATCGACGCGGTTCGTTAAGGAGTCTCCCTGATGCAGCGAGACTAAGTACGATATACGCGATACTGTGAAAGAAAATCCAAAAACATCAACCAGAAGACGTTCTGCACAACTTCAGCACTGTTACATCTTAAATTTCTGCACTGTTGCATTTTGAATTTCCCAAGTCTTGTTTATATAAATCTTAAACAAACCTAAAAAAAATATTAATTCAAAAATTTCTAAAGCATTCGCACCATAATGTTCGTTTTTTACCACCCTGTATTTGATAAATTTCGTGGTTCGATAAATTTTTAAATTCAACATATTTTAAATTTGAATTGCTTGAACAGGTAAATTATTATCAAAACACTACAACGCTATTTCTTTGAACTGTTCAGATTTAAGTCTTGTACGGGTTTCTGACAGAACTTCAAGTTCCCACAAAAATTGTGTAAAATAAAAAATAAAAATAAATCTTACGGAAATTGAGGTTCGTAAATTTCTTAAAGAAACTTCCATTTGCTAAAGCAGAGGAACAGGTAACTTTTTACATATGCCGACTATTAGGGGAATGTTAAACAAATAATTGGAGACTTTTTTTCCGTCAACTGGAGTAAAAATTAATGTACAATAGGGTGGGTCGATTTGTAAGGACAAAAATTTGGTAATATTGCGCCATCGATTTTTCTACGACACATCAAAAAAATCATTTTCGAAGCGCCCAATTAAGATTTAATTAATTTAAGATTTATATTAAAATGAAAATTTATGGCTTGAGTTCAGATCTGAGTTTACCCATTTCTTCTTAATTTAAGAAATTATTTTTGGATAAATTCATTATTTATTAAGAGCGTACTTTTTATTTGAAATTTTCATACATATTTTTTTTATCGGCAAATAATAGCAAACTGTCATTTTTATTAATATATAATTCAAAATTGCATTAATAAATAATGTAATTTCATCAAAAATAATTCAATAATAATTCAAAATAATAACAATTCAAAAATAAATTTCAACTTGAAAATGTAATATTTAAAAAAAATTTACCAGACAATTTATTTATTATCTACAAAAAAACCTTAAAAATAAAAGTTGATAAAAATTAAAAAATTTAAATTTGGGCGCCTCGAAAATTATTTTTTTAAGTTTGCGTGGAACTTTTTTTCCTCATGCCAAAAGCTATCGAAAAATCGATGGCACAATATCGATTGCTAAATCGTCGCCGGCCTAATGTACAATTATAAATAATGCTTGCGGAATTTAAATTTATTATATCTTTGACAGGATATATTCCACTTAAAAATTTAAGAAAATTTAAAATTGAATTGCTTTGCTGAAAATTAATTTAACTTCGTTGTGTATTGTCTATTTCTTTTTAATATTTATGTATATAACAATTTAACCTCAACTTTTTTTTTCGTAAAAACATGGAAATTTTCTATTTATATAAATCTAAATGGTATTAAATACATGTTTTCGCAAAAAAAAAATTAAAAAATTATACCATTTGGGAAATTTTCAGTGCCCCGATTTTGGGGCACTGAGCACCGCTAACCACGAAATACTTTCTCAAATTTTATAGGAGTATTTTAAGAAATAAAACTCCTTAAGGTGTATATTGAACAAATATTTATTAATTTATTTATTATATTATACGATTTACGAATGAAAAATTTCAAAACAGTTAGTATGGCAGCCGACATCACATTTTCGGCATTTTTTTTGTAGTATTTTTGTGGCATTCGCCACAGCGTATCTGAGTTGCACTAGATATAATGATGTGACCAACTCCATCAAGTCGAACTTTATCTTGCACCCTTCTTTTTTTTCGAAACTGGCTTAAGTGGACGGCCTATAGATCGAGCAGAGCCATACCTTCCTAAATAAGTAGTAACTACAGATCTGGTGAAGGCTAGGTAGTCGAGGTGGGACTTCTCTTGTCCAGCTGGAGATAGCCTATATAATTGGAATGCATTATTCATTTAAGGGCCACATCAAAAGCTGCCAATACCATTTCTTTTTATTTATGCTGATGCGGTAGCAGGCTATATTTTGGTCGAGACGATCTACCCCACCCATATATTTGTTGTACATCTGCACACAGAAAGGCTGTTGAATCGACACTTTCTTTTTTTCAGCACTTGACCAACGATGTGCGAGTCCGATTGGCGCAATGCCCTCACAGGTTGATGCAACAGTGACTACGTTATTGTCGTTGTACCGAACCAGGGTTATGCATGATGCTTCATCAGCTACTTGATGATAGCTTCCACGCACATTTTTTTTTATTTCTGCAACCAATTTTAACGGCGCTTTATCAACTCGATTTACACGAATTGTACCTGTGCCTTGATGACCCATTTCTTTTAAGGCTGTCAGTAGCCTAAGCGGAGTGAAAAAACTGTCTATGTAAACATGCACAGGAACTCCTTGAGGCAATTTGCAAACTAGGTTGCTAACGACAGAACCTCCAACACCTAGCTCTGGATTGGTGTTACCTGTGCTGGCGCCTTGGTAAGGTATAGCTTGTAAGCCATGTCCTGATTTTCGCACGCATTCAAGTTCTGCTTCAGCCCGTAGCTGGTTTCCTGTCAAATGGTTTAAGTCTTTCAGAAGCGCATTTTCATCGTCACTGTCACCATCACTCAACATTTGATTGCTGGGTGGACATGTATAAATAGTACCCTCAATAATATCATCTTCTGCCTCCAAAATATCTAAAACATCAGCCAAAGTCAACCTATAGCAACATATTGAATATTATAGAAATATATTCAATGAAAAAAATTACAAAACATGAGACAAAAAGTTTGAAATCAATGTACAAATTGGTGCTCAGCGCCCCAATAATGGGGCGTAATAGAAAACACTTCCAAAAAACAATATTTCACCACAAACAAATCTTTTCTATTAATAAATTTGTTACATAGATATCAATAAATAAAAAAAAACACTTTATATGATTTTACTGAAAATAAAATAATAATCTTACTTGTTACTCCGCGACATTATGATCACTAGAATTGCACACTCTATTTTGCAAACTGACAGAAAATATGCCGTTGCAATTTGACTGCTTTTGGTTTCTAGGTTGATACAATACAGATAACGGTAAACGCATGCTCAAATAAATAATAATAAGCTCTTTAACCATACAGCTGCTAAATATCTCACCGTTTTAAAAATGGGGCGATAAGCGCATATGGGTTAATAATGCATAACACTGAAATCAAATTACATACTTAATTGTAGTGCTTGTTAAATAGAAATAAAAAAATATATATTAAATAAAAAAAAACACTTTTGCTAAATATCTCACCGTTTTAAAAATGGGGCGATAAGCGCATATGGGTTAATAATGCATAACACTGAAATCAAATTACATACTTAATTGTAGTGCTTGTTAAATAGAAATAAAAAAATATATATTAAATAATTTTCATTGTTTTTAATATGGTGTTGATAATTTAATATTAAATCGTTGACACGAAATGATTTTACCCCAAAAGTCACATGCGGTTTTAATGAATTGTGACAGCCAAAGTGGTAAATTACTTTTTCATTCTGCAAATTATTGAAACTATAATAAACACTGTGCTGAAATAATTGACAACCGAAACAATTTAAAAATATATTTACTTTGGATAAAACAAAGTGATATTTAGCCAATTCAAAGCGGTCTCATATCAGTGATATTTTTTATTTTTTCTATACAGGGTGCCGCACCATTTGCGCTACAATAATAAATGCAAATAACTTCTTTTAATTCAATTGTGGTATTCAAATGGTAGTCAATAAATCATACTTTTTAAAATAACACCAAAAAAAATATGACGACGAAGAACAAGTACTACGTAATTTTACTAACACTTCTCTCAAATATCTACTGTTTGGATATGACAATAAAATAAACATTTTTGAAAAAGTCTCATTATGTTACGACTTTTTTATTTGAAGCACATAACCATTTTTGTAAACTATTCTAAAACGTTAAGACATTACGACAAATATGACTTAATAGTACACCGTTTCAATCCCCAAAATGTATTTCAGTAATTATTGTTTATTGCATAAAAAATAGTGTTGTAAAAGTATTGAGTATTTGAGTACTGAATACTCAATACCGTATATATTTCCCGGTACTCAATATCCAAAACTAACAACTCAATACTTTCTGAGATGCATTTCCATATGTAAATACTAAAATTTTACTGGAAAATGTTTTTAAATTAACACAACTCAGTTTTAAAGAAAGTTCATCGTTTGCAACAATTAATAAACTTGGCCGTTTAGTTATATATTTTTAATTGCTCGTTGGTAGCAATCCAGCAAGTCTGGTTTATGTCCGCATAAAAAAGCAGAATCAATAGGCATAAGTTCTGAAACAATTATTTTATCTTGTAAGACAACCGAAGATGAGTTAATTGGAAAAATTATTGAAACTTGACTTTACCAAATCATATTAGTGCAAGCAGAATAGTTAATGCAGTAAATATTGAAAAAGATGTAGATGGTATCCATGATGACAACATTGGCAAATTAGAAAGGTGAAAAAAACTGCCTTATACCTTGCACTCCTAAAGGTCCTTTGCATTTATTTAAATCAATTAAAAAGAACTTTTCCGGTAGGTCAAATATCGTGGGTAAACCAATGTTTCACGCTGCCACTGCACAAAAAGAAGCCCCGTAAAAACTTTTAATTTCTTATTCAGGCCAACGATTTCAAACTCTATAGTTGCTCCTTCAGATATTCCTATCCAACGCTCCTGCATTCTTTTGATTCATTTTCTGGCCAATTTTCGCTAATCCATGAATTATTATGGAGTACGTGTGATAATAAAATCGACTTTTAACTGATTAAATGTTTTTATTTTGAAATAAAAAAAAACTTTCAAAGTATTCAGTAGTATTGAATACTCAATTGAAAAAAAAATTGAGTAGTATTGAATAATCAAAAGTAGCCGCTTGTTACAACACAACTATAAAATTTAATTTAATTTTACTAATACAAAGTAGATTTTATTGCATCTAACAGTTTATAGTATATAATAGTAATACAATAATAATAAAAACACTTTCCTGTTTAGTTTGTGTAACATACGATAATATCGCGCACAAGCGTAAAATGTAAAATTCAAAACTATTTTTCTTATATTGAAAATTGTAAAACTTTGAGTTAATTCAGTATTGTTAAAAAAGTGGGATATATTTAAGTTTTCGTTGTGAATTTTAACAAAATTGTGTTATTGACAAACATAATAAACAAATCAACGCAGACGTTAATCGACTTTATTTTTATTTTCAAAGATTAAGGTTGCTAAAAGTTTAAATTTTTCTGTGCTTGTTGCGCTTTGGTTCTAACTATTTTATATTGCGATGTTAATAATTCTCGTATTCTTTTTTCATAAATGAATGTTTTTGTAAAATGTTTCATGGAATATTTTTGGTGGAGCCATTTGAAAATTCTTATTAATGTAAAGTAAAGTCAAGAAGAGTTATTAACTTTCCCCTGTTTCTTTGCTGTCGGTATAAATATATTCGGATTTGCATTAACGATGAAAATAAGAAAGTTTAGCTTTCGAAAAGCACCATTTGACAGTAAACTTGTACGTCAACAAATTTTTATGGGAGTAATTGACAGTACTGACACACCTTTCTGCAACTACGGCAACATTTCATTTAGATTTGCAATAGTTTGCACACATTTTGCACAAATTTCTCAGCAATCACAGCATCAAAATAGGTTTTAATATTAATTTGATATCAAGCGTTAGTAACTGAATATCGAACCTTTTTTCAAACATGTGCTTGTTGGGTTATTGCATATACAAAATTCTCTTCATAAATAAAATTTTAGCAGGATTTTTCTTTCTTCATTTAAAAATTATTCCGATAAAATAAAAAAAATACTAAGAAAGTCCACTACAGAAGACAAAAACAAAGTAAATAAAAATGGAAAATTGCTTGATCTCAGAGCCAATGATTCTGGAAAAAACGAGAGAGTATGGAATATTTGGAATAATTAATCATCAGAGATGGAATTTCGTACTAACCGAAATTGATTTAACTTGTAAGAAATGAATAAGTTGTACTTTTCGTATTCTTATTTGTTAAATAATACAGTTAAATAGTTGATATTCCTATTCACTTTTATCCACCGTCAAAAGTGGTAAAATCGAACAAAGAACGCTGATGAGATGGTGTAGCGACCTCGAAATCAGTACTGATCCGTTCTGCTAGTCTGATGAATAAATTGTTTCAAATAAAAAGTACTCTCTTAATAAAATAATGAATTTATCCAAAAATAATTTCTTAAATCAAGAAAGATATGGGTAAAACTCAGATTTGAACTCAAGCCATAAACAATTTCATTTCAATATATAAAAAAATTGTTAAAAGATATTAAGGTTTTCATTATTAATAATTAATTGTTCGACCTTGCTTTGATATATTTATATAATTTTCTAATTAATCAACGAGCTTGAGGTTACTTTTATAGAAAAAAAACATCCAAATTAATTTTCGATATTTCGTTACTCCTTTGATTGACAATCAATTCTAACACAAAAACAAGATGGAAAAGGAAATTATTCATTTGTTACTATTAATTTATTTAGATATTTATTATAATTAAAATTACAATAAATCTTACAGCTATTTTAATTGTTAAGCGATTTTTCATAATGAGGAAACTACACAAAGGTGGTGGCGAAACAACGATATTAAATTTGGATGTTTTTTATAATAGAGTGACCTTAAGCTCGTTAATTAATTGAAAAATTATATAAATATGTTAAGGCTTTCAAATTTTTAAACTAAATCAAGTTAAATAAGACATAAGTCAAAAGTTAACAAGAATTTAGTGAATTTAAAAGCCTAATAAATTTGCAAAAATTGCTATTAATGACTGATTTTATCATAAATAAAAATATTTAATAGAGTTTTAGTTTCTTCATTTATAATAATCAAGTAATAAAAAGTTATTTGTTTTATAAAGCAACTTTAAAAGACTTGTTCGGACAGAGTTTTTAGATTTTTTAAATATTGACGTGCCTTTAAATTTCTACAAATTACTTATTATTTGAAACTAAGAACTTTTACGGCTCCTTTGTTTGCTTAAAGATATTACCCAGTAAGGACTCAGTAAGCATTCACATAAGCAAGTAAAAGAGGAAGGAAAACAATGATTCCGCTTACAAATTTGCTTGTAAAAGGCATAATTACAATTTACATTACATTACAATGTCCGTCCTGTAAAAAAGAAAGGACTTGTAAAAATGCTTCCATTCGTTGTCTGCTTAAGAAAACCTTACATTTTTACCATCAAAAATTGGAAGACAATAAACGATGTATTGTTTTTTTTTTATACGAACGTTGTTGGCATTTTTATTATTTTCAATGATTTATTTTCACTTCCACTTTCCGCAAACATTGAAAGTTTTTATTTTTTGTTGCTTTAAACATGGCACAGTGGGAATGATTGTAAATTAAATCAGATTAGTTTGAAACTTGACAAAATATCGCCGCAAACTTTTTCCTGTATTCTTTGCTTAGAGAACTCAAGCCAGATTTAATAATTTTGAATATACTGGAATTGGAAGGAAAATTTGTGAAAGTAATAAACAAAATTTTTAATATAATTTTTTTTAATTTTTCGATTTTATTTAACTTTCACTGAAGGTTATTAAACTGCCACGGGTCTTGGAGACTGAATTTAAAAAGTTTTTAAATTATTAAAAAAGAAGTGAAGAGAAGCTAATTGCAATAACAGACTGGACAGAACTGTTTTGAAAGTCGCCACACCATCATGTCGTTTTTTTATCGCTTTTTAAGTGGATGCTAGAAAAGCAGCCCACATGATTTTGCATTAAAAATGAAAAAGTTGGCAAGGAAATTATGAATCCTTCTTAGGAATATATATAACGTGCTTTAAAGGGCTGTTTCTGTAATTTAGAAATTAAATTTCTCTTATTCAACCAAATGCTTACAATAATTTTAAAGCGAATACGTCTCTGTTAAGATTCATGTTTTTTATAGACATCAAACGCCAAAAAAAAACTTCAATGTTCAGAAACCAGTTGAAAACACAAACCATTGCTGAAATAAATATTCAAACATTCCAATTCTCTTGTCATTCATCACTTTTAAAAATGTCATCATTCTTTAATTTTCATCAACAACAATTTGTATTCATTTTGCATGAGAAATGTTTGAAACATTTATTTCTGGGTGTTTGCAGCTGTTGCTAAAACAAGCAGGAAAAGCAGCAAAAATATTTATACGCCCTTAAGTTTATTTAGTTCTACACAGGAAAAAATTTGGAAATTGAAAAATAAAAAATATGGCTTTTTTTGAGGAGCTTGTTGGACGCAGTTGAGGCTTGTAACTCTTCCATTTGAGCTAAATATCCACCATTACACCTCTGACAGTACACTAAAACTAACTCTTCCTTTTTCTTTTTTTCTTATCTGATTTCCGTTTGAAAAGACTTCAAATCTTCCAAGGACTAAAATTGTTTTAATCTCTTTTCAATAATTATTAAATTTATTATTCGAGACGGGGGATATCGAGATCTTTTTTCAAAGAATTTCAAAAAGTTTTCATTTGTTGAGGTTTTTTTTAATATTTTCTGTCCTAAATGCTGTCAATTTGTGTGGCATGAAAGCGGACAATCATAACTATTTAAAGCCATTATTTGTATATCCTTTTAAGCACAAATGGCCTCTTTAAAATCTTCACAACAAAATAGTTTGAGAAAAATAAGTATGTAATGCCGGGTTATTGAGTAACACATACCTCAAATGTATCCTTCTCGCTTTATGAGTCAAATAAGAAAAAACGTTTAGGTTTGTTTAAATCTATTTAATAATTAAATTGTGTGATTTTAATTAGACCACCTGCATGTCATCACATACATACTCTATTTTTGTCAGAAAGGAGTCCTTTTTTCTTAAGGGAATATAAAAATAGTTGCATAAAATAATCAAGATTATTCTGTTTTATCCGCCACAAATATTGACGATAAATCAGGATAGTAAATGATATTTAAAATAACGATTTTTGTTAATTATGATCTTAAAGGATTCGTCCTTTTAAAGGAAAATGGGATCATGAAATAAATACCAGTAAATTTAATTGGAACCCCAAGGGTTTGTTTAAATGGGGCACACGTGAACATTGTAGAAATAAGAAATCGAATTATTTCCTCTCCACTAATAGAATATTAATAATAGTGAACATTGTTAGAACTCAAGACACATTCATTTTACAAACTACTCGAATATCAGCAACAAAGAAAAACTTCATGAATTTAGTGTCATAGACAAACACTTATTTATGTATGTATGCATGTATGTATGTCGAACTGAGTTCGTTCAAACAACGGAATATAAAGCCAATTTGTACACTAGAAAAAACTAAAAAAAATTAAGGAAATCAGTACTTGAATTGATCCGGAGTGCTGTCTTAAGTACAGCTGAGTTTCTTACATCAGGTCCTGTTTGTCTAAGAACAGTTTATTCAAACATTCATATTACTTATCAGAGATGGAAATGATTCATCAATTCTCAATTTTCTGAGCTCTCTGCGAATACCATCGTAGAATAAGGCAGTAGCGAAGCGTTTTACGAATTTTTTTTTTTTTTTATTTCGCATCTGTCAAAATTTGTTTATGTTTTACCAACACCCACCCACACTTCTAAAAAAGCACACTTGAACATTTGTTTACAAATGCAAATAAGAAAAGGAAAAGAAACAAAATTCTTTATAGACCGGAAAATGCAACCAATCACACATCAGAATATAGAAATTTTTTGCCATTTTTCTTTAGTGCTTTTTGACAGCTTCGAACCTAAACAACAATAAAAAGCAGTGTTGTTTTTGCTGTTGTTTGTTTGTTTGTTTTAGCTTTGCTACTACCTGTATTATTCTACCATGGCGAATACGATTTTGTTATTCAACATGTGTAATTCATCTTCTTGTTGTCGGTGGGTGATGTGAAAGTGCCGGTTCACACACCTCAATTTTTGGTACCCAACTTTTGAGTTTCTGGCAGAGAGAAGAAAGAAGATTGGTATTTGGTACGCACAGAAAAAAAATCATTGTAAAATCAACTAAAACAAGGTTGATTCAACTAGTTTTATTAAAAATTTTGCTTCATAAGCGTTTCGTGTTAATTTAACATTATATTAAAGTAAAATAAAAGTTATAGTTATCCACTTTTAAAGCAACTAGAAATCATGTTGAATTGACATTGTACGCCAATTGAATCAAAGAGATTGTCATGTCAAAATCACGTTAAGATCCTTATTGAAATAATATTAAGAAAATTCATAACAACATGAATTTCAATTTGATGTCGAGGCAACTATTAACCCATTTAGAATTAATCTTACATCCATATTGAAATAACATGAGAAGATGTTAAAATTACAGGAAATTCCATTGTTATGTAACATGGTTCCTATATTGAAATAACATTTACGCAATATTGTTTAACAATGGGACAGGCAGTTTGTAAAAAGCAGTTAATTAATTTGTTTTATTTCTATTCATTTATAAACACATACAGATAGCAAATACATTCAGCTTTACAAATCTTTGTTTCTTAAATGTATTTTACGATTATTAATTCGAAAAACATATAAAGGTGGCCTTGGGAACCTTGTGTCGTATTTGGAACATCTGAAATGTTTACCATAATATTCGTCACTAACAATATTAATATTTTCTCCTCCGATTGCTAAATTTTCCACAAACCTTTTTGAATTCATATTATGATTGTTAGCTGCAGACATAATAAAGAATTTAATTCATTTAATTGCACTTCTGAAACGTAGTAAAAATGCAATAGAATGATACTTGCTGTTTCTTTAATGCTGTGAAGTAGCGATACGTTTTGAATTTTTTCTCTTTCATTATGAATTAATTTCATTTCAACATGTTCCAGCATGTTTCATGTTTCTTTACATTGATTTAAATTTTTTTAACCTGTTGATTTAACATAATCTAACGCTTGTTAAAATTTAAAATTGACAAAAGTTTTTTCCAAGTATTCTAATGTTATTTTATTGTTTATAACAATGTTGTTTTTACAATAGTTAATCTTGTTTCAATGTTAATTTTACATGAAAAACTGTAATTATTACTACAAAAACGGAATTTACACAATTAAACATTGATTGATGTTATTTTAACTCTGTAAGAGGTAAAATTTAATATGTACAATGTTATTTCAATGTGATTAATTTTAAATCAACATATTTTAATACAATTTTAACCATTGATTTACCTTAAAACAATGTTAATATTAAATTTAATTGGATTTTTTCCACATATTTAAAATGACTTGATATCAACATTTCCTCATGTTTATTTTACATTGGGTTTTTTTCTGTATGCAAAGTTGAATAAACGTCAAACGAAATTAAGAAAAAACTTTACATTTTATTCTTAAATTGAGAAGATTATTTTTTTCCGTGTATAAAGGCGCCTCAGGTTTTTCCTTTTCCTATAAAAAAATGTATTCATGTTTCGTTAGCAATCATGTATCGAAACGCCAGTAAGTAATAGGTACACACCCCCACTCCCCCGCACACACTTGAACAAACTCGTCTTTCAGTTTTATTTGATATGTGTGCGTGCGTGTGTGTGTGTGTGAGTTTTTCTCATGCTTATACTCATGTGTGTTTGTTTGAGACTGTGATTTTTTTTAAAGGGAAAATCTTTTATTTATAAGCACATGTTAATGATGACAATGATGTGGATGATGACAATGAGGCTTCTTATGTGCGACACATACCAACACAAAGATCTGACAAGCAACATGACCTGAAGAGTATTGATGACAGATGTTATTAAGGAAGTAATAAAGGAATACGAATATTCCGAAAACTTCTAAAACTTTTGCAAACAACTTAAATATTTTTAAGTTTTAAAATGCTATAAAGCAACATTTGACTATCAGTACATGTTTGGGGGCTTATGATTCCATTACAAGTAAGAAAACTTTTCGAATACTTTCTGAGTCAAATATTTGGCATCAAGAAAGCAAAAAAACACCGCACATTTTGTATTTTGTTGGGCCATTGTCTCTTCAAAGTTATTAGAATTTCTAGGCGATGCTTCACTTTCAGTTTCGCAATTTTGTTTTATGATGAGACCGCAAATATTCTTGGACTCTTGTTCACTTTTAGAGTGCTGCCGCAGAGTAGTTATTAGTGTGAAGGCTGCAGCATCGATTCCTATCTTGATCCAGATCAATATGATAATTCCATATGATTTGGTTTTACAGAAGAGGGAAAAGTTTAAACATCCTGCCAATAACGTTACATTTCTATTGCAAACCAAAATAACTTTTCAAGTGAATATTTGCAAATGAAGTTTGCGAGTAATTTCTACGAGTAATTTCTCACATTAATAGTGAAATGTTTCACAAACTGCTGTTATGTAGATAATAATGGCAATATGGTTGATGATGTTGCATGTTCAACATGGATGCCAATACATCAATGGCGTGTAAATTACCAACTTGCAACACTATTGTAATTAATGTTGCATTAGAGAAGAACAACAACAACAAGAACTAACAATAAAGTATCGTCAACTGTTCAACTAGAGTTTATCGTATAGAATTGCCACTATAGAATTCCGCACTTGTTTCAGCACACATGATGATGAAGTGTGGAGAAATATTTCGTAAAATTTTTCTAGTTACTTTGATTTTCGTAAGTGCAAATTGCTTGTTGTAAGCATTCACGGGGCATATTATTACACTTTCGGATGCACTAGTTTTGTTTCAATCACTTTTATTTTGTTAGTGAAAGGATTAGATTTCTTTTTGCGTGTAGCAATTCGGGCAGCTGTTCAATGTTGCGAGTACTTTAATTTATCTGAGTATTTATTTAACTACACCAGGGATACAAAATGAAATTTTAAGAAAAAGTTTTCTTTTTTCAGTCCGATTGTACTTTTTATTGTTTTAAATTTTTATAATTTTATAATAACAATTAACTAAAAATGTACATAAAAATTATTTTGTACAAATACATACATATGTGTGTAAAAAACTAAAAAATTAACATTGAAATTCATTTGTACTAACTGCTTATATATTATCATATTATGTAGACAAAGTTAACAATTAAATTTAATGCTTAATTCCAAATGAGATCGGAATATAAAATTATACTTTATGATATACTTCTTGCTAACAAACAATTAGTCATTTCTAAATTGTAGCAGCACGAATTAGATGACTTCAGCAAATTCTTTGTTTGGATTAGATTAGAGACAGTCGCAACAAACAACCTGTTCCTCTCTTTTGTTTTTATTAAATTTTAAAACGAAAATATCCTTTTCACATTTGCAGCAGAATGTGGAATGGAAAATATTCCTCTAGCAATTCTTAAAATATCAGTAAACATCAGTTTATTTTTCATATCTGATACCTTCGTCCAAAACAAGGCGTATTTGCATCCCTGAACTGTCTCAGAGAGGAGTAATTTGTGTCAAGAGGAGTAATTTGTGTCAAGAAGCTGGCCAAAACGGCAAAAATTAATTTAAAGAAATCTTAAAAACTAACAAGATTGTAAATTTTGAAGACTTTGTGTTGCGATTTGCAGCTCTAAGATACAGCTAGTCAGAAAGTGAAGAAAATTACGTCGGTAATTTGAATCGCACGAATCCTTAGATGGCATACCCTGCACTAATTGACGCAGTTGTATTGCTTGATCCCAGTTCCCTTGTTTTCTCATCATCGATACCTTGCATGGTTAACCTTAAATATTTTAGATTGACCGTATCCACTCTGAGAAGTGATTTTCACCTCTTGCTTCCAACCACGTAATCTGGGTAGAGCTACTATAACGGGCTGAATAGCTACTGCAGTAAATGCTTTAAGAGTAGCAATGGTACTCTCAATGGTGCTATCGAGATAGTACCAGTAAATTTTCTTATAGAGCTCAAAATTCTACTTCTAATTTTTTTTTGTTTCAAAATGCTTAGAAGATGTTTTTTGTGTCTAAACGAATAAAGGTATTACAAAGATATTTGTGATATTTAAAAATGAAATTATCTTGAATATTAATGTTGAAACAATTCGTTTAAAAATTCAAAAAAAAAATTTATACACTTTTTTGCAAAAAAAAAGGTTTGCAAAAGTAAAGGTAGCAAATGTATAAATTATGTTTTACACCACCATAAAATTTAGAATCTCTTACTTTAAACCCCAAAAAAAGGTTTGCGTAAGTTTCCGTCAATTTTATATTAAATTGCACCTAAAACTATCAAAAAAAATTAAGCTTTCAATTAAAAAAAATTTTTAATAATTTTGACAAGCTTTTTGGCTCAACTACACCTCCGTGTGTCTGTCCACTTTTGCAAATATCATATTGAAAAATTATTCTTTATCACTTACTCCTTTAGAAATACTGCAGCTTCCGCTCTTATTAAACAAAATAAGCTGATGTATTGGAAGAATATTTTTTTTCTCTGGCCATGATCAATAGGCTTGAAAGAATGACTGACCCAAAACAAACAAAAGAAAATTTCATGCATAGGTATGTTTTATATTCTGAAAAAAATATACAAAATGATCCTGCAAAACATAAGAAGTTCTTCTTAGACCCCGGAATATAAAAAACTATCCTTTCCATCACAAAACTCCATTCAAATCGTTACTTTATTCATTCGTTATGCAAACATTTAGTTGACAAACTGTGTAGTGAGTTAGATGAAGAACCAGTCAGAGCAATTAGTAAATGCTCTACCTTTGCTAGGAAGCAGCAAACGCTTGGATGGAGCTGGTCATTGGCCAGTGGTCGATAAATTAAAATCAGCACGAGCGCGCGTTTCTAAAAATGTAATAGACGCATTCGAACGCAGTGCGAAAAATTTGATAATTATTTGTGCCCTACATCAGAAAAAAACTGCTTTAAAATGTTTCACACTGCGATTTAATTTTTTAAAATTTTTTAAAGAAAATTAATTGTTTTTGTTCCTTTATTTATAAGAATTTTTGGAAGAAAATTTACTGATTTTTTTACACATTTTGTTATTCATAAGAGATAACCATGATCCAATAATTCCAATCACACTATGACCCACGGATTTTCGTGATAAAAACTAAACAAAACAAATACTTGCGGTCCGGCGAGGATGCAGCTCAACCTTTGCGGGGAAGATAATTTATATAAAACATGCAATTTTCAAAAGACAGGAGGGATGGATATTTTAATCATTTTGAGAGCGGAAATATATTTTTTTTTGTTGTAATTTTTGTTGGCAAATTTATTTATATTCTAAACTCAACAAAAATTCATAAATCAAAATAGTTTTGCTAAAATAAACTGTTGCACTAAAATGCATTTAAAATTTTCAGTGAAAAGTCTAAAGGCCAAACTGTTTTTGCTTTTTAGTAAATCGTACAACAAAGAAAATATTATTATGAATTCAAAGTTTTTTTTATTAAGCAATTTTCTTTTATAATGTAGAACTCACAAACACAAAAGATTTTGTTTCTAGTTTTTTTTCTAATTTTTCTGTTGATTTTAAGCACTAGAAAGCAACCAGTCGAGCGTGTAACCACAAATTCCAACTTTTTTTAAATATGTAGAAGTTGAAAGTTGAATTTATAATCAAAGGGATTTAGGCAAAGAATTAAATTTAAAAATGCATAATCACAAAGATAAAAAATATTTTATGAAATATGAGTTCTTTTTTAAATTTCCCTGTGGAAATAAAGGCAAAAAATTATTTTTAAGACACAAATATTTTTGTTTAAGAAAAAACAGCACAATTTTTGTCTTATGGAGGAAGTTCAGAACAGCCACTGGAGACCTTTTTTCCTCACCAGAGATAAAGAAGCAATGTTCAGACAATTGTTTGGTCAAGAAATGTTTGTTGTTGCTTTTTTTCTCGTGTGGTTAGTAATTTTAAATTTATTACACAATGTAATAAAAACCGACTATAAAACCTTAAATGGGCGTGTCTGCGCCCATTTTTTATTTATGTATAACGTTGTATAGTCACGCGAATTAAATGCGTGTACAAAGTTCCATAAGATTCGTTTAAGCAAAAGTTCTTGATGAATAATATTAACTTTTAATGGGCGTGACATTGCCCATTTGTTCAACCATAATGTTGTATTGTACCAGGAACGTGTGTGCAAAGTTTCGTAAGGTTAGCTTAAGTAGAACTAGTTGAAAACTAATAATTAATCACCTTGTATGGGCGTGGCGCAGTCCACTTTGTACAAAACCAATCGTATGGGCCCTCTTTGTAACAAGATTACATTCTTTCACATAAAGGAAAAAATCGTAAATCGGTGTATAAATGGAGGGAGTTTTAAAACAAACCTTTTGAAATCATTTAAAAATAAATAAATTTCTCTGTACAAATTTACTTTGTTTCGTGTATAAAAAATGCTAAAATTTAAACTAAAATTTAAATTAAACTGCTTTAATTATATTATATTATAGAATTTCATTTTAATATTATTTTATTAACAGATTGCAAGAATACATGTTTCCTTTTTTTATTTTCGCAAAGATTGCTGTCACAGTCAAACTCATGTTGCCTAAAATTTTTAATTACATAAAAATTAAATAAATAATGACATTGAAATATTCTATGACCATTGAAAAAAATATTAATGTTCTTGACAATTTGTTAATAAATCGCTTTTCGTACTTCCATTTCAGGTATAAAAAATTGCTTGTTCATGTTTTCTTTTGCAAATAAAAGCACTTGTTCTCTCTTTTTTCCCTCTCTGCTGCAACTTTTTCTCTATTTCTATGTCCACAATACCGTCGGAACGATTAAAAAATTATTAATCTACAAAACGTGTTAAGGCTAATTTCGTTAATGTGTTTTCTTGCTTCTCTTTAGCGAAAGCTTAAATCATTAATTTTCTTTAAATACCTCATAAAAATACACAAAAAAAATAAATATGTAACAGAAAATATTAAATGGCTGCATAAAATTTATTGTTCCAGTGCGTGCTTCGATGATGAATAGATGGAAATGAACAAATATACGAGTATTCATTTTATTTTTTGCCCATTACAAATTCTCATTAAATGAATATTGCAAAGTGATTGCAAGAGCTGGAGTACTATTAAGTCATGGTGTTCGTAAATCATTTTCATGGCACTTTTACAATTCATTTGTGTTTTATTTGCTGTGAAATTTCTGGGCGTTAAAAAAGCAGTCAATGTAATAGGAAATAAAGTATTTAAATATTAACATTTTCTATTATAAAATTGTTTTTTTAAGTATAGAAAACTTATAGGTCGATTATGGATAGCAACCGAACTCCAGTTGCTTTGCCAGCCGGCAGCTGAAAATTCGTCGTTGCCTGAAAAGCATTAAATATCAACATAAATGGACTACTTACTCCCTGTTGTCAGTAGTCATTAAATATTGTCATGTAATATTGTTTACAGCAACTGACAACTGCACTGACGGTCGGTTGCCATCCATAATCGACCCCTTCTTAATAAATTAAGACACAAACTCTATTTTTTATAATTATGAAATCATAAAGCATTTTTTTATTCAATGGCTTCTTCCGTAAATGGGAAAGTGCCACAAAAGAGTGGTCTTCCATCAAACTATAAATCAGTGCACATTTACTTTTTATTTTTTCACTTCTATATTTAATGTATTTGATTAAAACTTTAATTACTTTTGAATAAAAAAAACTATTTATTTCCCATTTTTGTGAGTATTACAAACGTAAACTTTGGAAAATTGTCTCTTATAATTGCTGTTAGATGTTTTTAATTACGAATTGTAATTCGTACTTGCACCTTAAGTCCACCAAAAATATGTTCGTTTGAAAATAAAAGTATTATAGTTTGTTCTCTTAATAATTTTTTTAAAAGGAAACGGAAACAGAAAACTAAAAACTTTAAAAGCAATTGTTGTTAGATTCGTCGACGTTTTAAAGGCCGAGGCATATAAAATCCGTAATACGTTATATGTTGCTTTTTTCAACTGACAAATAAGTTGAAATACAGGTTTTCCTATGAGCTTTGTCACATTCTGTACGTCTCCGTCAACGGAAAGTACTAACGTTAGGCAGCTTTTAAAGTACGTTGAGTACTTTGACTACTATTAGTTATTTTTGCTTCGTTTTTATTTCGCTTTTTGTGTTGTGTGGTGACAAAACTAAATTAAATAGAATTAAATAAAAGTTAAAATTAAAAGAAACTCGAATTCCATTGAAAATGTGTACAGTAATCAAATAAAGCTGATTTAATGTCCGTTAACAAGGTACTCATTGTGTTAACCTCCTCCGCCGATACCTTAATGGCAGTTGAAAAAAGCAACGTATAACTTACGACGGATTCTATGTGCATTGTTTTTATTTTCAAAAAATTTTGTTCGAAAAATATTATTCAAATAGCATAAGATGACGGTAATACATAAACTGTGAATACCTTAATTACATTATATACTCGTATTATATTACATATTGTGTATTTAGTTACAGATGTTCGCTTTAACAAAATAAGCACAAACAGTGAATTTCTGTGGGCTTGTCTGCAGGAACCTTCACTATATCCGGCAGGAATCGACCCCCGTCTAACACACAACTGCTCGCCATCAGGTCTGAGTTTAACCACATCTTTTTCAATTTGTTCGCATGGTGTTATAAATTACTGACAGTGACACATTTTTGGTCAACATTATTTTTTATTATATTTTGATAAACAAAAAATGTTGCTTATGAATGTCTTCTTTTCTCAATGTCGGCATGAATTTCACTGACAGTTTAATGCTTTTAGAAAAGTGAATTAATGTAACCACATTTAAATATTTGACTGAAGGAATTTTTTCTATTTCCGCTCAATTTGCATAAGTCAACCAAAAAGGCAAATAAACACAAAGAAAATTGCAATAAAGCTTCTGGTTTACTTTAACGTTTTTTTTTTCGTAACTTGACATTGTTTATGGCCAACGATGTGTCCTACGACTAAAAGTCTAAGGTCATTAAAAGTCAACCGTATGACAGAACAAAGTGAAAACAAAAAATCATGAAAAATTAAAAATCACAGAAGGAGACCAAAAGCAACAACAACAAAAACATGCTGGTAGTACTTTTTGTGAATTATATATTTTTGTTGGCTTCCATTTAGGAAATAACTACAATAAAATTGATGACATTAGAAAAATAACTTCGGGCAAAAAGAAAAACACACTTGCACAGACAAAGTGTGCATTTTGACGAAAATCATGAGAACAGCAACATCAAATGGAATTTTTTTTTGTAAAATTTAAAAAACTTTAAAAGTTGTCTTTTTTTCTTTAAGGAAATGTGATTTATTCAACCCTTTAAAAATGTAATTATTCAAAAGGTCATTCTATGGCATTTAGTGAAATATGATGCATTGTACATTGCTTGCAAAACCTTTAAGGCACTTTGCTTTTGAAGATTTAATAAATATGGAAACTGAATCAGAAATAAAAAATTAAACTTTTAAAAAAGAATTTGTATGAAAAATGCATAATGAAAAGTTATACGCGTTTTATGTTCTAAATTTATCCGGTGCATAATTAAATTACATACTCATTATTTTGCTGTTTATTCATAATAATTTTATATCCACAGTCTAAGAAAAAGTGTAAAATCTTCGTTTTAGTCAATTGTCAATTGTGTTTTTAACATGAATAAATTAGTTTTAAATTGTTTTATAAATTATTTATAAAGATATAAAGTATAAAAATATTTCTACAGAGAAAACTTTGCAATGGGATCAATATGTTAAGACAAGTTTTGTTGTGATCTATTGTTTTTTTTTTGTGTACTCTCTTTTTTATTAAATAAAAATTTATTTCTAACTGGTGCTTTTTAAACGAATTGCTGAAATTTTAGTATTTTAAATTTTTATTCGCACCTTTTTCCAAAATTAATATATTACATATTTATTAAAACATTAATAAAATAAAACATCCTAATGCAGATCACAAGGGAAAACAAAAACAATTGGTTGATTATTGAGTTCTTGTTACAACTTTGATATTGTTTAAACTTTTCATTTGCTTTAATGAAAGTTTAATATAATATGTCCAGTTGTTCTAAGAAATATTTGGGTAAAGTTCCCTGATGATCTGCATTAGCAACAGTGAAATGCGCATAGGAACAAGCTATACCCCTCAATAATCAATTACAATTTATTTTCAACAAAACTATTAATGTTTTAATAAATATGTAAAATATTAATTTTGGGAAAAAATGCGAGTAAAAATTTAAAATACTAAAAATTTGTTTAATTAATGTGATTATTTTTCGAACAAATTTTGTTGTTAGTAGTTTTTAATCCAACGTGATTATTATTTTGGCTTAAGTTCGTAACATTTTTAGTCAGAAAGAATTGGACATGAGACAATATTCCAAAAGAACAAGGGAAAATTGTAACATCAATTAATTTCAACTTACACGGCAGAACAGAAACAATGTTGTTTTTTGGGAGCCGCTACACTCCCATCATCAGTGTTCATGTGTGCTTCCATGTATCCGCCACTGTTTACGTGGCTCAAATATCCACTTTCTATTAATAGATTAAATATAGTGTTATGAATAATCCCATAAGTATGCAGTACACAAGTTTCCATTGACGATTCGCCCGTGAGTGTTTTCCATATAAATTTTTTATAAAAGGTTTTTGTTCGAAAGTCTAACAAACTGAATTTATATCAGGCAATTCAGCTGCGATTTCGATGTGGTCAAATAATTTTTAAATAAAATTATACACACACCTCGTGCGTTAATTTCTTAATGAAAAAAAATCATACTTGCAACAAGATGATTTTCTAGTGTATTAATAAAAAAACAACTTTTGCGGATTTGTTCTTGTCTATTCCGTTCAGAATAAATAATGGAGTATTTTCCAATAACATAAAAAAATCGTTTCCAACAATCGCATAATTTTGTGATTTTCCATAAGATCAGATTTTTGGCGTGATTGCTTCGGGAGTTTAATTTTTGCTTATTGTAATTTTTTCATTTAATTGTTTCTTAATTATTTTAAAGTTTTTTTTTCGTAAGTATTTCGTGAGCATGAGTTTTCGTGATGGTTACTAATTTTTTTCCACTCACATGAGCGTGCATGAATGTGAGCCAAAATGCGTGAATTTTTTATCGTGATCGTTAGTGAAAAGTCACTCACGATCCCATCTCCACCTGCAACCACAAATATATTGAAGAATATCTTTTAAACTCGCTATAAAACATAAAAAATATTTCTTTACTTTGATAGCGAATTTTTCCCTGCTGCAATAAACGCTGTCTTCTTGTTTAATTCTTTCCCCCAAATTTTTCTTCCGCAGCTCTTGTTATTTCCTTCCACCTATTTTTAAATACAAGACACGTTCGTAACATTTATTGTTTTTGCTGTTGTGCAATTTTCTGTCTGAATTCTTTTCAAGAGAATAGAATAGAATCTATTTTTGCTGTCTTGTCGTTACACTCGTGTTTATCCAGTTTTCTTATTATGATTGTCAGATTGTCAGCAGAGAAGTGAAAATAAATGTTGAAATTTCTTTGTTGCTAGTCGCGTAATTCGTTCTCCATTAATGTCATGCATCTGTTACATTCTGTGCTCGTTTTGTTGATGTTACGTGTAAAATCTCAAAATAATGTCAACAAAATGCATCAATAAACAACTCAAAGGAATAAAACTAAATGAGAAATGAACACAAATTGAAACACGTTCTTTTGTTGTGGAGGAGTAGAAATTATTAGGAATGCGGAAATATTTATTTATTAGGATTTGTCTTTGACAATTGGGCACTTAAATTTATTGTCAATTTCTTACAATCAAATTAGAGAGTACAAATAAGTTTCTGGTGTTTTTTATAATAGAATGGACATTTATAATTTTATTTAATATATATTTTTGACGCTACAGTCACTACGTATATGGAAAGTTTGGCACAAGAACACTTCGTTTTTTCAGGGTGGCCACGAAACATCCTGATTGTCGGTATCTTAAGATGATTTGAAATACTTTTAAGATTTTATATCAGGATATAAGGATGTTTTAACAATAACTTATGCATTGCCTTGGCTCTATTTCATAAAGTTCTATGTGCTTAATCAGTATTTGGTGCTTGAACTCTGAAACAAAATTATGATTGATTAGTTTTCAAATGCTGCTTCGTCGTTGCTCTATTTCTCTTGATCCAAACCCAACTTAGCCCAAAAACAAACAAAGGCAATAAGAGTTCTCAGCCTCTTTAAAATAAAAATAAATCGGTAAAATTTATTCTAATCAGGGAAACCAGATATAAGCTCTAAAAAAGTGTTTTATATGCATTAAATATGCAGTAAAAAAAGTAAAATATGCTGGAAAATTTTAAAAAATATGCTCTTGAGAAGAAACAAAAATGACTTGCTCCACAATAATATATATTTTTTATCCAACAATTAAATAACATTCGCATTTAAAATTAAATAAAAATAAAACAAACACAACAAGAATAAACATCAAAAATTATACTTCAATTAAAAAAAAATCTCGATATGAGATTTAAAAATGTTTGATAAGTTAAGACAAGCTTTTTTATGGATGCTTATTATTGCTGTAAACAAAAAAGTATTGCCTTAAATTTTCATATAAAAATCCGATTTTATGCATTGAAAATGTCCTTTCATCGTCTAGTGATGTAATAAGGACATATTGAAAAGATGACACTTCTTTAAACTCACATTTTAAAACGGTTTTGGCTTAAGAAAGTGTAGACTGGATATAAAATGTAACTGGCGACACTATTCAACTGAAATAGAAAAACCAGATTAGATTTTAAAAAGGATTTTTGGCTTTCGTTACGAAAACATTTGTATTGATATTTTAAAAAATATAAATAAAGTATCAAAATGTGTTCTAAAAAGTGTGAATATAATTTTTAAATTCCAAAAAAATTTCTGCAAATATTCTCTTAAAACTAAAATATATGCAAAAAAAATATGCAAAAATATGCACTAACAAATCGATGCCAAAATCCACGAAAATCTCTGAAACACATAAATATTTTATCCCTGCTTCCATAGTTTGCACGATAACAAATATACATTTGCTTATTTGCGGTTTCCCTGATTATAATGTGATGTAAGTTTAAATTCATGCAGTACATAAATAAATATTTTTTTTGTTAAGAACTATAATTGAAGCAATTTGTTACAAGATTCTTTCCGAAACAATAAATTTTTAGTTTCTTATTATTCTTTTTAAAACAAAAGTTTGTTCATATTTCAAGTGCACAACCGCTTGCAGTGTAAATAAGCCTCAAAAGCATCCACTGTAGTTGATTCTACAATTATATAAGCTGTCATCAACAAACTACAAAGATATACAAATGAAATTGCTGGAAAATCTCAAGCAACTAGAACATCATCTTAAGAATACTGTCACGAAAACAAGACAAATACATTTAATAAAAATATTAAAAGAAAACGCAGTTTTTGTAGAGAAAACAGAAAAATTTAATGAATGAATATTTGGTTGGCAGGATAAAATGTGTTGGATTTTATATGCTGTTTAAATAAAGTATTGTGTTGAGAATGCCAATGAAATTTTGTTTTAATAACAAAAACTTTGCCTTAGAAATTCGAAAGATTTTTTAGAAATTATTTTTTTTAATGAAAAAATCAAAAATCTTCGTAGATTATAGTGAGGAGAGAAAAATAGCGAAAGTCTTTGATGTGTAGTTTCCAATAAGAATTCAATTAAACTTACTTGAATATTTTTTTTAATTTCAAACTTTTTAAATTCAATTCTTCAAATATTTATTAACAATTGAAAAAAAAAATTTCATTGAATAAGAACGCTACCTGTGCAACATGAACCTTCTGAAATGGATTTAAAAATTAAACTGAGCTAATTGTCTGAAGCTAAATCGTTACTTTTCAAATTAAATTTGTAATTTCGAAAAACCCCGATTTTAATCACTGGAGCGTCATGGCGGTCAAATGACTTAAAAAATATTTTTTTAATTCATTGTAACACGTTCAATCAAGTCGCCTTTCTATACAAATGAAAACTAAATCAAACATTTTCCAGCAATTTGGGAATTATTTTGTTAGATGCACACTTTAACTTACAATTCCCCTCCTTCTTCGTGAATTGGCGGATAATAAAAACGAATCAATGCAAGAAATTTATGTATTCCACCCTTCTACTATGATGACATATTCACAGCTTAAACACTTTAACACTTATCTGTTGGTACGCAGTGCTTCGTATACTTCAATATCAAAGTTACACCGCTGATGTTTATTTGCAATCATGAAGACTGTTGTTCTAGTTTATCTTGACATAATCACATATTGCCACACTCAGCCTGCATAAATCATTTTTACTTGTGTGTTTATTTTAACAAAAGCTCTATTGGGAAATTGATTTGCCATTTATGATAGCTAACAACAAATAAATATTCTAAAATGTTTGCGAAATTTGTTAATATGATGATAAATATTTTTTAAGTAATTTACAAGTTTTATAAAAACTGCTTGGGAAAAAATGTATAAACTAACAATCTTCATAAAACATAAATTTTCTTTTTAAAGGGGGAGACTTTTGCTTGTGTAACGAAGGTGTTAGTGCGATAAGCAAGACAAACGATGAACCAAACCATTTTGCACTGAAACTTGTGTCTCATACATAAAATCAAGCCATAAACTTGCTTTAAGTTTGCTGAAAAATAACAGTTGAAGGGGTCCTGTACAATGTTTGTTGTTAGTTGGCAGTTTGTGTACTGTGATTCTGTCCTTCCAATTCATTGGCATCACATTGAGAGCATTAAAGTGTCTCACTTTGTTTGCAGCAGCTTATTATATCTGCAATGTAACACTTAAAACTTCAATAGAGTTTTCAGAAAGCTCTTAATGTCAAATACCTTAACAGCTTGACATGCAAAAGCACATACATGAAGAATTAATGCCACATGGAGTATCAGCAATATTTATGAAATATTACTTCCAAGTATACTTCAGAGCTTATAGAGCACCTAATTGCACAAAGATGTACAAAACGATACGATAGCTCAAGCAGGATTTCAGTCGTAATTGATTGTCAAAAGCGAATCCATGATGGGACAGGAACCAACCAAAAAAAAATTTATTAATATTATTACTTCAAGCTTTAAGTTATTAAATGAAAATGATGTGGGGACGGTGGCTACTTACGGTGGCGTATGATTTATTTCGAAACTTTCAATTGAAATAAATATTCCACATACGCAACCAGTGTGTGATTGCATGTTTTCACTACAAATTGCAAATTGAATTGAATTGAATTACTTACTGCAGTTCAATAGTCCCCTGTTTCCACTAAATATTTGTAACTCGGTTTGGTGTTTCTTCAACAGATTTTTTTTGCTCACTTTATCATTTTTATTACTTGAGTTATTATTTGTATTCATACTGCAGTATTTTATTATTTTTATTAATTTGCTGTTTCATTTACTATTGAATAATATATTTTTTACGACATCTTTTTTATGTAATTTAAATATATTTCGATTTGACAACCAACTTCAATAAATTTGAGAGAAAAATTAACTAGAGAAGACACAAGTTTATCGAAATTGAAGTACATAAAACTGAGGTAATTCCCTCTCAAAATCTTTTATGGAGAACTTCACAATTTCTTATGTAATTAAATTACGAACGAGAGCGTAATTTACGCATAAGTCCGCACTGGAAACATACTTTAAAGCATAAATTTTTTAATTTTATAAAAATAATGCAACAAATTTTTTCTTTTACTTTCTCGTTTGCACTTTTCTACTTTATTGTAAGCAATTTCTATAAGCCTGTTTATATTCTAGTAAAGAGGCCAGCAGATTCTTTGACAACTCTCTAACTAATTTGGGCGCCACACGTTCAATTTTTGCCTTTCAATTCCTTTCAATTTGTAATACACTTAACCTTACACTTTTTTACTAAATCAGTCAAACTTTTTAAATTGAAAATTAGGTTGCTATCAATTTCACCTATCCATTTATCTGTTAATTTATCTGTTAATTTTATATTAAAAAAAATTGTGTTTTAAGAAAATCTTATGTTTTTTATAATTTTTTGGTTTGTTTTTTACAAATATTCTACCTCAATTTAAAAGTTCTAATTAAAATTAAATAAGAAAATATATTTGTGAATGAAAGTAATAAGTGTAATGATGTTGTGCGATGAATATTTGAAGGTGTTTTCTTGACGAAGACTCTTGAAAAATAAAATCAATTTAAATGAATTTCGATAAGCATTATGTGTGAAAAACTTGACAGAAAAACTTGAACATGTGGGCTGCAGAGTAAGAAAATGTCGATCTAACTTCAAATAATTGATATTTCCAAGATAATGAGTTATTTACGAATTAAGCGCCAGTTTCGCTGAATGCGAAAGAAATTTTTGTTCTTTTTAGAGGTATCAAATATTCGACATATTCAAAAAACCTGGTAACTGTATTTGTGATCTATATATACATCTAAAACGGTGTGTGTGTGTGTTTGTTTGTTTGTTTGCGCCTTCTAGGAGACCTGACCTCTGAACCGATCTTCCTGAAATTTTCAAAACATTTAAATGGGGTTCTGGAGTGAATTAAAGGCTACTTCTTCCCCGACCACGCCTACTTGTATAAATTATGTTACTCTTTTCACATAGTTTTGTTTTTACAGATTTTATAATATAAGAGAGCGAGAAGACGAGGTCCATGAATTTTTTTTGGGAAAATTGGGGAGCAAAGTCCCCGCCCCAAAAATTTATTATCAAATAACTTTGTCATTTGTGGACCAATTTTAAATATTTTTTGCAAATTTAGAAGGTTTATTGAAACTGTAGCAATGCGCACCGGGTTAATATAGTGTTTATATTAAAAGTAAAAATGAAAAACTAAAATATGTGTTTGTTCTTTCTTGCCACAATATTATTTATTGCTGCTAAAAATAAAGAATAAAAATATCTATTTTTTTAAATCCCCAACATACTCGGATATACGAAACAAGACAAGAAGAAACAAAAAAGCTTATCAGACTTATTTATTTATTTACTTATCAGCACAGAGCATAAAGTCTTGTAATCGTCATACCAAAAGTATGTTTAAGCAAACGATAACTTATGCTTATCGCTTCCATCTACTTGCAAACTTTAGTTTGCTTTTGTATATATTTTTCTTCAATTTCTGCTTAAAATCCAAATTATCAATGATACAATTCACAAACCTCTATTGTAGCGTGTATCGTATATTTCATACATTTTTCGTTTCTTACTTGTGAACTCAATTCTAACTGTTTTGTTGTTAATATTTGTAGATGAATTCGGAAACATCGAAACCCATGAAACCAGCCTTGACTACATTTCTTTGTTAAAGCAATATTTGTATTTCATTTCTATTTCTTGAGAAAGTCTCTCTCAATGCAACTTTTTCAAAACATGTGAAATTAAATTTTATAGTTGTTTATAGCAAAGATGCAATACTGTAAAGTAATACAACAATACAAGCAATACAATGATACAAGAAGCTTGTGAATCAAGCAAATATAAATTGTACAACAACAACAACAAATTCTACACAAAAACTTTTCTTTGCCGAAAATTCTAAACAAACTTAAAAACATTTTCGATAATATCGTAAACAAACTACTGAAACTCAAACAGTAGAGGAAATATATGGAATAAGTTTTGAAGAATAGAAACGCAATATGTTGTTAAAATCAAAAATATTATGGCGTAATTTATACTTTAGCTGCGCAAAAAAAATTTTAAATCAATACTAATAACATTAAAGTGTACGAAGAACCGCCAATGATGATAATATTTTCATTGGATTTCTGTTTACTTGACGCTTATTAACCAGGATAAATTTTATTATATTCTTATATCTGCCGGAAAAAAATATGTTACAAATTGCGCAATGTTTCTATTGTTTCATGTTTTCCAGGGAACAGAGTACCGTGTGATTAAAGCACACATCAGACAGATTCGTAGTTTTTTATTTTTTGTTTTAAAAGAGTTTAAATTAAGAACCGTAGAAACTGTTGGCTCATATATCGCACCTTTGATTGCTTATTAGAAAAATTCAACATGAAACCACAAATATTATTTGCACTGGCTGCAATTGTTTGCGAGAAAACTCAAAACATTCAATAACACTGTGCAACACAAAAAAAATACAACAAAGCTCGATTGACTGATTCTGGTGGAGGGGACCTAAACAAGATATACGTGTATGGGCATTTTGAAAGCTTTCACCGCAGTCTTATTTTAGTTAAAGTGACCCTTTTTTACACATTCTTATAGTGAATCAACTTAGGAAATTTTTTAATCCTTAAATTTAAGGTATAAAATGTGATCAAAAGATTAATGTAAATTTTTTTTTTTTTGAAACATTTTAATACTCTTTCCTGTACAGGTCTTTTTGATAAAAGAGGCAAAAATTGCCTTTAGGAAGGGGTTTAGCGGGCTGAAATGTTCTGCAAAATTATTTGTCAAAGAATTCTATTATAAGTCTTCAAAGACAACAAAGCTGTAAGTTCAACTTGAACGCCAGAAATAATTCAAAACTTGTGAACTGTGTGAATAAATACGAAATTATCCCCATGACAAATTTTAAGTTTTTACTTATTTCTGGTGTTCAGGTTGGATTTTGAGCTTTGCTGAATGCGGAGACTAATGAAAATTTTTATTGTAGTGCACTTTAGCTAGCTGTACCCCTGATCAAGGATATTTTAAAGAAAAAAGGAACAAAAAGGTCCCTACAGTGAAAATACAATGAGTTAAGATGTCCGAAAAATTCTACAATATTGGTACGGTCACACTTGGCAAACATTTGTCTAAAAAAACGTAACCACTACTTTTTCTTAGGGTTAGTGTGATTTAATTTGGTTTTTATATCACAAAATGAAGTCAATTATGCCACAAAATCCTATTTTTATATTATTTTTAATAAATGCAACCGAACTCATATTAAAAAAAAATATTGGTATTAAAGCAAATGCGAATTTAGCTTTTCTGTTGGTTACGTTCTTTTCGGCAAATATTTGCCAAGTGTGACCGAACCTTAAGTCTTGAAAGACAACAAAAAAAATTTTTAAGTTTCTTGTACATACAATGTAATTTTTCGCCCAACTTGTGACCGAAAAACGAAATCTACCTCAACTACTCGCCAACAGGATTCATAAGGAGACATTTTTTTTAGATTAGATGAGTTATTTAAGAATGCTATAAAAAAAATTAAACGGGAAGTGGTAAATTAAAAAAATTCTCTTAAATAAATGTCATGTAAAACAATTTGAACCGCATACGCCCCTGTGCGTCTGTGGATATTTTTGCAACTTTTGCAACAAATAAAACAAGTAAATGATTTACTAACAACAATTTTGCTTAACTTTTTCTCACAAACACACAACAACAAAATATTACACTTCTGGCTGAAATCATGCAAACATGTGAGTGAGTGTGTGGGACGTACGATACATACCTAATTTGTTGTTGTGGTTGTATTTAAATTTTGCTGACTTTCCTCTTTATGCGATACTTTTGCTGTTGACTACAATGTTCACACATATTTGAGTCTTTATGCAAAAGAAGGATTCATGTTCGAATGTATTTCGTTAAAAATTTTTTTTTCGAATTCAGTCAGTTTGTTTTGTTGTTGATTTTCGTACCATTAAAACTAAAAAAAATTTTAAATTTTTTACCAACACCGTTTATCTGTTGTATGAGTGTGTTACGCACACAATCACTCATCCATGCTCGTGCGAGAAAATTTTTTTAATTTCGTTATTTGGCTGTGTGTATGTGTGTGTGTGTGTGTGCTTAGCAAAAATCTTGCTGTCGTCAACAGCTCATCTTTTTCCATTTCAATTCAGCAAAATTTGTTTAAAAACTAACAACATTAAGTGAATACTATTTACCAGTTAAAGAAATTTTTATTTTATGTTTACAGTTTTCAGTTTTTTTTACCGAAAATATATTTGTTTACTAGTTACGTTTTATAAACCTTTTCCATTAATTTGTTCCCTAAATAACTCTCGTATTAAATTTTCATTCGTGCCAAAATGTTTAATTTTTTCGAAAAACTTCTCTGCAGATCACATTTATGCGTAGGATGTCTATCTTTTTATAAAAGTTATTTAAAATAGAATAGTCTACATATACATAATGAAAATAAAAAGTAAATTAAAAAAACCTGGGACAAATTACGGCATTCGATATCGAGCACAATTTCCATACAAGTTAAAAAATTTTATATGGGATTTTACTCGATATCGAATACCCCCCGCAATATTTTATGCACTCAAAAATTTGGTTTGGTTGGTAATATTCGACCAATGCTGGATGTAGGGTGCACTTCAAAAAAATTATAAAATAATCCTGTATAGCAACGCCTTGTCTTTCAGTTATAATTAAATTTTTTCGACTATTCAATAAGTTTTACAGAAATATTCACAACAATCGTTAATAATTTTTCTCCCAAAAAACTTCTCTTCTCCCAAAACTGCAATCGTAAATAATTTTTCCCTTGAAATGTGTTCCGTTTTTCTTATATATAATTCAAAGAGGAATAATATGCACAAAAATATTCCAATTCAAATATTCGACTTATCGTGTACGACTTTTTCAAAGCTGTTTTGCCCCTTTTACGTTTTAGTTTGCTCACTTTTGTTTGATTCTGAAAAAAACTTATTCCGACGGTAACCAACACCAACCAGAATCACACGAAAAAAAACGATTTTGGCGGCGTAGTGACCTCCGAAAACTGTATGGTTGTCCTTAAACGAAAGTATTTTATATTAAGACAAACTTCATAAAATTTTAATCAGAAAGAATTGAATTGGCTGCAGTCAATATCCCTGGGAACGAGAGAAAATTTAATTAAAATATAAACAAGTCGACAGAACAGCATAACGTTTTCATATTTTCTTATTTAAGTTCACTAGTACGCACAGTGTATCGCAAATTTGAAAAGTTCAAAAATATACATACAGTGCACTCGCGATAATGTGAACTAATTTAAACCGGCTTTGTTCATATTTGTGAATAGTCGTTCTTTCTGAATTCCCTTATTACGAAGCAACATGACCCAACATTTATTAAATTTTATTTTACAAAACTGTTAAAAAAGATATGGACGAATTAGAAAGTTAAGGAGCAAACGAAAAAGCATGTTTGAATATTGTATTGAAGCAACAATGTGTAAACATGTATGAATTATAAACACCAGCGAGCAAATGTGACAATGAACATGAACTCAAACAAGCTCGTATGCTTATGAGCACCCTGCAGGAAATTTCAATAGTGAAACTGCACGGACTTACTATTGACACAGTCAGCAGTACTAGTGAATTTTAATACCCCAGACAATGCTATTTACTATAGACATTTAACATGTGCGTGTCATTGAAAATCCACTACTAATACTGGTACTATTGACTAGGTAGTTCTTTTGGGACCATATGTAGACATTTGAACTAGTGATTTACTAGTACGTTTTAGTAATTTTAGTGTGCAATTTGGATACTTTTCTGAAGTAGGTGTCAATAATGAAAATGTAAATTTTATTAACTTTTGGAGTTTAATTAAAAAAAATAAAAGACTAGAAGGCGGTAATTCATAACAGTCGCTTGAAAACCGTAGGTACTAAAAATAAGGTACTAATTCATTTCAGTCTTTTTAACGTTTTCTTATAGTGACAATGACGCCAAATAGTCACCAAAATAGTAGACAGAACTGGTGACTTGGGGACACATGCCCCCACGTTTCCTTCAGGGCATGAACTCACTCGAACACAATCATAATAACTATGAGCAAATGCAAACACAATCACATGTTCGAGAAATCAAATATATTTGTATACAAATACGATAAAATAAGTTTTTTTTTATTAAAAAAATGAAAGCATTCTCTTCACAACAACTTTTAGACATATATATGTACGCGTATATGTTTACCCCTCGTCTCCTGACTGGCAATAAAGCAATAACGCCGGCAGAATAACGGAACAATATTACTTATTGCTTTGATTATTGCTTTGCTATGGGTAATCGTATTTATGTTAACACACAATTTGCAAAATTTCAAACAGAAAGGTTCGATAATAAATAAGAAGAAACAGAAAGACTTGTTAAATTTTTATCTGAAAAACTGATCCTGAAATAAGAAATTTAGCATTTTTATGTATTTTATAAAATATTTTCTTTTTAACTTAACCTTTTTAATAACTTTTAATAATTTATTTATTTTTTTGCATAAAATATCTTCTTTTTATTTTATGACGCGTCTTTTTTTCTTTTTTGGAAATGTCAAATGGTTTATGACGTTTTATGTTTGCAATAATTGTCAACGAAAAACTGTTGACAATTATTGCCGTAATTATTGCCAAGTACGAAAAAGATGTGTCTTCACTGGACATAACATAATTTTGACATTTGCTGCAATATATGTCAATGAATTTATTGCCAGTCAGAAGCTTAATGTTTTAAGTTGTTTCTAGATTAAGCATATTGAATCTTCATTGTTCACTTAATAGGTACTTCTAACTTTGTTCATCATCATGAAAACATTTTGTTGACATAATGCGGTGTTCACAAAATCGAGAATGCACTGTATATATTTCCTTTCCGTTGCAACGTGCACAAAATTGCTTTAAGTGCAATATTTTTGCTAAATTACAATTTTCCATAAATGTCAAAAGTCATTGAATATTAAATCTTAATTAATAATTGACGTAATAGTTGGCCAAGGCTTTACCTAATTTTTTTTACAGCAGTACAATCATAAATAAATGTAATGTAGCTTACTAAATATTAATTAGCTTCTTATGTAAATTTATTTCAGTATATTAAACTTCGTTACCAGCACAAGCACTTCTAAAGTCAATAAATTCTCTTGTTTTTCTATAAAAAAAATTAAAAATTTACATAAATTTGTGAGTATATATTTTTAATTTTCAGTTTATTTATGTTGAATACTTGAATAAGAACATGGTTGGTTGTACCATAATTTATTACAACGAAAAACAAACTAATTTACAATTTTACACTTTAAGATCAAATTTACATTCAAAAGATATTTATTATTTAGACGTCAGCAGTGAACGAATGAAGAGATGCATGAAAATGATGGATGAATGGATACGAGGGTTGTGTTGTATGTTTTGTGTCCTAAGATGCAATCAATTTAAATTTTAAATCGTATTTTGTTGACAAATTGTTACTAAAAGCATTTTCATTATGGTTGTTTAGTCATATAATGACTTATTCTACTAACATCTATCTTTTCTATCTTTCTTTCACGTTTACCCCCTTCTATCTTTGTGTCACTGAATTAAATAAACGTAGAGTCATCCTTTTCTTCTTTCTACAATTTCCCAGATCTGAGATGTCACTATGCTTGGGAAATTTAAATCAATCTGTTATAATTAAGTTAGTTGTAAGAAACTATTTTTAAATAAAATCATTTTTCTGATAGAAAACGAATCAACCGATTGTGTACTCATTTTGTGCGAAAAAAGTTCTCTCAGTTTTAAAAGACTAAAAGAAATTCTCGATATTCAATTCCTTAAAAAATATTAAGGTTAAAAGTTTCGTGCTTGTTTTCAAGTAAAACAAATTTCTTTTTAAATTTAAATTAATAACTAAACCATAACTGCCTTTTATACTTTTCAGTCATTGGTTTTTACTTAAGAATAATTAATAATAACGATCATAATTGTGCATGTCTTTATATAGTATAATAAAGACAACTGGACATGCAGAATCATGATTTCTGCTTAGCAAAACAAACACATACAATCAACATCAAAACATGTTTATCGTGACCACTTTTCTTATATAGATATTATATGTATGTAAGTAAGCAGACACGATTGTGCATGTTTGATGATGATCGTTGTATATTACGAAAAATATGACGTAGCAACAAAGTTACAAGTTTGACGTAAGCAAAGCGCGACCGGGAGCTTATGATCAAAGTATTATGTAGGCGGCTATTTTTTATTATATTTTAATATAATGAAACAAGTTACATTAAGGGGATTCATGTATTATTTATATATGTATGTAAGTGCACTTAACTGTTAAACAATGGTTTTTATTTTATTTCTTTCATAACGATAACTATTTTAAATTTCATTTCGTGCTGTGTTCTGTACTTGAAATCGAACATGCCAAACTACATTGACCAAATATAGTATTGAGTCTTGAAACTCAAACAAAAAGTTTGAGTTCAATTAATATTCGTGTACAACAGGGAGTATCTCTTTCTAATCAAATATTTTTTCCTTCTTTACAGGTAAGTCACACGATAAATTGAATTCTTTTTGTACGCAATAAAAGTGGAGTTAGAGGCATTTGATCATTTTGAGCTAGAAAATGGATTTTTGAATCTTAAGGTCCTCAAGTGGCGCGTTTTAATAAAAAAATTTAAGAAGTAAGTGAATTCTGATCTATTTTAAGACGAATAATTCAATAAGTGAAAAATTAATTTACTTTTTGAATTAAAAGTAACATTTAATTCAAAAGTATTTACTTAGAAATTTGAAATAAAGATGTATGGAAATGTAACATTTTACAAATCACGATCGCTGCGAAATGGAAAAAACTGTAACAAAATACATTAAAAATTTTAGGTCAATTAAAATGATCTTTACGAGATCTCGCCTCACTTGCTGCAACAACATCTTGACGCAAAAAAAACTTGTTTTACGGAAACGAGTTTAATGCTTTTAATTTACTTAAAAACTAATGGAAAATTCTAATAAAATGTTCTTCGCAAAGGGGTGTACAGGATACTTGAATGAAATTATTGCAACATGTAAAAAAATATGCGGAAAGATTCAAACGTGAAGCAATATGTCCTTTGAAATCAGTAATCTTTGATATCACTTTTGTTTGCGAAACCATCAATTAACAAATTATATGTGTGAACGTCAATTAAGGGCTTTTTATTTGTTGACAACTTAATTTGTTCTCCTCTTTAAAATGCAAATAAAATTACGGCAGAAGGACATCAAATTTGAGGTTTGTTTGAGCGAGTTACTCGTAAAAGAGAAGTTTAATATTGAAATTAAATTATTTCAATTTGCATTTAATGTGTGTGCGCTCAAAATGTTTTAATTCATTAATTTGCATAAATTTGTAAATACAATAAATTGCGTGTAACATAATCGTATGTACATAATCGTATGTATGTAAAGTAGGACAAGTTGTACGGGATTAATTAATTTATTCAAGATAAAATTACTTCCGAAAAAATTGTTGTTCAATTTCGGAGACTAAACAACATTTTGAAAATCATATATTGATATTTTAAAAGTTCTGGAATGACAAGAGCTATTCTAGAGGTGACAATGTCAAACCAGAAAGGTATTTTAACGCCAATATTGTATCGTTAATTTTGTTATTTGATCTATTCAGCTAAACCCAAATATGCAGAACATATCTAACGACAAGCTGTGCTCACATGTTCATGTGCTTCTACATGAATACCACCTACAACTTCTACCAAAAAAACTTACATTAACTAGACAACGAATATAATATTTATCTTTTGTGTTGAGTGACAGTCAATGTAATTTTATTTCGCTTGCAACCACATGAAGCAGTGCGGTTTTGTGTCGAAAATTTATTAGAAAATAAATTAATATTTGCTTTCGTATATGCAAAAGGACTGCCATTTAGAAACAAAGATTCAATTTTATTTTTAATAGCAAATACCGATTAACGGTTAACCGATTAAATAGTACCCGATCAAAAATATTTATATTTTTGTTTAAAGATCAATCAAGTTAATTAGAACACTAATCATAAAAATTCAGAACATTTTGCATATTTTATAAATTTGAACATGTTTTTTGTATTTTTGAACGTAGTTTTTTGTGAAATTAAAACAGGGGCCTAATCGTCGCTTTCGTTATCGAGCTGATTCGATCGAATTTTCTTAGTTTGAGATTATGGCATTCGCTATCGAAACATATAAACACATTATTCGATATCGAATGTCATAATCTCAAACTAAGAAAACTCGATCGAATCAGCTCGATATCGAAAGCGACGATTAGATCCCAGGACTCAAGGGCCATAATAGAAATTTTTATATGTTTGGAAAACTCCACAGAAGGACTCCTCTGTAAATTCTGGGTTGGTTTTGATTTTTCCAACATCTTCGTTGAGTGAAAAGATTTTTTCTAAGTCAAGTTTCATTAAAACTAAAGGAAGAAAATAATTTAAGGTCTTAGCATTTGAAGCAATAATAAAAGATCGCCTTGAACTAGGAAACCAACATATTTCCATATTATTTATTAATATATATTTATTTGTAATTTTTTTTTGTAAAATTTATTTCTGTAAATGTTATATATTGTATTTCGATAATTGTTAGTCCGGGTTCACACATCAAGTTTAGCTGATCAAGTTTTGCTTAATTTTCTTTTTAATTTGCCTTAATCTTCACATAGAGAAATCTGTTTCAATCTGCGTCAACTTCGTGTAATATTACGGATGACAAACGAAAAGGAAAAAATTAAAAACTGAGCAATACGCTACAGTCTTTACCACTCTCCATTCTCTTCTTCTCACTTTCCTAAAAACTCAAGACTTGTCGAGTCAAACCTGACGTCTAAGAACCTTGAACTTATTGTTTTATTTTCACTAAAGAAATCTAAGAATAGTATATAACTCAGGTATTTTAATTTGTTTGCAATTAATTAGTTTGCTGGAAACTTTTTTTCATCGTTTGCACGATCAATCCAAAATTAACCGATTGTAATTAATCGAGTGATTAACCGATTAAAATAGAAACCTGACTAACTGAAAACCCATATTTCACAACAAACTTAATAGCCTTAATACCAACAATATTTGAAAAATTAAATCGCATCACATCAAATTTTACTTGAACTGACAACTAAAGTCAACAACTAAAATATTTAACTCTGAAAATATTTTATTTAATTTTTTTTTGCAATTTCCCAAAACAAAATATTTACTGAAAATTTTACAGTAATACATTTTCATAATTGTTGGCGCATGTGCCGCCCTAATGATATTTTAAATAGTTGTAATATAAATACAAATTTTACACAAATTCATACAGAAAACCATAAAATTTAATCGACATAAAGTCAACAACAATTAACACAACGCTAATGGGCACTGCACACAAACCCAAAGTTATAATGGCTGCCACAACTACTAAGTGAGTGAACACAAATACATAATAACATTTCCACCCGCACAACTTCACACAAATTATTTTTGCAAGAACAGAACAAAAAATGCAACAAAAACCACTTTGACATTTATACTCTGCAACATAAATTTCGAGAGAAATGATACCAAAAAACAAAAAAAAGCACAATTCAGAATAACAAAATGCAAAGTTCTAGTACCCGTTACTAGCGTTTATTACAAACACATACATGCACTTGAAATTACATCAGCACACAAAGCTCGTTAAATGTTGTGCTAATTTAACGAAGCGAAAAATTACGACCACAACACTAAAAGAAATCACTCGGAGAGAGAACTCAAATATAAATACAACGATGAGAATAATTTACACAATAATTTTGTGGCAAAATAAAATCAATTAATCGAAATGTTTAATAGGATAATGAAAAACAATTATGTTCACGCGAACATGCAGCTGCCAATGGACTCTATAGAGTGAGCGTCTTCATTTTGTGGATTTTTCTAAACATTTTTGGTATCCGGACTTTTTTGAATTATTCGTGTTATTTGCATTCGTTTAGTTATTTAACTTTTGTGATGAGTTTTGTGTTTTAAGCCTCTTATGCCGTTTTCTTTTCTAAAATAAATGTAAAATTTTTTTGTAAATTTTGCCAAATAACTTGCTATTCAAAGTTTTCTTAAGACAAAAATTTCGCCTCGGAAGTGATGATACAATGGTTTAAAAAAAACTCTATATTACAAATTTTAAACAAAAAGGGCAAAAAATGTTGCACTGTGTTCTAGAAAAGAAAACGCCATTAGAAAATTGCAAATGAGGCGAGAAATTTTTATTTAAGAATTGTGGGAGCCCCCGTATTAGGTTCGATTCCTGCGTACATCTTGAGTGTTTCTGTAAACAAGCCAAAATGGCTTTGCGGTTTGTGTTTGTTTTTTATATATTTTCAACTTGTACACACAGAAAAAAACCCAATGGAAAATCAACATGAAGAGCTGTTGATATCAAGTCATTATTAATATGTGGAAAAAACCCAATTGAATTTACTTTTAACATTGTTTTAAGTTAAATCAATGGTTAAAATTGTTAATTTAGTATTGAAATATGTTCATTTAAAATAATCAAATTGAAATAACATTGTACATTTTAAATTTTGTCTTTTACAGGGTTAAAATAACATCAATCAATGTTTAATTGTGTAAATACCGTTTTTGTAGTAATAATTACAGTTTTTAATGTAAAATTAACATTGAAACAAGATTAACTATTGTAAAATCAACATTGTTATAAACATTAAAAATCTTTTATTGACATCAACTACTTATTAGCCTTATTAGCTAAAGATTTAATAATCGATAAACACAATAATAGAAATGATCAAAAACACTAGCACGACATTGGAATACATTGAAAAATTTTTTGTCAATTTTAAATATTAATAAACGTAGGCTTATGTTAAATCAACATGTTAAAAATGTTAAATCAATGTTAAAAAAAACATGAAAAATTTTGAAATGTGAAAGTTGATTTTACAATGATTTTTTTCTGTGTGTAGTAGTTTACTCTAATCAGTAAACATATTTTATTTTCATATCGGCGGCTTAGATATATTCAAATAGTGCTGGCTACAAACACTCGTTTTTTTTCGGAGATGTCGGGGGAAAAAACAAATTATAACATGAAAGTCAATGATTTAAAAATCAAAATGAAAAATCAAGTTAGAAACAAGAAAAAAGTAGCGAAAATATATATAAAAAAGCTTTTAAAAAGGCTTTTTAAAATGCACTTGTGGAAAAATTTTTGAAAGGCAAAATATGCCAAAGTATGCTTTAAGATATCTTAATAAAAACTATTAAACAGTTTTAAAACCGCTTTACATTTTAGTTATAAATCACGATTTTTTTATCTAAAAACTGTTCTTACATTTTGAATTATCTTTTTTCAAAGATTTTCAAAAACGTTTGTTTGTTGAAATGCATGTATATAGACCAGCTAAAAAAAACAACAAATAACCATTTGAAAGCGAATGTCTGTCTGTTCCTTGTCAATAATAAAGCATAAAAAAAATAATTTTATTTGTTATCTTGACAACCTCTTTCACATACTTTTTTCATGCAACCAAGATCAAACGTGCGCTGGGAAAGCAAGCACATTTCAGTGTGTAAAATGCTTTTAATTTTTTAAAGTTTTTATTTTTCCTTGTTAATTTTATTTATGCTCCAGCTTTGATTGTGAAAAACAACACTACATCAAATGTGCAAAAACACAAAAAACAACAAGAAAAAAACAAAGTTTTTATGTATGTTAAATTTGTTTTTTATTAAATAAAATAAATCACCAAAATTAGAAGTGTTTCTATTCAATGTAAGAAAAGTACGTCTTCAAATTCGATGTTTGGTCTGAAAAAGTACGTTCGGCTTAATCCCAACCTCTTCGGAGGTTAATATTAATATTTTCCATTAAGTTGTGGGAAAATTAAAAACTCTGAGCTCGTTTTCTATAAAACTAGTTATTTATCCTTATGAAGTACTTGTCTATTATTTTTGTATTTGACAGCATAGTACTCGTACGTATCGTACGTACGTAATGCTAAAGTAAAGAAAAATCAAATGAAATTAAAAAATGTTCGGGAAATTTTTCTCCTTTGCGGCTACATGCGCGATACCTAAACGGTATTAAGAATCATTCGTAGGAAGTTCATATGTTCTAGAAAGTTGTTTATTGAGATATTAGGTACATTTTTGTAGTTGATTGTTTTCTTAAATTTTTAACGGTTTGCTAGCTATGGATCTGAACAATGAAAAAAGGTAAAAAAATCGTTTTTTTTTAGTTTTTGGCGATTTTTATTTTGAAGATGAGAATTTTTTGATTTTATGTGTTCAGAATTTTTGTTCTTTATGACAAGATCTATAACTTTGCCCCAGAGAATAAATCAAAATTCCGAACGATTTGCATGATATGAGCCTGAGAAAAGGATCAGTATTCTGCAAAAATTATACCGAGGCCCCAAATCTTTGGAGGCCCATAAAAAAATGCATCAGTTTGTTCAAAACTTGGAGACACGGGTCTTTTTTGGTCTTTTATTACGTAGCGGTGTCCATATGTATATGGTTATTTTTTTCGTGTTGCACTGTGTAACAAAACAATCAACATACCTCAAAAGGTCCTATTTTGTTTTATGACTTTTTTGTTTGAAGTGCAACAAAAAAAATTCTTTTTTTTTAATATTAAGACAGTGCCATATGACTTAATAGGACAGCGTTTGAATCCCCCAAAATATAAAAAGGTTTGGATAATTTCAATTGCAAATTACTTCACTTTTGTTGGGTAGTATTTCCTTGGGAGGCTTTTCTTTTTGTGCTTTTTCATTGGGAATTTTTTCACTTTTTATTTTTGTTACCCGCAAAAATTGGGATTTATTTCATTTTGCACATCGGGTGCTATTTCATGTAACTTTTTCATTGTCGTCAAAACTTATTTCATTTGGAAGTTATTTGCTGGTACCGCTCGGAGGGCCTTCAAAACCGCGCCAGAAATTTGTTTGACGTTTCAATAGACCTAAAATTTTATTGCTGGTATATTTCTTTTTTAATTTTGGCTTTAAACAAATAAAAGCCGTGAGTAACTTTTTCTTCACGCTCGTACACGCTCACGATATGACAATTTTACTCATGCCCGCTCAATCACGACCTTATATTTCTAGCTCACCTTCATGCACGCTCACGCGATTGAAAAAAAAAAGTTTGTCATTATCACAAAAACTGACGCTCACAAAATACTTACGAAAAGAAAAACTAAAATAATTAAAAAAAATAAATGAACTTTAAAGCAAAAAAATCACGAAATAATCACGCTAAAAATCCACTCATGCACGCTCAAATTTTTTATATGCTCACTCACATGATTGAAAGAATACTAATCACGATAACGAATGATTCACGCTAACTGCACCCGTCTCTAATTCGTTAAAGAAAATCATTTTTTAAATGCAATTGCAAAATACTCGTGATTCCGTGATGTCGCCATCAAATTTTCAAACCATAAATTTCTCAATCAAAATATTCGATTACACCATAATTATCAAACATTTTGCGAAAAGCTTTATAAACGTTAGTTTGAACTTTTTAAGAACACAGAACTGTTCTCAATAAGTGAATTTTTCACGGGCATTTTGCAAGCTTTCAGTGTTGAATTTTCCAATTTTTTGCTAAAAGCTTTATTATGGAACAACAACTTTGTAAAATAAAATTTTCGTTTAAATCTTATTCGCCAACCCACATTTAAAAATAAGTTTTAACTACAAAAGCTTCTTTAACATTTAACGAAACCTATTGACTATTACTACAAAAGCTTTCAAGAACTGCTGGAGTCTTTTTCCAGTAACAGCCATAAAAGCATAAATAAAAATAATGAACAGATATGAAATTGTCGAGACGTCTAGGACACCTTGTTGTGTGCTATTTTTGTTTTTGTGTTCTTCTTTTGTTTGACAATCGTTTAAAGCTTTGTGAGCTTCTCTAAACCAGACATTTAGTCAATTGTTTACCTTCAAAGAGTTCAGAACGTTTAAAATGCATATCGCATAAAGCGGTGAAAAAATATAACAAGGAACAGAATTTTCTAAAAAAAAATTGTTCGCATTTGTGCGCTTGGTTGTTTGCATTTTGAATTGTACTTGAGCAAATGAAAAAAGAGAAAAAAATAATAAAAGTGAATGGCGCGAAATTTGAAAAATTTTGACATGTGACAGCTGGTGTTGTTGCTGTTGTTGTTGTAGTGGTTCCTTATGGGCAGGAAATATCGAACAAAAAAACCTTTTCTAATTATTTTAAAATAAAAGCACAAGTTGCAAAAAATATGTATTGAAAGGAAAACAAACAGACTTAATTAATGATTTTCCTATTTTTAAGCCAGGAAGTCTTTGGTTGATTGTTGTTTTTGTTTGTCATTTTAAATGCGTCATAGAAAAAGTGATATTTTGCAGTTTGTATGTTTGAAAGTTTTGTTGCTTTTAATTCCATGTGTTACATAAAGTTTTAGTTTTATATAAAATGTACAAAAATTTATAGAAAATTGTATGAAATTGAGAAGAAACAAAGTTTTTCTTTTTTGTGGAGCTCAAAAGAAAGTTGAACAGAACACGTGTAGAGCTTCGTGAGCGTGTGCGCTTGCCACACACACCCACATGCATACTTACAAATACGCAGATACAAAAGTACAACAGATGTTTATTAATTTTGTTTTTTTTTCACTTGGAAAAAGAAGGTGTGTAATTTGATGTTGTTTTCAAGTGAAAAAAAACAAACAAGAAGGAAAAATGCTGAAATGTTGTTCGATTAAAATTAAACAGTAAATGAATTTTTAATAAAAATACCAAACAGGAAAACTTTTCGTTTGTAGGGTTTCAAATACAAAGAATAACAAAGGAACTCTGTAGTTTTCACTCAGATGTCACAGGCTTCTATCTCGTAAGCCGTCATTGGTAGACTTGCTATGGCCACTACAACTACGAATAAAAATAAAAATAAAAGGCTTCAAATATACAAGAAGTGTTATTTAAATGCGTTTAACTCCTGGCTCTTTAATAACAAAATAGAACTCAGGTAAAAATCAAACGTTGCACAGACAAAAAGTATTAATTTTAAATAGAGTTGTATATCTTGTGAGGCATAAAAGACATTGGAAATTCGCACGGGGTGCACGGGATTTTTTCTGAAAAATTTCATTTGTGGCGAAAAAAATTACAGATCTTACCCCTTTATTATGAGTTGCATTCGATGTTCGTTCTTCGCTGGCTATCGAACATCAAACATCGAGTATCGAATGTCAAATTCGTATTATTAGCTGGCAGCACTGTCGAAAACTTCGTTGTACAACGAATTTTCAATCGAATCAAGGCGTATTTAACGAGAAATTTGTCTCAATTGTTCGAAAGATGTTCGTCCTATATCTTTTAAAAACAGATAAGAAGTGTAGTATTTAAGTTCAGTAATTTTTGTTTTTGCTTAATAGAATCACATAAAATTTTTAACAAAAATGGGTTGAGAAAAAAAATATGGAAAAGAAGAAAGTATAATGATTAAAAAGTTATAGAACTTAAACCGATCCCAAAATAGTCACATGAATAGTTTTGTCTTAACTGTCTATCTTCTATGGTGATCTTAGCAAAATGTTCTCTTGATGACTTGCAATTTTTCATGATTTTCCTCATATTTGTAATGAATCGAAAAGTATACTTTTTAGAGATGACTCTTTTATTTTTGCTAACAATAGTGGTCCTGTGAAAGCTTTAAGAAAGGTAAAATCCCACCTTTTTATAATCGATAACCTTTACAAAGACTCGAACATTCGGAATTAATACACAGAAATCAGAAGCCATTTGTTTTCGTAACGCTTCTGCTGGTAAAGGTCCGCGTAGTGTTGTTAGACGAAGTAAGAGATTGAGTCTCTCTTTGCATAGTTCAAATATATCACTTAAAGATCGGATAAAGTACCTTAGGATAACATTAAATAAACTGTTTAAGTTGAACGAGCATAGCCGAATTTCCATGGCTAAGGGATTGCGGATCAAGGGCATGTTCTTGAGGTTGCTTGCTAACAGACACTTAAGTCAACGAGCTAAGTTGTTACTTTGCAAAGTATGCATCCGTTCCGCGATGCTATATGGTTTTCCCATATGGTTTTCGATTTCTCCGGCCGTTACGATGGAATTGGAGATTTTGGAAAGGAGCTGTTTGAGACTTTGCGTTAACGCGAATTTTGAAAATTTCGTCAAAAGATTTTCAAATACAGTAATTTACGGAAAGGCTCAAGTAAAACCTCTTTCGTCATATTGTTTGGTCTTGCTTAACAATTTTATAAATAGTCTTGAATACCATGAGAACGTATTGATGACAAGTGTTCTTCACTCACGCGCGGGCTTAATTATTTTAAGTAATTACTCTTTACCAGGGTTTTATTTTCATTCTATCCCAGGTTCGAATAGAGGATAGAAGTTGTTTTTAGTTTAGTTTTTCCTGTAAATATGTTCTTTTAGTTTTAGCGTTAGTTTTAAGTTTCACAACAAGATCTCATTTTGACTATTAATCAGTCCTTGTAAGCTTTTATTATACTTTTGAGCAATATAATTTTTACGTTTATCTATTGATGTAAAATCTCATATCTCAGTCAAGCTTAACTAAGCATGTAGCGTTCTTCAGAACTAATAATGTCTTAAATATTTATTAAAATAATACTGTATAGTTTAAAGTTTATCATAATTTATGTTATTTTTGTTCATCTGCTTTGTGATCTAATGAGTCTCAATAATATCAAAATTAAAAAAATTAAAATGACATTAAAAAAAGTCTGTTGAGAAACATATTAAATTAAAGAAGACTTACTGTTTTAATTAAAAAAAGTTATCCTTAAAAATATTACTTAAACATCTATTGACTATAGGTCTCTGTTTTGCTGACAAAATTCTTTAAAAATAGTTTTAAGTTTTCAAAACTAGCAATAATTGGTCATAGTATGAATAGAAATTCTTTTGCAGCTCAAATTATGTTAAAAATTTTTAAATGATACGACTGCAGTTTGATAATTCCGTGATTTTCGGGATAAAATTAAATTTTTCGCCAAAAAAGCAGCCATTTCTTAAAATTTGTAAACGGGAAATAGTCACAAGGGACTAAATCCAAAGAGTATGCTGGATAGGGTAGCAGTTCGTAGCCCGAATTATGGATTTTTTTCATAGTCACGCGGTTGCGTTTATGGTCCAGTGTGAGCAAACGTGGCACCCATCCCCCGGATAGTATCCAAATAGTTATGCAAAATGTGAAGTTCTCGCTCGTTTGAGATATCTCAAGCATTTTAATTCTACGATCGTTCAATACCATTTTAATGGATTTTATATGCTTTTTTTGGCGCGACGTCCTTTTTGATGGCGACCTGAACGTGTGGCATCATTTCTGCTGTTACGATCACAACGAATCTCAGTAAACCACTTCTTAATCATTTAAATTGGTGATGTAGAGTCCCCATTGTATTTATGAAGTCTTTCTTTGGTTTCGGTGATGTTTTTTCTTTTGCTTAAAAAATTTTGTTTAATCTGTCTACGAAATTCACTTTTTTCATTTTCGTTAAAATTAAAAAGGTTGCTTAAAAAGTATAAATTTTTATCCATATATTTATTTTCAACTTAAGTTAGAAATATTATTTTGTAAACACAAACGCAAAACAGCTGTTTGAATAATTATTGCAAGTAAAAATTTTACTTGTAAAAACTTGCAAGAATTTTTCTGTCTCTCAATTTTTTTCGCTCTTTCGATGCTCTCTCGTTGCAAATTTTTTGGGTTAATGAACACTTTCTAGTAACAATTGTTACAAATTTGTACAAATTTTTGGTAAGTGAACACAGCTTATTTCTGCAGGTACACGCAATTCGGCAGCTGAGTAGAAACTTATTTCAGCTCGATTTTCAAAATTTGTTTGCATTTTAAATTTTATTTACATAAATTTGTTATCAAATTATAATTTTCAAGAATTGAAAAAGTAATAAAATAAAAAGAAAAAATAAATAATTTTGTTTGTGCAGTAATTTTCAAAATAAAATATAAAGAAACTAACTGCTTGTGTGTGCTCCAAGTGTTCATGAGGTGGATTATTTTTTGGCTTAGTCCGATAAAATGCAAACCTAAACTACATAGTCCAGCTTTAGGAAATCGCAATTATAAATGAACCATGCTTCTTTCATTTATTTCGGATATTTCTGAACTACTCCTGACCTCTTGTGGATTATGCAGACACATCCATTGCATTTACAAATGAATGCCATCATTATTGTGCAATTTCATTTGTTTATATGTAATTATTTTTTAAATATAAGAACATAATTTCTTTTGTTTTGCTTTGTTTTTGAAAATCATAAAATAACTTTGTTCATTTACTTTTTCATCAAAAACCATTAACGATACATTAAGAAGAAATTTTATAAAGTTGCTCTCAAAAATAATACAATAAATGAACAACTTACCATCCACAGCGTAAAGTACCGATTCCCGAGTGTAACACGGTACTCATAATATATACAATACTAAACCTACCAGTTGATCTGTGAAAAATTACTGATTTTGAAATAGAAAATATGTACATTTGCTGCAACATCCTCTGACCCTGATGTATTATATCCTTAATTTGGTCCTGTTGATCCTAAGTTAAACTAAAATTGATTTTCTATCGCACAAATACATTTTATTTCAATTTGTTGCTCTCTTTTGACGCACCCTTCTTTAAAACTTTTGAAGTAAATAAACAAACACTTTGAACTAACAATTATTATAAATTCTTAACAATTTTAAGTAAACGGACAGACCTATTACATGTTTATGTTTCTGTCTGTTGTTTTTGACATTCACGATAAATATAACAAGAACAAAATGCCTGTTGTTTTTTTTTTGTTGTAGAATGAAGCGTACTTGTATAAATGTACTTTGGTTGTGTACTTTCAATGGCTGTCAAAAGGAAACTAATTGACGCAGCTTCCTTTAAATTTGACAGTAGTCGAGCAATAGATAAGCGTTAACGGGACGAGTGTTGGGCTTAAAGTTAAAGCTTTGGAAATATAAAAAGTCACGGAATTATCAAACTGCCCTCGTATTAACTATTGAAAATCAGTGAATAAAACTACCCAAATATCAATGATAAACTTAAATATCCAAATATTACAAACATTTGTAAAGATTGTCCGCGATTTAGCACATAAAAATCAGCATGAGCTACAAATATTTTCCGAGAATTCAAAACGTTGGAAAAAATTTAGGAAGAAAAATACGTAGTTGTGGGGAAAAAGATAATTTTTGAAAATGTTCTTCTGGAATCACTAGCAAGGTCTATATTGCCGCTTTGATAACGAATACTAAAAATAAAATTCAATTAAAAATTAAAGGGTGTCACTACTCAAACAAGCACGGGATCTTCCGTGCGCGATTCGGACTCTTGGCTGATTTATTAAATTTTTGTATTTAAAATTCAAAAAAACCCAGGAATTTTTGGAAGGAAGACACACTAATCAAAAAATTAAAAGTATATATACGAGTATATATACAAAAGTTGTATCTTTAAATGGTTTTCTTTAAAGTATGCTATTTTTGAATTCCCCTTTTTCGCAGCCAAGGCAAAAGTCGGTAAAATTCCAAACCCTAGTTTGAGTTAATTATGTTAACATTGCGATGCCAATGAATAACAAATATAAGGCTATAAAACTTATAAAATGAAGTCCTCGCTGTGACCAGTCCATTTGTTTTCCAACTAAAATGACCTTTCTTCACAGGCGCGCAGGAAAATCTTATGACAGCAAGTGCACGTTGTCAACTTCTTTTTCCAAAGTATTTTTGTTTTCCTTGGAAATAGAATATTTCTGTATAAAACAGGTTTATGTTTGCTTCTATCAAATGCCTTTTCTTTCTAGTTAATGCATTCATAAAATCCTTGTATTTTCGTCCTTCTTTTTATTTGTAATTTTTTTTTTTGCATGTTTGTGTTCTCATTTCCCAATAACTTGCCTCCAGCCATTTACATTCATTCTTATGAAATTTTTACAAGCAAATTCTGCTTTAAATGCACAAAAGACGACAAGTTTGTGACTTTAGAAAAATTTCCTTTGAAAATGTAATTAAGAAATTTTTTTTTCATGTAACTGACATATAAAATTATAAAAGTTTCAGGAAACAAAAATTGGTTTTAAAATAATATAAAGGAACTTAAATAATGATTAATTACATTATGAAACTTTTTTCTGTTGCCTTTCAAAGTCATCAATAATTATCGTTCAATTAATTACAAAATCTGTCATTTCGTAAAGTATTTTTTTTCTTGTACGTTGTCATTAAAGGCATATCGATTACCTCTGTGTTGTAGAAAAATTTCATTTTACTTTTTAGCATCCATTTAAATAAAAATAACATTTCCTCTGCCTTCCCCTGATTTCGCTTTTAGGCAAGTAATTTGTGTATTGTGTGTCATGAGTGCACAGGAAACTGCCAAATCATTCATAAAAAACAAGAATTTTAACACACACACACATACATTCATACAGTTATTCAGTTTCTGCTAAAATAATTTCAAGGATATTGCACAACAACAAAGTGCATTTTAGAACGACAATTGTAGCGAAAAAGCTTATTTTTGATATTTTTATAAATATTTTTGCTAAATGCACAATATGCAAAAAGATATTTGTTTATAAAAGTTTTGCAGCAAAGAGAAATATTTACACAATAAAAATCTTAAAAACTTAAAAAAATATTACTTAAAAAATTTTTATATAAAAATCATTTAAATTTATTATCGTTATTTTGTTGCTCCTTTGTGTAACTTCTCCATGTTGAAAAATCGTTTCACAATTAAAATAACTATTAATTAGTGGCGTTTTCTTTTTAAAAAAAACTGCAACATTTTTTGCCCTTTTTTATTGAAAATTTGCAATATAATGATTTTTTGAAATAGTGATTTTATTAAAAATTATTGTATCATCACTTACGAGTCTTGAGAAAACTTTGAATAGCATTTTTTTAATAAAAATTAAAAGAAAATTTAACATTTTCTTAGAAAATGAAACGGCATATGAAATATTATAAATTCTAAAATTTTGTTTTTGTTTTGTTTTAAAAGTAATGAAAGGAAGAAAAAATGAATATGTGTGACATCCTGGAACTGGCAGTAATAATTTCCTTTTCCGTTTATTTTTTGGAAATTATTAATATGTAATATTTGGTAATTAATTATTATTTTAATTGTTAATAAATTTTTCTTCCTGAAGGAGTTATACAAAGGAGTAAAAAAATATCGATAGTAAATTTGAAAGCGTTTTATATAAAAGTGACCTCAATTAGAAAATTATATGAATATATCAAGAAAATGTCGAAAAATTTGTTATTAATTACTTAAAAACGTTTAAAAATATATTAATGAGGAAGGCGAAGGCCCCAGCAGCAGTCCTTTTTCTCTATATGTGACGCACAAAATAGAAAGGGACATAAGGGTAAAAACCGGTTTTGTTCAGGAGAGCCATCAATTTCATAAAACGCGCATATCTCTGGGAGTGAACACTTTTGGGGCATGGGGTCGGTCTCATTCGATACTCAGATGTTGTCCACATCAAAAAAAAAAAGTGAAAATTAATTTTTTTTACCCTTAGGTCCCTTTCTCTATGCGCTGTCACATATACATTTTCTGTAAATTAAATTTGCATTAAATAAATATTAATTAATAAGAATAATAATTATACAAATGATAAGAAATATTGTAGAAAAATGGTCGGATACAGGACATAAAATCTTTAGTAGTTTCCTAATTATTATTTCTTTAATACAATTCATGTATTTTGTTCCTGTGAAAATACTGAAAATATTTTTCATTTTAAAATAGCTGCTGCAAACAAGCCTAATAAAGAGAGAAGAAGGCATTTGCAGGACTCGATACAGTAGAGGTTTGGTTCGTTAACTTTTCAACTTACACATACATATACATACAGGATGTTGCACTCTATTTGATTTCTTCCGACTTTTTTGACTTCTTATCTTAATCGCCGAAATGACAAACATTCGGAAAAAAATTTGCTATAAGCCCGAAATCCGGAGAAAATTTTAATTTAAAAAATCTAGGGCCATTGGAAACATTTTTCCCTTGTTTGGTGAAAAGTATATAAGATTTAGTTCAGCCGCATGTAGCGTTCTTACTTATTGTTCGAGTATATTAATTAGAGTATCCAATTATTTGACTTTTGATTTTGTTCGAGTAAGGAATTAATCGATTTTGGAATTGCTCGATTAATCGAGTAAAGGTTTGAAATTATTCGAATAACTCGAATAATTAAAAAAATTTCAAATAAATGTATCCGATGGAAGAAATATACGAGGGCGGATTGATTTTGAAGCTTCCTAGCGCTAGATGGCAGCACAAGCACAAAAATTTTATTTTTAGAAATTGCGATTTGTCAAACACCAGCTGTTAAAATTCCACCCAATTCATCCATTAGCTTATTTGTTGTAGTCCTTTGAAGTAAGCAACTTTTGTGTTTCTTGAAAAAGGGGAAAAGTGAATTTCGTGCAGTGATTAAACACTATTGTTTGAAAGGGAAAACGGCAAAAGAGACAAATGAAAAGCTCAATAAACATTACGGTGAGTCTGCTCCGTCAGATTACGTGGTAAAATATTGGATTGCAACAATACCATCAACAGGAAGGCCAAAAGAGGTGGTTACTGAAGAAAATATCAAGAAAATCCTCGATATCGTATGAATGATCGCCGAGTCAAGTTACGTGAGATTGTTGATATGGTAAACATATCATATGAACGTGTGTTCAACATTTTGCATGAACATTTGCATGTGAAAAAGCTATCGGCAAGATGGGTGCCGCGTTTGCTCTCAATTGACCATAAACGTAAACCTGTGACGTGTGCAGTCTCAATGGCAAAGCTCTATGAATTGGGCTAAGAATTGGTACCTCATCCGCCATATTGTCCGAATTAAGCCCCTAGTGACTACTTCCTATTTCCAAACCTAAAGAAATGGCTCGCTGGAAAGAGATTTAGTTCCAACGATGAAATTATTGACCAAACAAATGCCTATTTTAAGGACCTCGAAAATCCTATTTTTTGGAAGAGATAAAAATACGGGATGAAAGTTGGACTAAGTGTATTGACCTAAAAGGAGACTATGTTGAGAAATAATATATCCGCCCTCGTACATGAGTGTTTAGTTTGATTCTTTTATTATAATAATAAACGAAAATATAAATAAATAAAACAAAAAAGTAGTTAAAAACAAACAATAAAATAACAAATCATTTGTACTACACATAAAGTTATAAAATTTTTAAAAATTAATACAGTACAATACAGTACAACCTTCCTAATCCGGACACCCGCTAATTCGGACTATCCAGTAATTCAGACATTTAAATTTTTCGAACAGTTTAGAAATTTTCCCTTTATGGTCCGGCCAAGTGTTCTTTTTTCTCAGTAAAATTTTTACCGCTACACAAAATAAGTATTTAAAATGTAAAAGATTTTAGTTTTATTAAGTTTTCGTGGCGAACTGCTTTCAAAACCTATTTTATGGGCTGAACAAACCAAAGCGACAGATAAGGATATTTTATTTTTAAAAGAATTTAAAAATAGAGCTGACAAATCACATGAAGATATGTGTATTCAATGATAAATAAATTCGTATTTTTTTTAATAAGAATATTTATGTGTCACTTTTATTGTGATTATTTATGTTTTTTGTAAATAAATTAACTGCCAGTACACGCCATTATAATCATCTTGTTATTAAGTTTTGGAGGTCTAACTATACTATGGCTGATCCTTTCACGAGATTATGTCGTCAATATAATTATTTTACTGAAGTTGTTGATTTTTCTTTGAATTCTAATATTATAGAGCATAAAGTCATTGTTTTTCTTAATTCATAACTTACTCGTATAAATTTTTATTATAATTCGTGTAATCTAATATAATTTTAGTATCCTGTTATTAAGCTGTAGAGATTATATCCATTGACTACTTTTTAAATAAATAAATAAATAAATTTTTCGATCAAATAATTGAAGAACTTTGCTCGATTAATCAAACAAATATTTATCGAGCTTACACTCTAATATTAACATTAGAAATTATAAACTGATAGTTATTTCAAATTTAGCTTTTACAATTAGCAATTGTCACTTGGTCCTTAAGAAAACTAGTCCTTATTTATGAACTCAAATTTTATATTTGTATGTTTGTACATGCAACACAAATAAATAAGGACACTACAACTACAATTGCATAAATTTTGCAAATTTCCTTCGCTCTGGCAAAAGACATTGTACAAATTTTCTGCCGGCAAGACAAAATTGCAAAATATAAAAAAAATATATTCAGCATAAAGTTGATGAATTCTTTTGTTTTTGCTAAATGAAATTATAGAATAATAAACTAGACTAAAAAAGAATATAAATTGCATGTGCATGAATTAACATGCTTTTTGTGCAAATTATATTTTGAAGTTGATTTTGTTTTTATATATATTTTTTTTTTCTTCAATAAATCTCTAAAATGTTTTATAATCAAATTATGAAAATGTAAATTGACACATTTCCAGAGCTGCATGTGTATTTAGAAAAGAAAATTTCTTTTGATTAAATATTTAATTAGTTTCATAAAAATGTTAGTTATTTATTAAATTCAATAGCAAAAAAGTATGTACCACAAAAATAATCTATATTATTAATTGGCAAACACGTTTTTTTAGATCACTTTTACGGCCGTAATACTGAACCGATTTTGGAAAGATTTATATGTTTTTAAAGGGGGTTTTACATACATGTGCACAATCTTAATTTGATTAAAATCGGTTCGATATTTAGGGAGCTATTAGCGTTTAAGGTTGCTACTAACACATGCACACTTATTACACATGCATGTATCAGCTTCAACTTAAAAAATAAACAAAGTGTGTATGTGTGTTCGTCCAATTTGGTTTTGCATAGAAATTGGACAGAGTTTTAAGTTGTTTATTTAGAATGTTTTTTGTTTTTGTATTTTATCGTATGCATTTATGTAAATGTTTAATATTAATTTCTAGAATGCGGTCGATTGAGTCGACCGTTGGATACACTAGTGGCCATAAAAGATTAAAATTAACTAGAGTTCGCTTAGTGGTCGAAATTCGAGCAACAGTTTAAACGTAAAGAGAAAAATGGTCAGTAAACAAAATAAAATTGCCTACAAAGACGCAAATTTAGTTTGTTAAGTTTTTGTTAGATGCATGTGTAATGAACATGTACAATGTAGATCCATATTTAATTCTCATCTCTTTCAATTCTAATCTCTTTTCTCATATACACTCATTTCATATACATCTGTATGTAGTTACTTTTAAACGCTCTCATTGCTTTGCTTGTGTTTTAATTTGAACCAATACTTACATAAGTGAATGTACGTGTGTATTTTTAGCATTTGTAGTGTTGTCAACCTTAGGAGCCTTTCATTCCTTTGATACTGAACCGATTTAAATTATATATAATCTGGTCACTAAAGCTCAACAATGTCTATCATTTGGAAAAATAATTCAGAAAATCGGTTGGCAAACAAATTAGAAAAATTTGTCTTTGCCTATTTATATAATAGATTTATTTAATTTAAAAAACTACTATGTTTTTACAGAAATACTTAATAGTTTTATTAAATAGATAGTTCTATTAAACTTTAAATTATTACTATTAATATTTATGGCGTTTTCTTTTCTTAAAAATGTGAAACATTTGTTTTACTTTTTATCAAAAATGTTGCTTTTTTAGTGATTATACAATCATTTCTAAAATTTGCATTATATTGCAAATTTTCAATAAAAAAAGTTAAAAAAATTTTGAATTTTCTTCTAGAAAATAAAACGCCATTAGTTAAAAATAATTTCTATTAAATCAAGTATAAACACTTAATTGGTACTATCAATTTGTTTACTGGTCTAAATCTAAACCATTTTTTTACATGGATATTACAATATTTTTTTAATTGAAAAGAAATCACTTTTTACGGTGGATAAAAGTGACTGGGAATATCAACTATTTAACCGTATTATTGAACGAATTACAATACGAAAAGTGCAATTTATTCATTTCTTACAAGTTAAATCAATTTCGGTTAGTAAGAAATTCTATCTCTGATGATTAATTATTTCACATATTCCATACTCTCTCGCTTTTCCAAAGTCATTGGCTCTGAGATCAAGCAATTTCTATTTTTGTTTACTTTATTTTTGTCTTGTTGTTGACTTTCTTAGTATTCGAACAAAGAACGCTGATGAGATGGTGTAGCGACCTCGAAATCTGTAATCAAAAAAAGTATTCTCTTAATAAAATAATGAATTTATCCAAAAACAATTTCTTAAAAATTAAGAAGAAATGGGTAAAACTCAGATTTGAACTCAAGCCAAAACTTAATTTCAATATAAACCTTAAACAGTTTAACAATTACGTATAAATATTAATTATTGAAAAGAAATATTCATTCAATATTTTAGAAAAATCTTAAATCAGTGATTAAATTTTGTCTTGTTGAAAAATGAAAATATCAATTCGTCCCAAGAAACATTTTATAAAGAATAATGGCCTTATTCACGAACGATTAATAAAGTTATTGTATGTTTAAGGTTGGATTGTTATATGGGAAACCCGGTTTTAATGTACACATTAACTTTATTAAGCATTTGTGAATAAGGCCATAAGAAAATATTCAGGCTCTTAATGACTTTTTTGGAACTTTTCATTTTTTTACCGGGACTTTTTGTGAAACCTTTGAAAAAACAAATCACAGCAAATTAACACCTGTAACGATGACCTTTTAGCGCTCATTAAATCAGTTTTCCTGGAAGAGTAGGGAATGTGTTGAATGGAGTTGAGATTGAGAGTATTAACAAAAAAGGAAATATAATGACTGCGATTACAAACAGCTTTTGTATTCATTTTACAGAAGCATCCCCTCTTTAGCGACAATAATAATAAAAGATTAGCATTGTTAAGAAAATTGATTTATATTCCAGTCTTAATTTTTTATTTTTTTCATGATATAATGAATGGATTTGAGAAAAGAAACTGATATGAATATTTTAGCTCTTCTTTTATATCTTATCTTTTTCTTTTTTTTTTTTGTTACAGCTTAAAACTTTGTTTGTTATATTGTTAAAGTTGGCTTTATGCTCACAGTAAATCACATATTTCTTTATTTGTTAAACCATTTTGCCAATATGGGACCCATTTCAGAAGTTTAAAATTGATTGTCGCTCAAAATTCATATGCACATGTTTGTATGTGTGTTTGCGTGTGGATGTGCGTGTACATGTGTGTGCTTTAAAACAAATAAAAATTGCTATAAAAAAGTTTACAAAAAATCATATCTTGTGCCCGCGCCGGGACTTCTAAGAATTAAGTACATATTTTTGGAAAAAAAAAACACATTTGCAACTTTTAATATTTTATTTACCATCAATTATTATTAAATGAATCTAATTTATTTTAAGCACCAGGTAAATTGTTTTTTAAACGTTAAAATTTTTATTATAAACCTGATATTTCGCCGCTCAACAATATCTACCATTTGCTAAAAAAAATAAATAAAATCGGTTGGCAAACAAAGGGAAAAAAGGGTTCCGAAAATTTTGCTTTGCCTATTTATATAATAGATTATATGTAGGGATACATATTATAAATGATATTGAATCATAAATATAATGAAATAGTTTTCATCTAAAGAATGACTTTCTATTCACACAATTTATGAAATTCTTTAATTTTTTTATTATATTGCCTCATTAAACTCAATGAATCCCAAGCAGTAAACTAATGAAAATGTTGCATTAAACTTATGAAAAGTGATTGAATTGCCTTTGCTCTCATTATTTTATGTAAATTGTTTGACCAGTTCATAATTTATTATTTGCTTTGATCAACTTGATTAAGCAAAAAGAATATAAATTTTAATACATTTATGAAAATATCATTGACGCAAACTTGAACAACCTTTGGTACAGTTCACAGTGTGTTGAGCATCTCTTTCCATCTTTTGAATAAAAATTGCGAAGGAGGTTCTGTGCGCTCAAATGTAAAGGATTGCAGATTGGGCAAAGCAAAGTACATATGGCCATAATAAGTCGTTCAAGCGCTAAATAAAGGCATCAGCCAGAAAGGATTCACTTAAGAAACACAATAATTTGCAGGCTCCTCAAAATAAAATACAAACAACAGCAACAGTCACACCAACAACAACAGCTGAGTTACAGTTTTTAATGCAAAGAATTCAGTAAAACTTTAAAAAAATATAAAGTATAAAAATGTTTATTGTTGCACTAATAAATAAAAAGCAGACAATAAAATTTCTTAACAAAATCAATTCTTCCGTAGCATTTTTCCCAAATAAACTGGATAAAAGAAAAATCGTATTAAAAAAGATTTTAGAAATAAAAAATATTCAAAAGAATCGCTATTGTTGCAAACAACAAACGCGAAAATGCTAAACATTAAACTTTTCAAATGGCTCAAGTATCAACGAAAATGTGATTTTTAAAGAAAGAAAATTAAGTCCTTTTATCATCTATTAGAGAGAAGAAAAACAAAAAAAAAACTAAAAAATAAAACGCAAAAAAGTTACTTAAGAAATACACAGAAAAAAAGCAAACAAACAAATAAATATAAACAAAATTCAAACTGTGAGACTTGAAACATTCCTATCATATTTCCTTTTTCCTCCACGGCTCCTTAAAAAAAATTGGCACAAAAGTACTATCAATTTGAACATAAACATAGACAGACTTCTCTTCCAGTTTCCCACTCCTTGTAGTTTTCAACTATTTTTTCTTTCCACTTGCTTTTCAACGCTTTGCTTATAATTACTTAATTTCCATTCCCAGCAACCCTCCCTTTTTGTGTCTTAAATTCCCTTCTTAGCCGCCTCCTGTTTTTTTTCTTCCTGAGCTAAAAACATTATGGTTGAAATACGAAAACCTCATTCAGCTTTAAAACGTCCATCATTGAAACGTGAAACGGTTGTTGTCAATAACAGTGCACCCATGAAGAAAGTCACGTTGGTGCCAAAAGAGGAGGTAAGTTTGTTTATGTTTTTCTTTTTCTCTCTTTCTCTTTTTTTTATTCACAACATTTTTAACTTTATTGTGAAGTTTTTCCCTTCAGAAGTGAGTCAAAAGTTGTATGATAAAATAATAAATATGAATAATAATATTTGTTGTCCTCTTGCCAAATCATAAAGAGTTTTTCTAACAAAACAAAAACTTATTGATTAGAATTCTTTACAGGAAAATAGTATAACAACCTAATAAATAATTTGTTTCCCATGGAAATAATAATAGAGGGGATTCGATAAAAGACTATTTCGGTGACAGTGACAACTTTTGAACAACTGACGAGTAATTTATTAAAAAAGGAACGCAATTGAAAATCTATAATTGATGATAATCAGGGCAAGTTTTTTATGCTTTTGGCATGAAAAATATGCATTTGCTTTTTTTTCAAATTTTTCCCAAAAAAGCATTTTTGATATAATTATAAAAATTTGCATATTACTCAGTTCGGCAACTCTTTTTAACAAAAATTGCTTATGATAACTGATGCAACTCCATATATGGTCTCCACAATGCGATCATTAAAAATTCTTTACGCCGAAAATCTTGATTGTTACATGTCTGGCTCATGCGTTGCATAGAATTGTAGATTTTGTTCGCTTACATTTTGCAATTTTAACTAATTTGTTGCAAATTCCAAAGACGGCTTTCTTTAGTTAGAACTACATACATACAGAGCATGTGGTATATTTGCACTTAAACTTATTAGCCCAATTCACAATAGCGGTATTCAGTGTTTAGTGCATTTTGCATTGCAGCTCCTTGCAAGTACAACTAAAGGGTGTTTTTTATAGAGTGATACAACTTTGAGTTGGCATCACTGCTTTATTTGACCACCCATTTAACAGCTGATAGTTGCTTTTTGTTTAGTTTGCTTTGACATTTCATTATGGATCGACTTACACCAGAGTAACGCGTGCAAATTGTGGAAATTTTTAATCCATTTTATGGCGTATGGTTGAATGGGTACGTAAATAAACAGAATTGTCGCATTTGGAGTGAGGAGAATCCACAAGCTTTTGTCGAAACACCATTACATCCACAGGAAATTACTGTTTGGTGCGCTTTATAGGCTGGCGGAGTTATCGGCGAGATACGGCTGCAAATGCTGCGAAAAGTTTGTGCAAATTGGCGTTCGAGATTGCGCCTTGTACGCGCCAGCCGTGGCGGCCACATGTCCGAAATCATATTTAAACATTAATATCATAAAATTTTCTATCCAATGAAGACCGTTTCATTGATATCAAAAATATATTACTATCTTTTATTATGATTTAAACTTGTATCAGTCTATAAAAAACACCCTATATTTTTAGGGAACGCTATTTTTAAACAACATTGCAAAGTTTACTTTGACAAAGTCCTTTCAATTTTTTCTCAAATTTTGTTTCACTTCTACACACGCAAAGTTTACTTTGAAAAACTCTATGTTCGTTTGTTGGATGAAGATGCAAGCCAAACACACACACACATGCAACTAATTACAAGTATGTGTAAACGACGAACGAAAAAGAAAGCAACTTTGCGAGTAGAGAAGCCTTTTCTTCTTTCCCTTATCACCATCAAACACAAGACTTTGCAAAGTAAATTTTAATAATTTTTGTGCATATTTAAACTTGCCCCGGTTATGTTAAATAGTTTTGACGATATCACAGTCAAGCTACAACGGACGGTTATTAGATGTCACAATTAAAGCGGATATGAAAATAAATGTCGCCAAAAAAAATGCCACATGGCCTTATTAGTCAACTAATTGAGAAATAAGGCTGTAATTACACTGCACGACACAACAATAATTTTATGGTAACAAATTTTATAAGTTAAAAAGTAATAGTTAAAGGATAATACTGGTGGTTAACACAAGTATTCCGTGGAATTAAAGATTCTACAAATGTTTCTTGAATGGAATTACCACTACTCCAAAATAAATTCGTAAAATTCACGAACGTTAGTTCGGCATTAGACAGACTGTTCATGATGTGTTTCCAAAACAAAGCGGCTGCCACAGACAACTGAGTTGCCTGCAAGGGAAACAATTTTTTTCTGAAATTGTTTTCTACTACTGATTTATTTTATTTTTATTCTTTTGTTTAAGTACATTAATTACAAACGATAAACAATCTTCGAAATGCAGGCATTTGGCTTTAAGTCCCCCAAAAAAAAGTTCATAAATTATCCTTAATTACACTTTATTCCTGTCCTTAATGCTTCTTTGTCTAATTTTATTTAGGAAAGGCCATATCCTTTTTTATTCAATTTATTTGTGGCATTTCTATTCGTTATCTCGCTTTTAAACCAAAAAATTCACTTTCGAATTTGTTTGGCACTTAATTCCATTATCTTGAGTAATTAATGTTAACCAACAAGGGAAATGGGGCGTCACTTCGTTATTGTCTCTTTAGTTTATTTGATTATTTTTTTTTTATCTCACACCTTTCTGGTTTCGTGTTTTTTTTTTCTTATTTATCCCGCTACAAAAAGGATTAAAAGATTGTTTTTTTTTTAATTTATATTTATATAATAGACAAGAGAAAAAGTACAAGAACAAACAAAGCAACTGAGTTGTTGTTGGAAATTCTTGTGCTGGTCAAGGCTTAATTGAGGGAACGCCTTAAATTTTTATTTTTGTTTTGTTTGTTTTTTTTTCTTGTTATTATTTTGGCCAAGTGGCAGTTAGTGGCTCGTTTTTTTTTAGCCTAAACTTGTGTTAAATATTAAAAAGTTATAAAGTGATTTATTTGGCTAACAAAAGGACAGGATGCCTGTTTGTACAGTAAAAAATAAATGTTAGACAGTTGTATTAAGAATTTTTTTTATTTATTATACGAGAATGTCTCAATATCTTCTTTCAAAGATTTCCATAATTTTTATACATAATTATTTTTGTAGCTGCTGTAATTGATATTTATTAATTTTCAAACAATTGTCATAGAGGACGACAATTTTCCACTTTGATAATTCTTCATTATATTTGATAAAAATTCGTTAGAGAATAGACTATTGGAAGCTGATCCTAAGAGAATATAAAGCTTTTTTAATTTTGATCCTTGCAACAATTTTCCTCCAATTTTGATACGATAACATTTTTAACTTTTCCAATAAAGTTGTAAACTAATAGTTAAATTTTGCTTACTCTTCGCATTAAATTAGTTGTCAATTGTTTGATTTTGCATCAGTGGCCAAATAATAAATAACCACAGATGCCGCCACAGATTGTCAGCATAGACCTGCCCTAATTGGAAAACCCTATTTATACACAATATGCACATAAAATATCACATTTTATTGAAATCGAACTAAACAAATAAACTGCAGATATATTATTTTTCACTTGTACGGGGACGATAATTTATTTAAGGACATATTTTATTCTAGACACGCACAAATGTATTTTTTCGATATTTTTTTTGCATACAAACACATGTAGAAAGAAATAAATTATTTTTTCGTTACTTTTTGCTATTCAATCGTTGAAACAATAAAAACAAAATTTGTACCCAAATCAATTATTTGCCTTTTGGCAGAAGGCCATAAATTTGACTATCACAGCAACAAAGTAGAATTATATTGTTATCGGTATCAAACAACAAGCGTAATGACACTAATTCTAACTGCTAACAAAATAGTTAAAGGGAAAATAGTTGAAATAAAAAATTGCTTTTATTTGAAAGCAAGATAAGATTCTTGTATGTATGACGGCTGATTGTCGAAAGATTTTTTACAATGAGCCATAAGTTTGATAACTTTATTGTGCGAATTTTTTTTTAAAAAATATTTAAAAATGGTCCTTATTTTATTAAATAATTTATTCAAGCTTTAGGCCCAGAAAATAAATATAAGTGATTAAATAAAGAGCTGTTTCCTTATTTTCTATATGAAAAGGTTCAGGACTTGCTCAAATTTTTACACATTTAAAATGTAAAATTTTTTTGGTAACACGGTTGGGGGTTGGGGGAATGGGGTCATTAAATTTTGGTTCTAATTATTCAGACACTGCGTGTACTTAAAAGATAAATCTAATTTATGTTTAAAACATTTTACAAAATACAAAAAAAAAAATAACAAGATACTAACGACTCAGTCTAGTGTAGACGGAATCAAAAAAAATTACGTGCGTCGGCGTTTAAAAGTTTATATCTGAGGCTTGATTTTAGAGGAGTTAAAGCTCCACCGTTCTTGTGCATTTTTATAGTGAAACAACTTAAGAAATCTTGTAGTCCTTACAATTTAGGTAGGAGTTGTGTTTAGCAGCTCAATGCAAAATACTAAGAGGATCATTTTGTGAAAAATTTTATTATTTTAATAGAATCCAAGCAATCGACTTGAGTAGAAAATATGTATGAAAATAACTCGAATAACTGAGTTGTTTTCATATAAATGTTTGCACTCGATTCGCATTGATCTGCTAAGCAAACCTAAAACGTGAGGATTACAAGATTTCCTATGACGATTTACTATAACAAAGTACGAAAAGGAAGCCCGTTTAACTCTCCCTAAAACTAGACTCCGGTGTAAACTTTTTAAACGCCGTTGCATGTTATACTAGGAACACTACTGAGACGAACGACGAATTTTTGGCCGCGAATATTCGTCGTCAATAGTAATATACATTAGTGTATATGAAAATACGCACAATCATGGCGACGGCGAAATTTGTCATACACGGCGAACTTTGCAATAGATTTATTTCTATTTCTTAGCCCGGCGAACGACAAATTAATCAGTAACATGTGACCATTTTCGTTTTTAGTTTTTAAGTTTTTTTTAGTAAATAAAGTTTCTTATTACTTTAATAATTGTTTTATCGTTATTTTATAACATTTACAATAAATATATAAAATAATCAACTTCAAAAATTGGTTTTAGTTGTGTTTTTGTTAATGTTTCTTCTTTAAGTATGAATTATTTTCTTTAGTGCGGTCACACTACCAGCTTTTATATAAAACAAGCAAGCAAAATAAAATTAAAAAATATATTTTGGTAAATAATTTTGAAAAAATGGATGCTAGTGAGATAATAATTGAAAATGTGAAAAACACGAATTTTTGTATAATCTTGCATCTCCTCATCAAGAGGCGTTCTTCATGAAAATCCTTGTAATCTTTCCGTAAGCAAAGTTAGAAGAGCATTAAACTTTTAAACTTTAATTCTTGTTGCTTTAAAGAAGTGTTCTTCATCCTTGAACTTAAGTTCTGCAAAACCATTTCTTTGGAATCCAAGGTCGTTTCTATTAATGTTTACCAGCCCTACCCACTATCTTCTTCGTAATTATTTACGTACAAGCAAAAAAGCTTTCACCATGATAAAAATTATATTAATTATTCTAATAATTTTCAAAAAATTTTAAATTCTTTAATTCATTTTTTATTTTATTTCTTTGCACAAACAGTAAACAATAACTATTAATTATAACAGCTGTTATTTTTTCGTCGTTACTGTGCTTCATACGACGAATTTATACAACGAATTTCCGCCGACGAATTCATCGCGTTGGACGAAATTCGTCGTTCGTCTTAGTTGTGTTCCTAGCATTATACTTTTTGTTGATCCTTTCTACCAGAATCAGTCGTTAGAATCTTGTTATTTGGACAAATTTTTGCTTTTATTCCTCAGTGCACAACTTGAGTTTTTTGTTTTTGTTAATTTTTCTTGTCTCGTTCGTTTATTTATCGAACATGTAAATTGTTGTGGTTAAAGTATTTAATATTCTTGTATTTTTTATTTTGTTTTATTGTTTATTGTTTCTATTTCCAGTTTATTTATTTATTTTTTTATAATGAAACAGAGTGTTGCCAATTAAACAAATTGTCGTCGAAATGTTTTTATTTATAGTTCAATGAACAGTTTAATGAACTGTCAAACGAAAAGCAACTGATTTGAATGATGGCGCTACAGCGGCCTCCGAAAAACAAAATTGTTTCTGTCCTGACGTCTAGTTTGATATTAATTTGTGTTGATTTCTCCTTCGTTCCTTTGGAATGTGTCATGTGATTATTCACTTTAGATTCAAAAGTCTTTCACTTTTTCCCATCCACTGGATCCGTTTCTGATTGCAGGACGAAATGTTTGTTCTTAATAGTCCTATTAAAGTTAACACACTTCAATTGCCTTCCTCCTCTTAGCACAGAAGTATTTTTTGTTTTAAGTCAATTCATTTAAATGAATGGAATGAAAATTGCCACAAAAACTGTTCAAAATGTTTGACAATTGTTTTGTGTTGTTAACAACGAGAATAACGACAATTTTAGCAGCAAAAAGCAGCAGCAACTCAAGACTCTTCCAAGCATTTGTTAAGTGGAAGGTTACATTTCGCAAATCTTTATATCTTTCTTTTTCTCTTTGTTTTTCAATTTTATTTATTGCGAACATAATGTCCTTTCTTTCGCGCTGTATACTTTAATGATTTTATTCCTCTTTTACGCTTTCAAAAAGAAATGTTTTATGACACTCTGAATGAAGCTTTGCACAGCCAAAGGACACGTTGTTAAGGATGTTTCAGACAAATAATTACAAACATTGACAAACTCGTGCAACGCTTTTTTATTCTGGTCTGCTGTTACTCTTTTAAGAGTTTGTTTTTATGGCCAACAGTAAATTATTTAGACGTTATAGAGTCATAATTTGGATTTGTTTTTTTTTGGTTGCCATTATTATTAAAAGGCAATAATCTTAAATTGTACTGCTGTCTGAACAAGCATGAACCATGAAAATGCGATATGAAGTTCATTTTAATTTATTTATTAGCAGCCAAGCAGACACTGTACGCGGCTACATTGAAAAGTATTATAAGTCGGTTTCGGGTTTTAGGCATTCGAAACTGCGACTTCGGTTAAAACTAGAAATGGGGGCCGCTCACGTGATTAGCATGCATCGCGCTTCATCGTGATTAGTTTTTTGGTTTCTTTTACGTTAGTGTGCATGGACGGGAGTATAAAAAATTGAGCGTGACTGAGCGTTCATATGTACATTTTTAGCGTGATTGTTTCGTGATGTTTTTTTTTTGCTTTTTTGTAATTTTGATTAATTATTTGAAATTTTTTATCGTAAGTATTTCGTGTGCGTGATTTGTCATGATTATGATTAATTTTTCTTTTACTCACGTGAGCGTGCACGAACGTGAGTCAACACTATGAGATCGTACATGAGCGTGCACGAGTAAAATTGTATCATGGGCGTGCATTATCGTGATTGAAAAGTTACTCACAATCCCACCTCTAGTTAAAATTAAATATCAATCTCTATGATTGAATATTACGGCAGCCATACACACCTCGTCCTTTTTTGACAATTTTAGCCGCACGGAAAAAAGTGTAGCTTTGTGGCAAAAACCGTCCTACTTGCACGTAGCGCAAATTGATTTAAACCGTCCGTTTTCAAACGTGTTCGTTCAAAAACTCTCGTGTGTGGACAGTTTTTGTCAGCGTCGAATACCAGGTAATATTAGAACGCCAATTGATTTTATTGAGCTCTAATCTTTTGTTTTGTGTTGATTATGCGAACAATATTTTGGGTTTTTTAAATCGCTCTACTTTTTATTAAAAGCTCGCTGACAAATTTGTAATGTTTTGGTTTATTTCTGCAAACAAACTGCACAAGTTTGTTGACATTTTGAGTAGCACGTTTCTCGTTATTGTTGCCGCCGTGATGCCGCCACGATGCCACCATGTATAATAAATATGATTGGAACTGAAATAAACAACGCCTAGTGTGTCGATATGGTCGTTGTTCATGCTTAGCCGTAAAGTTTTACCCTTGCGGTGGAAGCTGCCAAAAAAGGACGAAGTGTATGGCCGCCTTTGCAGACAGACTGAAAGTAAAACATCAAAGCGAAACACAAAAATGTTTAATTAATTTCATTAAACATATTTGCATGTTTAACATACGTATAGTTTGTTTCGAGCGTATTGCAATACATACATATTCAACTTATGATAATGATGAGTGGAAGCAGCCAGAAATATAATACACGCAAAGATAAAACCTGGTTAAAGCAACTGTAATATAGAAGCGTCATACTATGATTGGTTATAGTCGAATCATAGTATGATTGAATTTTATGGCTAAGGTCAAGTCATGTTATCAGCCTTGCCGTTGTGACACTAAAGTATCACTTTTGACCCTTTTTCGTGCCAATGACACTTCTTGTGATCCTTTTTTTAATTTATCGCCTTATATTCCTTTAACAAAATATATGAAACCTTTTGACCTTTTTCAAAAATGAATAAAAGTTCCAATATTAATAAACAACAAAACGTATAAATATATTCCTGAAAAAAAACTAACGCAGAAATGTTTTGGTTCGAGATTGGAAATTTCAAAGATAGATTTGATGAAAATATATATTCAAATTTAATGCTTCCACTGAATGTATTTTTGAAAACAATCACTGTATGTACTTGTGAATTGTTTTTCACTTTACAGCAGGTTTTCAACAAATTAAAACAAAATTGTGAGTGAGAATTAGTATTGAAAACAATAATAAAATACAAAAATTTGTTTTTGTGTTCAATATGAATTCTCAACCACAAATTATGTTTTCATTTCCTAAAAACAGGCAGTTAACATTGATTTATAACTCCAGTAGGTATAATTTCTTTTATTTTACTTAAATGTATTTATGTATTTAGTTGTGAAAATTCGTTTTTGTTTTTATTTTCAATTTAAATAAATATAACTTTTTTGCTCGCAAAAAACGTGACCCTATTTTACTTTAACCCTTTCCGACCTATAGTCGATCCAAGTGATAGATTTATCTAAATTTTTTAATTTTGTTTTTTTCTGTTTAGATATGTAGAACCTTTTAAGATATTAACTTTTGTCAGCAAGATCCTTCATCCTTTTTTTTTTCAGGATACACAAAATTGTTGCAGTCCGGCTTAATGTCCAAAATGTCATTAAGACAAGCTTATCTATTTTTATTTTTCAGTGTGGTATTTTACGCAACAATTTTGTTTTTTACTAAAGCTTAGTACTCTGTTCAAATTTGCGAAAAATGTTGAGCAACATTGATTATTTCGTTTGAAAATTTTGACAACTGATCAGTGGCGACAATACCACGATTAATAAGAAATTTATCGGTTTTATTGCCTTGAAATGAGCAACGTTGTTTTTCTTATAAAAACAACAAAATGTGTTTAATAAAAAAAAAAATATTAAAACAAATGGACAACAAAATAGTTTAAGGAGCTTGTGCTCCAACGTATCAATTAATGCAAATTGCAGCTGCTGCGGAGGAGCTCTTCGAAGACACACGTTCTGCAAAAAGCCCTTAACTTAATTTTATATTATATGTGCAACATTTTTCATTATTTGAATTATTTGTGCGCAACAAACTTAATGCGCAGTAAAACATGATCAGCTGTTGTTTACAATTCCGTACGAAATAAGTGATGCTTATATTAGCTGCGTTCGAGTACTTTTACAGTAAAATGCAGTAAATGAGTAATTACTGAGTAAACTGAAAAATTTACTCTCAAAAAAAGCTGTTGCCCAAAAAAGTACGCGAACGGAAAAATTGTAAAAATTAGTAAGATTAAGGAAACAGTTGTTTGCAAATCAATGTAGTGTTGAAATATTTTTGCACTTTTGACTACTCAACTCTTTTCCTTGTTGTACGCGATGCACTATTTATTAAAACACAAATAATTTAAGAAATATATAAACAAATTATTTTCTGTAATCTATTCCATATGTTTCTTTTTATGTTATTTGATTTTCCTAATTGTGTCTGATTTGTTAAAAAGTATTTGATTATTTGTTTTTGCTATTGACTACTTTAAAAGCAAGTGCAGTACTAAGTAACCATATACTTAGCATTTTCACAACTCTAAAGAAATAACGAAATAACAACGAAAATCGTTGTAAATGGTTTCTACAACATTTTTTTGTTTAAAAGGAATATACATACATGTTTAACGAATGAATAGTTTAAAAATAATTTATTTAATTTAATTTTTATTATTTTTTCTCAGTTTTTCTTTTTTTTAAATAATTTTTTCACAAATTGTATACTTTTTAAAATTCCTACTTTTTTTGTTTACCTTTTGAAACATATGTTTTTTGGTTTTACTAAATTTTACTACAAGAAATTTCTACAGTAAAAATTTGTAAATTCTCAGCCATGAACTGTCACTTTTCGCTCTCAGTTTGTGTTCTCATTTACTGTAACTTGAGTAAACGAACGCAATTTAGTAAAATGCAGTAAAGTTTAGTAAAAAAATTTTAAAAACTTATGGGTATTCGAACACACTTACTATTTCGCAGTTGGAAAAATTGATGCCAGAAACATTTCGCACATTTTCACAAAATGAATAGAGTACAACTTCAGCGATATTATTTTGCAAATATTTCGTATTAATTTTATTTTACATGGACTTTTGACAGCAGTTCACACGAAATTGTTGAACAGAGTACCATGCTTAAGTGTAAATATCAAGAAAGGATGTGTGGAAATGCGCACATTGAAAGCAGATAATGATTGAATTGAGCTTCGAAATTAAATTAAACCGAAAATCACATAAATGTTCATATCAAATTACTTAAGGATACAAGCACACATACCGATACACACAAAAGCGTGTATGTGCATGAATTTAATAGCGCAAAATTTTTTAAATCAACAAATAAACGCACACACACACATACAAAAGCTGCGCACCCATTTAAAGAAAAACCACATAAAAGCGGATATGGTGTATTTCAGCCGTTAAATAACGATTACACTCGCTTTTCCTCTCTCTGATTACTCCTACATCTTTTTATTCTTATCTTTGCTTTTATTATTATTGTATGCTACACGCACACATACGAGTACTTGAAAGCTTTTCAACAGTAATAATAAAATTTGATTTTATTGTTTTGCAGTTGTTTTAATAGTATAAACGAACGCATGTGTTGGTTTTTAGGTTGGTAGGAAGGAGTGTGTGTCCTTTTAAAGGATTGTGCGTTTAAGAATATTTTTGTATTGTATAAATTAGCAAAAGTTGTTTATTGCAATTCAAATGATCTCTTCGGCATTTCGGTTTTCTAGCATCCTTTCCGTTTTCATTACTTTAGATAAAATTATAAATTTAAATTTTTAATGATTCTTTTCTATTCTTTTTTTCCTTTTTATAGAATTTAGAATTCTCTAACTATTATTTCTATACTAATAAAAAGAATATAAACTAGAGCCCAATAAAAAATGATTCTCTTTACTAGAAAATAATAAAATAGCATTTTCCTAAATTGTGTTTAAGAGTTAATTTCGTAATTCACAAGAAATGATGTGAAAAGACGATAAAGAAAGTGATTATTTTCTAAAGTATCTATCAAAATCAGAGAATAAAAAAATTTACTTATTTGATGAGGCAAACTGTTGTCTCAAGAAATATTTTGCAAAGTTTTCTGCTGATGGAGTTTTTATTTTCTTTCTTTCTTTAGACCGTAATTTAACAATAAATGTGCTTTGCTTTCTTTTACTATGCCAATAAATCTCTTAAATTTTTGGCAGTAACAAAAAAAATATAATTCACTGTCGTTTTATTAAAAAAATCCTTGAAGGTTTAATAATGTGTGTCAATAATTAAAAGATTAAAATGTTGAACTTCATTATTAATAATTATTATTTTTTCTTTATTTATTCCAAACGTATTGATAAAACAAATTAATATAGTGGGCTCCAGTTCGAATATAATCAAGCGTCATTGGTGATTGCAAAAATGGTTTCTTATTTTTTATGATTAGAAAAAACAGAAAAAGGAAATTTTGGCTAATCTGCTCAAGCGGATAGAAGTGGATGCTGATGAGGAGTGGCGTGGCACTGACAACGTGCTACATGTTCCCTCGGCAAGTAATCAAATTCAGTTTTAATGTTCTATATAATCATAAAAAATATAAAAATGTATCATTTCGTTCTTCAATGGAATCTGTTTGTATTCGATATAATTATTAGAAAAATATCTGATTCAATAAATATTTTTACCAAGGCTCAAGCTCGTTTTTCACTTCTTTATTAAAAGTTATTTTTTTAATAATTTTAAAAAAGAAAATATCGAGGCAATCTCGATTAATAAATTAAAGAAAATATATTTTTAATAATTTGATAATTTTTTTATGAAAATAGCGAAAGATAATTTATCAGTGCTTCACATCATTTACGGTACCAGATTTTGTTGAAATCATCATGAAGTTAACCGAACACCTGATATAAATGTAATACGAGTATAAGAAAAGTTATTTTTTTCCGGTAGTTTTGTCTTTAGCATAATCAAGCCGATTGCTGTCATTTAAACTTATTACGTTGTGCCTTTTGCTATTTTATTTTTATATTCTATACAACCTTTCAATATTGTCCTGTAATGGCGAATTTTAACAAATAGTTTAGTAAATTGTACGCAAATTTTTAATAAAATACTTTACCTTAAAGATGTCATGCAATTAATTTATAATATTCTGAATTAACTAAAAAACTAAACTTCTATTTTGTTGTAAAAAAAATATTTTTATAATTATTTTCCTGAAACTTCTAAAAGCAATTTTTAGAGAAGCATTTTTTTTGTTGTAAATTAATCGATCTTAGTAACGGCCTCTCGTCTTGACAGGAAAAAATTAATGAAAATAGCTGTCCTTTCACTATTATATATCCTTTCATCATTTGAAAAATATTTATAATTCATGACAATTGCGGATTGTATTATTTTTTTATTTTTGTATGTGTGAGGCAACGCACTGTGCGAGATCTGATTATCACAAAAAAAGTCAACATTAAAGACAAAAATAAATTAAACATTCCAGTTGACTAATTTTGGCGTCTGCTCACTCTGTTATATTGATTGTTTTAGTGATGTAACGAACACGAATTTCTAAGATTTGTTATAGTCTATTATAAACAGTTTACTTTCTTTAATCAATTTATCACTTGTTTATTATTGACTAAAAACAGTTTACTTCCTTTACAAATTTAGCACTTGTTTATTTCACTTACTTTAAAAACTTCTTAAACAATATTTACAATCTGACTCTTTGTTTCTCATGACTGGCTATTTATACATCAAATTTAATTACGATTTGCTATTCAACAATTTAGTATGTTTCTCAATAAAAAATAAGAATAAAAGTTAACACAATTTATAAATATAACTTAATTTAATTTTTAATAATCAGCTCTTGACCCAGTTGGCATTTCACAATTTATCAACGCAGTGAATGTACTGGTTACTGCTGCGTTGACAACTTCGTACAGTTCTGAATCACAACATTATTTAATGTGATTATTTTTCGAACAATTTTGTTGTTAGTAGTTTTTTTTAATCCAAAGTGATTATTATTTTGGCTAAAGTTCGTAACATTTTTAGTCAGAAAGAATTGGACATGAGGCAATATTCCAAAGCAACAATGGAAAATTTTAACACCAATTAATTTCAACTTACACGGCAGAACAGAAACAACATTATTTGACAATACGAATATGAATTTCTACGCCAGTATTTGTCATGAAATTCTAATCTTATTCTTGAAAGACATTAAAGTTCAAAATCTAACATTAACGCCAGAAATAAGTCAAGACATAAAATGTGTTTAAGGGCTAATTTCGGACTTGCTCTGACGTCTTTAGTTTCTGGCGTCCAACTTCAATTTTAAACTTTGATTTTTTTGAAGACTAAGTAGAGTTTTATGACAACTATTTTGTAGAGCATTTTCGCCTACTAATAACTTATTAAAAACAGTTGTGTGTTCTTCTTTCGGAAAGGGGCAAAAAGGACCCACACAGCGTAGAGTTAGAGGGTTAAAATACTTCACAGGAATGTAACTCATAGTGTTTTACATTAATCTTTCCAACACTCTATAAACCTAAAATGTAAGTATTACAAGATTTCCTGTGGCGACTCACAATATCAATGTGCAATTTCACCTTCAATTAAGATTTTGGTATAAAATTTGAAAACGCCGATTCACGTATTAGTTCCTTCTAACAAAATCACTCGTCAGAACTTTCTTTTTTATATATATTTTGTTTTTGTTGTCAGGTGGTAGAAAGAAAACGGTCTTCACGTTTTGTAACTTTGAGCTGTAAAAGATAATTTTGAATGTATTTTCCACAGTATAATGTAATTGGCAACCAATCGACATCCTTTACATGAAAGTTTATCCGTCCTAGAAGACGTAAAGGAAAAACTTCAAAATATTAAGAATAAAATATTTATTGAAAAACTTAACAATCTATTTAATCGAAATCATGGCATTTGAACGTTGACCAAAATTAAAAACAACATATAAAGTAGCATCGACTGATGTTGAACGTATATTTTCAATATATTCCATCGTTTTTTTGCGACAATCGAAGATTCTTCCAATTTGAAAACTTGAAAAAATATATGATTATACTTTCTAAAAAACATTTGTGAAATAATACAAATTTTTTCGGGTGCATATTTTAATTTCTTTTTTTAAATATTTGCATGCATATTTTAATAATTTTTGTGCACATTTAAACTTGTCTAATTGCGTTTTTCTTGAAGCAGTATTTACATAAGTGAATGTACGTGTGTGTTTTTAGCATTTGTATTATTGTCAACTTTAGGACCATTTATTCCTTTAATATTGAACCGACTTAAAAAATATATAGTCGGGTCAATAAAGCTCAAAAATGTTTGCCATTTGGTAAAAGAATGAAGAAAATCGGTAGGAAAACAAAGGAAAAAACGGATCCAACAACTTTGCTTTGCCTGTTTATGTACTAGATAAAAATTTTAATGCAACTCATAGACGTTACGAGTAACGAAGGGAAATAAAACTCGCACTCGCTATGTGGCCATGGCGAAATTAAACACAAAATAGAATTAGGTTATGCGACATCGCCATTAACGTTGCGACCGAGCTGTACAATACTCCGATAAATCAAAACTTTTTGTACTTTCGTACAATAAAGTCACAACTTCATGCAGTTAACGCACAAACGATTCAATATCGTGCACAACATCTTCATGTTGTACCAACGGTCGCAACGTGTGTGACTTTCATGACAAATTAATATTTTTTGTTGCATTTATTTACACTTCATGTACTTATTTCTTTTACGTGAATATTCGCGAATATCAAAAGTACACAAAATATTAGCGAATACGAATATGAGTATTCGTTACATCACTAGTTTGTTTACTTTGAAATTCGCAGCAGTAACACGTGGCGTATGATTTATTTGTATTGTAATACTGAAATAAATATTACTTGCACGTCCATTTGCACCTCATAACACTTAATATAACAGATACAATCTCTTTACAATCTCAATGGTTATTTCATTTCCAAATGAACTTGTTTTTATATAAATAGCATGCCTGTATGGGGAAACAAGGAAACACCTTCCAAAATTTAACAAAAGCCAATAATTTCCTTGAGCTCGTGTCACTTTATCTATAGACTTTGAAATAAAAAAATAAAAAAAATTAAACAATATAAATTGACACCTCTCACAAAACATGCTCGAACAGTCACTCACTCAAGGGAATGTGAAGATTAACAGCTAAAAGAAACACACACACACAAGGAAACGATATACATATATTTTTTTTCTTTTTATGGAATTGTCTGTTTGCGTGCGACTTATTTTTAAATTGTGTTATCTACGAGCAAAATACAATTCGAACATTCTTATTCAAAATGCCGTGTAAAACCGTATGCGTATAAATAAAAAATAAATTTAAGTGTATTATGTTAGAAGAAATTATAAGATTATAGCACAACAATTTATAACATCATGACACTACTTTTTCGTTCTTACACTAACACTATTATCGTTTTTACAATTTAATTATATTTATTATTGTTACTTCTGGGGAATATTTTTTTTTATACATCAGCACACGCAAACGCACACGAACAAATTTATGCAAAGTTACGAGTACAATAATTTATATCTTCATTTTTCCCACCCCCTTTCAAAGAGTGTCACAATTGTCAGTGTGTCTAAAATATTTAAAACATGAAAGTTCTTTTTTTTTGTTTTGCCTTTTGCAGGTGAATGATAAAATCGAAGTGTTATTTTGAGTTATTATTCATGTTAAATTATATCTACGCTTTGTGTATCAACACAAACAATCGCCGGCCGCAAATGGTTCTATTGCATGTCAATAAATTTATGCAAATTTCACTTTAGAATTTTTGCCACAGTTTTGATTTATGGTTGATAACGTCTTATAAATAAAATAAAATGAAAATATATCGCACTTAAGCGGGAATTAAATCGAAATTTTAAAATGCTCACTTTTTACAAGAAATCAACTAACAACATTAATATATATCCGCTGTAAAAAATCGTATTGTTTTGTCTAAATTTTGGTAGCAAAATGGAAGATTTAAAAATTATGTTTAATATATCTTCAATGAAAAATTCAAAATTATTTTCCTTCTATTGAAAATTTTAAAATTTCGAGTTAATACCCTCTTCTTGATCAAGTGCGAAATGTTTGCACTAGAGCATTTCAAAATTGGAAAAGGAAACCGGTTTACCGGTTTTTTCCCTTAAAACAAAAACATAATCGGTTGTAAATTGTAAAAAAAAACAGGAAATCGACTTTCGACTTGTCGATCAGACATTTTCTGTTCCGGTTAAATAACCGATTAATCGTAGGCAAAAATCGATTATTTTACAGTTGACTTGTATTTTTTCTTTACTTTAAATAAAATTTCCCGTTTGGTGCCTGTCGCAGTAAATTCTAATTAAAGATTCTTTCCTAATTAATATTGAAAACAACAATTAAAAACATTTTTTTTTTCAATACGGAAACAAAAGAATGATACTGACATTGGAAACTTAAGACCGATTTCTCTGTTATCGGACCTAGGTAAATCGTTTGAGAAAATTATGCGAGAAAAGATGGATCTAGATTTGGCAGAGCCATATATTTCTCAATATCAGTTTGGATTTAAAAAAGGAAGTTCTACAACACACGCATTATTAAAATTCCTTAACGATGTCAATGTACTGTTGCGATTTCTCTTGATATTGAAAAGGCTTTTGATAATGCATATCATAATGGTATCTTGTATGAAATGAATACTTTAGGCTTTAAGGCTTCTATAATAAAGCTTATTAGAAGCTTTTTTTAAAATATAAAGTTTTGCATTTAAATGGATGGTAGTGTTTCGCAACATGGGGATGTAACTTGTGGAGTTCCTCAGTGTTCAATTCTGTCACCTAATTTAAATAATATATTTATATCAGATTTTCCACACGTATGTAATAATTCGATATGCACAATCACATCTTAATCACGTTAATAATTTCGATTCGTTTTGGGGCATAAAAATAAATGTATTAAAAAGTCATGCAATATGCTAACGAAATGCATTTATATATTTGTTCTAGAAATCAAAAGATTGAATAAAGTTGTCATTGAATGGAAATGAAATTTCATATAAAGATGATATAAAATATCTTGGCGTTAATTTCAACAAACTTGTTAAATTTAATAAACATGTTTCATACAATATTGATAAAGCTAATAAAGTAAAAGGGGCTCTTTCGATCTTATTTAATAATAAATCTTTACCGGTGAAGACTAAACTACTTCTATACAAGATCAGTATAAGATCGATATTAATATACGAGTTTCCAATTTAGTTCCAACTTTTATGAAAAAAATTGAAGTATTTGAAAGACATATTTTAAGAAAGATGCTACAAAACACGCTTGAAAAGATTTTCAAACGTTTTTATTTATGACAGGGCTTCAATAATACCCATTTCCAAATATTCATTAAATCTGATGAAGAGATTTATTGATAGACTAAATTTTTTTGAAGGCAATATAATGCAGGATATACTTTTTAGTGAACATGAAATTAGTTGGTTTGATGGTATTTCTGGACAAAGTTTTTATCATAGAATTCCTCATGGCATTCATAGAAAGTAATATATAATTTATTTTCTAGATTTAAGGTTTAGTTCTAAGATTTTTTATTTTAAGTTTTAGTTTTAAGTATATTATAAATAGATTAATTACTCTACTAGTTAATGCAAGTGCCGGGAGTTAAAATTGTTGTTTCTGTGTAATATTTTAATACCTGTTCACGGAATGCTACTTCATATATTAATGATGTTTAAATAAAATCTGCCCAAGTGGTTGGCTCGAGTGCTGCTGACGTGCGTGTTGTGGCACCGAAAAAGGTTACTTGTTCCCCCAACAAGCAGACAAATTTGGGATACCGGTCTTCTAATCATAAAGAAACATTTTCGTTCTCTGATGAACTCTTATTGTACTTGAACCTCAAGCTCACCAGAATTACGCTCAGTAACAATTGAATATTCATGTATCCAGCGAAATCTTTGATGGCAAGGTAATGAATGAAAATGTTAATAAATAGAGGAGGAGATACTTTCCACTACTATTTATACTTTGGTAAATTTTAACTCATTGCTTTAACAAGGAGTGTTCATCGGAGAACAAAACGTTTTGCTTGCTTAAAGGGCGTGTCAGATACAATTTTGTCGCTTTGCGTGACGTTTCTAACTTTGAGAGAAAGGCTTAAAGGAAAAGGTGTATGATACAATAAAAATTTTGACAACACTCACGTATTGTGTGTTTGTTTACCTATAAAAGCGGCCAAGTTTGTAATGATTGTGATTTGAAAGCATTGTATGTGCTATTAGCTTAATTTAAAATAAACGTATAAAATAAATTTTAAAAGACTATTTATGTTACTGACACTTTTGATTAATTATGAATTTGAAAGCTCATTTAAAAAAAATGCTCACAAATAAAAAATCTTTTGATAATTCAATCTATAATTGTGGTATTTCTATAAAATAATTTAAGCAAGAAAATTTCAAAGAGAAATATATTTAAATAATATTTACCTATTAAAGCAAAAATTTTGGAAGTAATAAAGGTTACAGTACCCATACAGTGGGAGACCATGCAATTGGAACTCTTATCGAAAACTTATCTGCGTTTTTTCAGTTTTGACTCCAGGAAAAGGAGGTTGGTTATCAATTTTCTTTTATGTTTTTTATCTCATAACTCCGCCATTTATAAAACAATTTCGGAAGTTTTTTTCTTTATATGAAATGATGTCATTTATAGTAGTGCCGTTGTAAAATGGGCAGTGTCACGCCCATACATATTTATGGCTCTAATGAAACTTTGCAAGAACATCAAGTTTCCGTTACAATACTACATTCAATATGAATAAATCAAACACATCCGATATATTACTTTCATTTCAAACGTAAAATGGGTTAAATCATTTGATTCTAATTACATGTTACCAACAATTATGTCTGATTTTATACATTCTCTTCATGGATGCGGGGTTTTCCAACTAAATCATATAACAAATGCACGTGAGAATCTTCTTGATCGTGATTTCGTTAATTATCCTGTGGAATGTTGTCTTCGCAATACATCGCCTGTGACTCATCCTGTGGACATCCACCATCATCCTTTTGAAATTGATTTATCATTGCCGGATGATGTGTTTAAAAAACAAGATTTGAAGCTTTTTCAATCTTAATATTTTACTCGCACTAACTATACTGAATTTAACTATTTGTTATCCACTTTTAATTGGGATACTGTGCTTGCTGATGATAACTTTGATAATATTGTATCGAGCTTTTATAATATTTTGCATAACTTCATTAGCATTACTGTTCCAAAAATTTAAGTCTGGAGTAATAAAGGACCACCTTGGAATAATTAACACTTACGAAATGCTAAAAATAAGAAAATATATGAACAAGTTGTTCGTTATAAAATGTGATTTAATAATTCCTTGTTTTTCGCTTTTTAAATTTTGATTACTATTTTGCACCTTAAACAAAAATTTTAAAACTATTTTTTAATACCGAATTAATTTGTACGGCTCTTCTGGATTTCGTTTTACTTTCAATTTTATTAATTTTTTTTTCTAAATAAAATATTTTATTATTTAGTATATTTTTTATACGAAAATTGCCTCTATTATTTTATAATTACAGTATAAAAACTAAAATTAATTTTAATTACTCTATTGCCACAAAAGCTTTATTTATGATGTATTAGCTTCAGAGTTTGCCCAGCAAAAGAAAATTTTAATAAAAAAATATCCTTTGAATTTAAGACACAATATTATATTATTATTACTATTATTTCATAATAAAAGTGCTTGGGGGATTTTTGTGTCAAAAAATGAATATTACTGACAGCACCATCAAAGCAACAACTTATTTTCACTTCACATACGAAAATAAACAAATTAACATGAATTTTAATAACAATAGACTGTTCAAGGTTGTGTAACCCAAAAATTGTAAATGAAAAAAAATGAGCCCCAAAGAAAACATTAAGGAAAAATACAGTGAATACAATAAAAATGAGGAAGTTTTGTTGTGTTAATAAAATTTAATTAACAGTTCTTGGATGAGTTCACAAATGATTGATAAATATTTAGCAACAAGAAACATCTTAAAAATAAAGATAAAAAATCTTACATGACTAAAAAAGTGCGGGATACAATTTCTAGCATGGTGATTTTTAAGAAAAAGCTTTCATTTGCTGTGGGTTGAGCTGGTCTATATGCCTGCATATCCTGGATGCTTCATGAACTTAAATTGGAAGAACATCTCGATTTACCAAATACAACAAAATTTCTTTAATATGCTCATGGAATAGTTGCTACCGGCAGACGTTTTTGCCAAATTAAAGAACAAACAAAAATTTATAATTATTCAAATGGTTTTTAGAATGCGAAGAGAAAGTTAAATAAATGGAATGGAATATTTCTTGTATTTCTGTTTTATTTATTTATCAAACACAAATATTATGTTTAGTTTTTGTTAGTTCAGTTGCTAAAATAAAGTACACAAATGTTATAAGACTAATTGTATTATTTTATAGAGACATTGTCTTTGTCATTAAGTGGCATATACGAGTAACAACTTCACAGAACATGTACATTTCTATTAAATTTAACCGACAAAAATACTCGCACAATATGAATAAACACTCAAGAAATTATTTTTCCTGTTTATTTTTATTGTCCTTTGAAAATATTTAAACAGAAGATGAATAATGAGAACAAGAGCAAAATTGAATATGTGAAGCTTGAAAGTTAAAGTCAAAGCTGCCAGATAATTGTGAAATTCCCCAAGAAATTTCTTATTAAAAAAAATATTACAAACAAAAAATACAAATTTCTCAAGCACTCATTCCCTCATTCAAAAAATAATAACTTGAGGCGCCACCTGAAACTTAGCTTCGGTTGGGTTAGATTAGGTTCCATGGGCATCCGTAATCAGGCACAGCTCAATTAGTTTTCGTTGTGTTACCATGTTAAACCGTCTCCCAGGGGTTCAATATTATCTGTCTGGTGCTATTCTCACTCAGCTTTTCTATTGTGTGCTGCGTTCCTTGGTGCGTGAGCTGAGCTTATTGCTTTACCTGTGCTACTGCGGCCGGTGCGTGGTCGCGTGAGTTGTTTATTGAGATCTTAGGTACATTTTTGTAATATATAGCATAGTACTCGTATGTATCTCAATGTTGAAGTAAAGAAAAAACAAATGAAATTCAAAAATTTTCGGGAAACTTTTCACTTTTGCGGTTACCTGCGCGCTACCTAAACGGTAATAAGAATCATTCCTAGAAAGTTTATATGTTCAAGAAAGTTGTTTATTGAGATCTTAGGTACATTTTTGTAGTTGATTGTTTTCTTGAATTTTTAACGGTTTGCTACCTATGGACTTAAACAGTGGAAAAAAGGTAAAAAAATCTAATTTTTTGCGATTTTTATCTTGAAGATGAAGATTTTTTGTTTTTATATGTTCACAATTTTTGTTCTTTATGACAAGATCTACAACTTTGTCTCAGAGAGTAAATCAAAATTCTGCACGATTTGCATGATATGAGCCTGAGAAAAAATGACACCGAGGCCCCAAATCTTTGGGGCTTATAAAAAAAATTGCTTGACTTTGGGCAAAACTGGGAGACACGGGTCTTTTTTTTTATCTTTTATCACGTAGTGGTGTCCGTATATGGTTATTTTTTTCCGTGTTGCACTGTGTACACAAGAGACAAGTTTTGTCTTCAAGGGTTCTTTGACCAAACACTTCATGTCAGTTCTCCGAATCCCGGACAATGACTGAGAAGATGTTCCGTTGACTCTACCTTCTCCTCGTCGCTGACTTGGCTATTTTTAGGTTTTATTTTTAATTAACATCCAAAGCAAATGAGCAAACATTTTTTTGCCTCTCCTAAAAGTATGCTCATCTTTTGATTTTTACTGCCAGCAATTTAATGAAAATAGCTTTTCGTAAACAAAATTGGTTTGATTTCCAAGAAATTTTTCGTTTTCGTGATATGATCGTATATCTTGTTCAGATTAGAAATGAAAGTTTTTTTCTTCTGTAATGTAATTTTTATTTCAAACCGTATTGATTTTTACTCCATAATAATTTGCATGAGGCTAAAGTTTGCAAAATTGAATTAAGAAAGAGTTCGACATGAGAGAATATTCCTAGCAACAACAGAAAATTGTATTAATTCCAAACTAAAGAGCAAAATATAGCAACGTTGTTTTTGGGGGACGCAACACAGCTTCCCTCCCCCATCAGTGTTCATGTGCATCTTACGTAAGAGCGAATGTCAAATTTGGCAGCTCTGCTTGAAATATTTTTTTTCTACTTTGGACAATTTAAAAACAACACAAAACAAACACACATCTATTTGTGATTGTGTGTGTGTTTGTTTTGTTTTATTAATAATCCTGTATTCGGATATGACGAATGACAAACACATTTATCTGTACATGCAAGTTTATATTTGTGTATGAAATTAAACAGGAGCTCATCAAAAGGCAAACGATTCACATTTAATGTGTTGATTGTTGTGTGTGTGTGTGTGTGTGTGCTTATGTTCCTTCATATCCTATTTACTATTTAAATACATGTGCACATAAGTAAATTATTACGTTCATATAGACCCAGCGGTAAAACTCAAAAGGCCTTAAAGTGTCTGCCCTTTTTGAAAGCCTGTAATAGCTTAGTTTTCATTCCTGGCTGCACCTTTTAAGAAAAGATGCAATACACACACCAACTTCCCTTCCATTGGATGGGAAGAGGTAACACGTAAACAGCAGGAGCCGTTCCAAAAAAATCGGTTGATCGGTTGGGTATTTAACAAGTAAAAAGCCGAAAATGAAAATTTGAGTAGTTGTTGCTAAAATACAGAAGATTATATTGAAAACTTCAGATCAGAGCACTTCATTTAAAGAAAGAGCTTTTATTGGGCTTTCATTACAAGAGATTCCCTCTATCCTGCACTCCATGAAACCATTTATATTAAATCTTCTACGGTTGGATTTCGGAGTCTTGATTTCATGAGCGTTTTAGAATCGCTCCAAGTGGAAGTGAGTGTCGAAGGCCAGCGCCGCAGTGACAACGTGGGGAAAAAGATATGACTTTGGAATGGTATGTGTTCTTGTGTCTGCTAAATGGGTGAGGCCTCTTTATTCCTGCTTTTTACCGCCGGGATGTATGCATGTAAATGAAAAATACACATATGTAAAACTACTCCTTACTCAAAGTAGTTATAAAACAGTCCGACCTCGTTCAACGCAGCTCCTGTGTTATTGCAACTCACAAGTTGCTGACATTGTTAACTCAGCTAACGCGACTATTTTATAAAATAAATAATAAATACAGTAATCTCAGCTCTGCCCTCAAAAGTGTGTCTTTTCATGTTTGAATTGAAAAGTATTTATATCGTTTCGAGTTGATTTTTAATTTGCCGCTATTCAAGGGTTAACACGAAAATGTACTCCTGCTGCTTTTGTTTCTGAAACAACCGGCCTAAAAGCTTGATACATTTGCACTGAACCATATTCCTGTGAATATATGTATATATAGTTTGGCACAACACCTGAAATCGGATAGAGAGAGGTAGGAACTAAGTCTCCAATGAACTAAGTCCCTAAAACAGAAAAAATTAAGTCCCTAAACTACCCTAAACAAATTTTAACTTGGTTTCCGCGACAATCTCACTATTCGCCAAATTTTCCATTAGTTGCGTAAAGCGAGGTTGCGGTGTGCATCCAATATGAGTGTTTTCTCACAATTTTCGCATTTGTATTTTACAATATCGTGAACCACAACATTTTTTCCCATTACAGCAAGTTTTATACTCATTTTATAAAAAATTTTCAATAAAAATTTTTTCAAAAGACTGAGTTTAACGACGCACAGTGGCTGAAAATCGTTTTTCATTGGCCAAAACTCTGTAACTTTTGAACCGATCAAAATATTGAAGTAATTTTTTTTTTATTGGATAGATATTTAGTTCAGCTTGACTCAGTTTAAATTTTATTAAAATTGATTGAGGACTTTTTAAGGAATTCTAGGTCAGAGTTGAACTTTTGAATTTTTTTAACTTTTAGAGTGAAATATGGGTGATTATTTTTTTTATTTATTAAAAAATTGAATATTTGGAAATTAATAATAATTATAAATAATTTTTGTAATAATGGAATTTTTTTAATGTTACACTTAAAAAAAATTTTACACTGAAAAAAAAATAGTAAAATCAACTGGAGATTTTGCTTTACAGAAAAATTAAAAATTTTTTGCTGACAAATTTGCAAATTTGTTTAGTCAAAGAATAGTTACACTTAAAAAAAACGTTAATAATATTATCTAAAAATATTACTATTACTACAGGAAAATTTATTATTTTTTGCTGTCAAATTTGATAATTTTAAAAACATTTTAAAAATAAAAACTGCAATAAATTTTAATAGTATTTGTAACAATGGTAGGTTCTGTTTATTATAATTTTTTACTAATACTATGTTTTTCGTACTTAAATAACAATGAAAGGCAATTATAATTATTATTCATTTGACTCAAATATTGATTGCAAATATTCCATATTTTGTTCTGTGCTATCTCTGTTCTTTAGTAGTTTTTTGGCTTCTTCATCTAAATCCCGATGTTCCACTTTCCATTGATTTCGAATACTGGAGATAAACGGATCTGACGTTGCCAATAATATATTAAATAGATCTTCATTTGTTGAATTTCTTGAAATTTTTCTAGTATTGTGCTCTCTATAAAATCTGTAATCCTTGTTCCTTTTTTCCTGAGCCTCCTCTGATAGATCTCCAAGTGGCACCAAATGATATTTAATGACATCTTCTCCATGATAAAGGATTTTGTGAACTGTTGCAGACATATTTCTCCATGGGTAGTTGGTTGTATATATTTTTGCAGTTTCCTTAGCATAATCTCCAAATTTTCTAGAGTCAATTTCTTCATTGCACGCAAGTACTTCTAGGATTATTTTAAATCTGAAAATGAGGTTTAAATCCACTCCTGTTATTTCAGATGCTGTTTCTGGATCTGAAAAGAATCTTCTTGCGGTATTGCCATCATTTGTATTGCCTGAGCCTTGTTTTGGCTGATCTATAATCAATCCAAATTTGCGATATTCATCTTGATACATATTTGAACCTTTTTCAATCACACGCAGTCTGAGCTTAATATATTGCTGTTTTGTTAATTTCAAATCCCGAAATAATGCTAATGCCTCCTCATTTGTGTACTGTATTGCATCACTCGGAGTTGGTATATTTTTAAGAATCCGTTTTGTTCTCACTGGACTAGCTTTCACAACTTTATCAATGATATCCACTTTTGTTAATTGGTTCTGTGATGTAATTGATGTAGGAAAGATTCTTTTATATTTGTACAAGCAATTGCTTTGTTAATATTTTAAGTTTCCGCCTCTTAGATCTATCGCTGCAGTTGTCCAATGATTTGCGTGTTCTTCCAGCCTTATCTTGCTTTGCTGTTTCTGCAGCGACAGTAAGTTGGCCTTCTAACCAGTTTGCACTTTTTATATAAAAGTTTTGTTTACTGTAGCTAACTTCTTTGTAGCGTTTTTTTAGAGCTTTGACGAAATTAGATAATTGCTCTTGCATTTCGGTGCTACACGAATTTAAGTTTAATTTTATTTTAACGTAACTAAGAACATCTTCCTGGTTTTTGTTTCTAAAATACTCTTCCGCCAGTTCTTTATAACTGAAGCTCTCCATATTTTTCTGAATATTTTTATTTGCGTCTGTTATGTTTTATCCGTACACTTAGAGGATTAACTGAGTAATCCCTTATCGAATCCGTAGTTTTATACATTTTTAGATACATGTTATTCACACATTGATCTTTAATTTCATAACAGGTAGTGCTTAAATTGCACAAAACTGCACATGTTGTCCAGACCTTAATATCAGGTAAAACTGATTAGTATCTCGCCAATATTTGTTGTTGTTGTTGGGTTATTTTTTTTTCTTTAGTGCTTTAATGTCGCGATTATTGTTATAAAATTGCTTATGACTTTGGTTGACCCTAACATTTGATAACAGGTAAATTTAGTAACAGATCATATGTTTACTGTAGAATTTTGTGATAATTTGTGATAATTTTATTACCAATTTTTGGCTGATCAAAACAAAGCCATTAAACCCTTTCGCAGGTATTATATTTAATTTTTTTAGTTTTACGTAGTCTAAAGTAAAAAACATAAACTTTTAGGCAAAAAAGTGAAAATTATATACACCATTGTATACGAGTACTTTGGAGTAATTTCATTAAAATGAAAAAAGTGTTCTACAGACGGCTCGTCGCGGGTGCAAAAGTATATATAGCGTTAAAGAGGACACTTTCACCTTTCTCCGGGTGGTATACATTTCTTGTTCCCTTTTGTTCCCTAGAAGTTCTATTCCACTAAAGTTTAAATTTGAGAAAAATATAGTAGTTTCATAAATATTCCGTAACGCCCTTAATATTAAACGCTAGAGCTCTGACCACTTACAAAAACTAAAGACTATAATCCTACCAACATTATAAAAAAGACCGCAGGCCATTATCGATGATAGCTTGCGAGTAGTAACCATTTATTTTTTATAAAAAACAAAAGAAAAACACCTTTTTCTGAAATTAAAAAAACCGTTGAGTTTGACAGCATGCCACGCTCACAATTATCAATAGTTTAACCTAATTTTTTGGCTACCTTAATCTGGATATATTAGCTGCAAAAGGGCGTAAAAATTTTAAAAATCGGTGACAAAAAAAATTTGAGTTTTGGCCAATGAAAAACGATTTTCAGCCACAGTGCGACGGCAAAGGATTTATTTAAAACATTTTGTATTTACAAATCAAATAATTAATATTTTATCCTGAAGAAGCTACACAAAGGAGTAGCGAAATATTTAAAGATGAATCTTACTGCCAGTTCGCCGATATCGAAAGAAATTGTTCTTTCGTATAATTACATTTAAAACAAAAACAAAATTTTAAAAGTTGTTTTTCTTTCAAATGTAGTAATTCAAAAGAAATTTTTCTTCCGATATCGACGAACAGGCAGTTATAATCTATTTTATATCTCATTATTAAAAAATTATTTATTTATTTTTATTTATTGATGGTAAATTAAATTTACAAATTAATAATACAAAGATGAGGAACTGGCTACAGGTTCCTTCGTCCTTACTAATAATAATATTTGCACTATAAGAAAAAATATTTATATTGTATAATAATTTTAAAATGAAACATGATTATATTTTTTTAATATTTCGATAGGTTGGTTTTGTTTTATGGAGGTATAATATTACAATATAATATTCTTAAGGATTCCAGCAGGCTTTTTGAGAGATTTTGTTTTTTTGTAACAGATCAGTAGGTGTGACATTGTAAGGATGTTGTTACGTTTTGGGCATAACGATGGTTTTTCTTTCTTAAGATGATATTGGTGTGTTAGATTACTGTGTCCTAATCTTAAATGTATTAGGGCTTTCTGTTGATATTTGGGCGTTTTTGTTGAGTATATTATATTTTTTATACGTGGGACTTATCATTTTATAATGTCTGTTTGGAGATAGAACATCAGATTGTTTATTTTTTTCATGTAATTGTCTTTTAACATGACTTTTTAAGTTTTTTTTTTGTGTGTAATTATTGTGGACTATTGTAGGAGATAGAACTGCTTCTTTAGCAGTTTTATCTGCAATCTCATTGCCTTGGATGCCTATGTGGCCTGGAGTATAAAGTAATTTAATGTTGTTTTACCTTAGAAGTAAATCTCGAGTGTTGGATACTAATGGTTCGCTGTTGTTTGTATTTTTTAAAGCATTTATTGATGATAGACTGACTGTCGGAGCATATAACAAGATTTGTTCTGGTTGGTTTTGATTTAATGGCGTTTTCTAAAGCAGTGATTTCCGATGTGAAATAGAGTTAAAGTGTGTTAGTAGCCCTTTTTTGATTAAGATTCCATTATCTGCTACAATTGCATGTGCATTGCCTATTTCTGACTTCGAACCAGTACCAGTACCAGAATATCCATTTTTTCCATTCGCTATAAATTTTAAGATGGCGTTGTTTTAGTATATCTGCGCTATTATATTTTTTAGCGGGCATTTCAGATTCTATGAAAAATTCAGAGATATTTAAACATGTGACGTGAGTAGTTCGAAAAGATGTAGGTTTGTATAATTCTATCGAAAACTCTTTGGCAGAGGCGTGAATTGATGCTATCGTGGTTTTAACTCCCAAAGTTAAAGCTTTTGAATCTTCAAAAACGATATTCGATTTATTTTGAGATATTTGTATTATTTGATTACAGAGGAGTTTCGTATACTTATCTAATATTATGGGTAAGTCAAATTCATGAAGAATATTTTTTATTGGAGTGGTGTAAAATGCTTTTGTAATTATTCGAAGGGCTGCATGATAATATTTTCTAATTGATTTATCTGTTTTAGCATAGAACATAGTCTAATAATAATTGATTTTAAAGTGTGCTAATATTGCTTTGACTTGATGAACCATTTCTGAACTTTAAGACATTTACATGTTTTGTTAAGTCTGATCAGAGTTGTTTTACATGATCTATCCAATTTAGTTTTTTATTAAAAATTACTCCAAGAATTTTTAATTCAGAGACATTTTTGAAATTATAACTGTTTATTTTAAAGGTTGATGAAGTACAATTGTTATTGCGACATACATGGAAATGTTTAGATTTTGGCCTGAATATAGATGCTCCTGAAATGGAACACCAATTATTTAGATCAGCTAGCAAATTATCAAGATTATTTTAAATGGTATTTTCGTTTGTAATTTTTGTAAAAATATATAGGAATCATCAGCGTAAAGACAGTGAAGAAATTGTTTATGTTTGGACAATATGTGATTGGTTTTTTCAAAAGCGATTAGGAATAATACCAACTTCAAGAGACCATAAAATTTAAATTCGAGCTAACTTTTTAAAACCCTCTGGCAGTTCTGTTTACTTAATGGTCTACTTTCATTTCCCATGGGAGTTGTTGAGGCTGGTTTTTCTTGTTGCACTGTGCTAATGACCCAATTAAATATTTAATTGAAAATAGAAATACAATTTGCTTAAATAAATAATTAATGCAAATAAGCGTTTAAATGGAAACTTGAAAATAAAATAAAAGTCAATATTTAATTAAAAACAACTTCAATTAATTTAAGTATAAAAACGTAATTGGTACTATCAATTTGTTTGCTGGTTCAAATTTGAACAATTTAATTAATATCACAATTTTTTAATTACAAATCTTATTTAATTATTGTCTGGCCAATGATTCCTAAATGCTGATTAAGAGAAGAAAAATATATATTTATTTCTCATGGGCGTGATGCTGCTCATATCCGTGATTACGTATGATAGTGATTAGTTTTTTATTTCAGTCAATGATAGAGAATAGAAAAAAAATTAGCGTGAGTAAGCGTGCGTGACTTGATTTTTGATGTGATTGTTAGGCGCTTTTTTTTTTTGCTTTGCAATTTTTTTAAAAATATTTGTCATTTTATTTTAAAGTTTTTTTTAAGTATTTCGTGAGAGTGAGTTTTCATGATTGTGACTAACTTTTTACCCTTTCACGTGAACATGCTTGAACATGAGCCAAAAATATAAGATCGTGTGTGAGTAAATTTTTTTTATTGCGAGCGTGAATGTAAAGTCACTCACGATCCCATCTCTAATGCAAAGCTTGACAAGAATCGGTTAAGTAGAAGTAGTTGAAAAAATTATATATCTTATATGTGGGCCCACTTTTTTATTCGTTATGTTGTGTTGTCAATGTGTGTGCAAAGCTTGAGTAGAATCGTTTAAGCAGAAACAGCTGAAAATCAATTTTTATTTTAAATTGAAGTGGCACCGTTCGATCTTTCAATTGTTTTGTCACTGGTCCTCAACGTGTAAGAAAATTTTCAAAAGAATAGGTCAAATAGAAGTATGTAGTTGCAAACAATATTTGTTTATTTCATTAGGCGTAGATCAGCCCAATTATTGATTAAAGCAAATATCAGGCGCTGATAGGATTCCTTAAACTCCAAAAATACGGCAGGATACAAATCTATGGGCATGACAATGAACGTTATAAGCGAAAGTAGTAATGGAAATAATAACAAATAATCAGATTTTATAAGGACTACATTGTACATACATATTGAGCCTTTGCTGCGAGAAAGTCATATTTGCAACAAAAAAAAACAGTTGCACTGAGAAACCTGTTTTTTAAATTGTTTTTAAAGGGTATTTAAAAAAGAAGAAATGTGTTCACATAAAATAAAAAATAAAATAAAAACAATAATTTTTGGTATATTTTTGAACGATACGCATCGTACGAATCAATATGTGTCAATATGTGCCCTACTGAGATATTTTGAGTTATGACTATAATGCAGCAAAGGTTGCTTTATCAATTGTTGTATTTTGTTTTCTTCATTATAAAAACATAAACTCATGCGAGTGCATAATTCCGTGTAGGCAAGAGGAATGAATACTCGTATTGTCGATGTGATGTGTTAATTTAATTTTTCTATTTTATTTATTTATTTACTTTTTTACTCAATTTGCTGTTATTGTTTGTTTCATTATGAGTTGATTTATTTTTAAAAGGATTCTTTTTCTTTTCTCTCTTATTTGACTTCTTTGTCAACAACAGCAGCTGCTGGTATTTGAATTTGTCGTCTCATTGGCGCCTTTAAGAATTGCATTTTGTTAGCAATAGTTGTTGTCACATCTTTTGGCCAATTAACAGTTTTGCCAGAAATTTAGGTAAAACACAGCAATTTAAATTTGCAGACAAAAGTTTGAGCAACACTTGTCTAGCAAATCGCAATTGATAAGTTTTCGTGCTTGAAATGAACCTTCAGTTCTATATAAATACTAACCTTCGGTTAGTCTAAACTTAATTTTTAATTGGAGGCTAAAAATACAGAAATTTAGTTAACTTACAGATATCAACTATTGTGAATCGCACCAGCAATTTATTTTTGGGAAATGCAAAAAAATAGAAAATAATACCATCATCCAAGGACATCTGAGCACGATTTCTGCAAAAAGGCGTGCATTTTTCAGATGATAAAGCGTAAATCAGAATTTTTTTGTATCTTTTCGCTTCACAATTATTTATTTTTCACTCCTTAACTCGACTGCCCTTTTCAAAATCATATTTTTTTCACCATTTCAACCTTAAACATTTTTTACTTTTAATTTAGTTCTGACAGGAAACATTTAGCTTGAATGAAATGGGTTTTCTTACATTTCTCTGACAAAATGTCAACAAAAGTCATCTCTTCCTTATTCCATTTTGTTGTACTTTCTCTGACTATTATTTATCAAAAGTGTATCAAAAACTAAAACAATTAAATGAAAATGTTCTTGTTGTTTCTTTTCACTTTTCTGTTTCCCTCAAATTGTCGTGGTCGAGTTACTTAATGATATTTTTTATGAACTTTTTAGTTGCTCTCCTCCTCATATGTGGCGTCAGCGACAGTGTTAGAAGAAGAGGTCCTGATAACTAGGTCGTATGTCAGCTTAAGAGCTTGTTAATGTGTGTGCTTGTGAGCTTGTGTGCTTTTATGCACAACAAAACAAAATGCAATTTGTTTATTTTATGTCATAAAATTCATCATGATTCATGATGGCGGTGATGGAAAGTCGACGTCGCTGTTGCTGTTGCTGCTTCTACTCGTATGCGCTGGCAAGAAGCAACGAAATGGAATGAAGGAGCAGCATTATAAAAGCATGATGATACAAATGAAAATTTTTATTTTCTTTTATTTTTAATTATAGTTATTATGTGTGCAAAAATGCATGTGTGTGTATTCAACTACATGTACATGCATATACACATATGTAAAGATTAAAATGCAATACATAGAAAATTCTCCTTATTCACAGTTAATTTAAAGAATATTTATTTATTATAATTACAGTAGAATCTCGAAAAAGTTAACCGAAATGTTCCAGAGGTAATTTTTTGAACTACTCGTATTAACATTTCTAAGCGATTTTCAAATCTGAAAAATAATACAATAAAATAAATTGATTTTTCATAAATAACACACTAAATTTATATCAATCAGTACATAAAAGAAACTTAGATTTATTTTGTATCGATTGGTTAAAAGTTTACAATCATTCTTGAAAATTCATACACACAGAAAAAAATCATTGTAAAATCAACTAAAACAAGGTTGATTCAACTAGTTTTGTTAACAATTTGTTTCATAAGCGTTTCATGTTAATTTAACATGATATTAAAGTAAAACAAAAGTTATAGTTATCCACTTTTAAAATAACTAGAATTGACATTGTTGAACATGTTGAATTGACATTGTATGCCAATTGAATCAAAGAGATTGTCATCTCAAACTCACGTTAAGATCCTTATTGAAATAATATTAAGAAAATTTATAACAACATGAATTTCAATTTGATGTCGAGGCAACTATTAACCCATTTAGAATTAATGTAACAGCCATTTTGAAATAACATGAAAAAATGTTAAAATTACAGGAAATTCCATGTTAATTTAACATGGTTCCTATATTGAAATAACATTTACGCAATGTTGTTTAACAATGGGACAGCCAGTTAGTAAAAACAGTTAATTAATTTGTTTTATGTTTATTAATTTATAAACACATACAGATAGCAAATACATTTAGCTTTACAAATATTTGTTTCTTAAATGTATTTTACGATTATTAATTCGAAAAACATATAAAGGTGGCCTTGGGAACCTTGTGTCGTATTTGGAACATCTGAAATGTTTACTATAATATTCGTCACTAACAAGATTAATATTTTCTCCTCCGATTGCTAAATTTTCCACAAACCTTTTTGAATTCATATTATGATTGTTAGCTGCAGACATAATAAAGAATTTAATTCATTTAATTGCACTTCTGAAACGTAGTAAAAATGCAATAGAATGATACTTGCTGTTTCTTTAATGCTGTAAAGTAGCGATACGTTTTGAATTTTTTCTCTTTCATTATGAATTAATTTCATTTCAACATGTTTCATGTTTTTTTTAACATTGATTTAACTTTTTTAACATGTTGATTTAACATAAACCAACGTTTTTTTAATATTTAAAATTGACAAAAGTTTTTTCAATGTATATAACAATGTTGATTTTGCACTAGTTATCTTTTTTCAATGTTAATTTTACATGAAAAACTGTAATTATTACTTCAAAAACGAAATTTAACATTGATTGATGTTATTTTAACTCTGTAAAAGATAAAATTTAAAATGTACAATGTTATTTCAATGTGATTAATTTTAAATCAACATATTTCAATACTAAATTTTAACAATTTATTTAACTTAAAACAATGTTAAAAGTAAATTCAATTGGTTTTTCCACATATTAACAATTAGTTCATATCAACATTTCGTCATGTTGATTTTACATTGGTTTGTTTTCTGTGTGTACTCTCTAAAAACTTAATTTTTTTACTTTACGTGAATACTGAAATGCCGTTAACTTAATAGCGCGAGTCAACTTTTTCGAGATTCTACTTTATTTATATATTTAATTATTCTTTATTATAATTTTTGAAGCCAGACTATTAAGGTTAAAATATAAAATATCTTAGCTTTGTGGCAATAAGAGGGTCAAGGCGAAAATCTGTATCATAGAATACACAGTGGAGCAGAATCAAGCTATTTAGAAAACGTATTGGCCATCTGTAAACGGCTGCACCGATTGGCATACAAATTTAGGCAGGCATAACTGCAGAGTATGGGAGTTGTGGGCTTAAGAAACAACTCTCAGAGACAACGTTTTTCTGATAAGCGAGCTATTTTGTTTTGCTTTAGTGTGATTAAATTTGTAATATTAAAACATTTTGCCTTGTTTGGTTTAAGTTGAAAGCTTTAAAGAAAATACCCTATAGAAGGATTATAGCAAGCTACGAGGCCGGATCAATATGTCCGTGACTTTTTCAATGAAACAAAGTTTTTTTTTTGCAAAACAAAAATTTATTTTTCAACATAATCTCCTTTTAACTCAATACACTTAGTCCAACATTTCTCCCGTATTTTTATCCCTTCCAAAAAATAGGATTTTTCGAGGTCCTCAAAATAGGCATTTGTTTGGTCAATAATTTCATCGCTGGAGTTAAATCTCTTTCCACGGAGCCATTTCCTTAGGTTTGGAAATAGGAAGTAGTCACTGGGGGCTAAATCCGGAAAATATAGCGGATGAGGTACCAATTCGGATTGCGGTTAAACAACTCCAAACAATCCTTTGAAGTTGTCACACGTTTACATTTATGGTCAAATGATAGCAAACGCTTCACCCATCTTGCAGATAACTTTCCTAAACCCAGCTGATTACTTAAAATCGAAACCACACTGCCATATGAAGTGCCTATGGCATCAACAATCCCACGCACTTTTACTCCTCGATCACCCAACACCATATCGTGGATTTTTTCGACATTTTTGTGTGTACTGACCTCAATTCAGTGTCGTTTGTTATTGTGCGACCACAACGAAAGTCAGTAATCCACTTTTTTACCATTGAAATCGATGGTGCAGAGTCCCCATAGTATTTGTCGAGCTTTTCCTTGGTTTGATTGGCGGTTTTTATTTCGCAAAAAAATAATGTTTAATGAGCACTCGAAATTCACTTTTTTCCATTTTTAGAAAAATATGTTTTGAAAAGCTGTTAAACGCACTTCCTCAAAATTTGACAGTAGTCTAATGACAGGTGGTAATTAATAAGAACAGTGTTGCATTTCATATAACTACGAAGGAAATTCGAAAAGTCACGGACTTATTAACCCGCCCTCATATAAAATACATTAACTTAATCAATCAATTAACTTTTGCACACAGTTCTTTTTATTTTGGCCAAATTCAGTTGCAAGTATTTTATTTCTTAATTTTATCAAGACAACCCACTTTTAGTTTAATTTCATGCCATCCTTATTCCTTGCAAATCAATATTCATTTGAAACTATCGTCGACGTTGACTCTAAGCTTTAAAATAAGCAAAATTAATCTCAATTTGTTGCTGTTGAAAATTTTCCACACGACTTATCATTTCTTAGCAACAAATTATTCAAACAAATGGAGAATTTCAGGGCTGCTATTAGGGTTCGGTATTTTCCAGACATTTTCAGTTTCTGGGAAACGGGAATTTAAATATCGCAGCCCGGGAAATGTGAATTAATTGAATTGAAATTAATTTATCAACTAAAAATTAGCAAAACATCCATTCATTGTTTTATAAAAATAAACATTCCTTTTTTAAATGAAAATTAATGCAGATCCAATTAATTTTGTATTTTAAACTTCCTTGTACCGGTTTTTGATAACAAAGAGCCTGGCCTATTAACAAATGGCCTGATGATTCCAAAGGCTCTACAAAAACTTTATGGACTTTAAAAATTCTATGAATTTTAAATAATTTCATTTGAATTAATTTCACTTTGTGTAATTTCTTCTAAAATTTTAAAGACTTAGAAGAAAAATTTTAAAATAATGTTCATAAATTTATATACTAATTTATATTTTTAATTTCCCATTTTCCTGGGATATTGATAAAAATTATCCCTGGAATATAAGTGAATCTCTTCCCGGGAATTCCCGTTTCCAAAACCCTAACTGCTACCAATACGAATACAATAAAACTTAATTCGTTTATGTGTCTCAAAATAGAACAGAATTTAAAAAAAACGTTTGACACAATTCTGCATTTAGTGGTATTTCGGAATTACATGACTTTCAGTCATGCAACTTTTAAAGTACATGGGAAGAAAAACGTGTAAAATGTCAATTATCAATAATATTGAGTAATTATATAAAACGCCTCCAGTCCAATCGATGACGAATACAATTGACTACTTTTAGCATTCTCTTGCCATTTTCTAGGCCTCAGAGGAAAGCCAAAGGCTGTTAATGGTTGTAAATGGTTGTCGACAGCAATTAGCCAAGAGCTTATTTTTTGTGTATTGACTTGTTGTGACGTCTGCAAATAGTTGCAAAATTAGGTAAATGTTTTTTTATATAAAGTTAAACAAAATGTTTGTTTGAAATTGCACTGTTTAGTTAATATTATTTAAAGGATTTATTTGTAATTTGTAGAATTATCATATTTATTTTTCTGAGTGTACATATGTCACACGTTTTAAAATTTAAAACACATCTTGTTACAAACTTTGCTCTCTTCTTGCTTTTAATTTAATACACTTTTAACAAACAGATTTGCAGCAATTTACTATTACAGGGTGTGGACCGCAAAATACGAAAAAAAATATTTAGAGTGAAAATTACTAAAATTTGCAACAAAAATTCGAAAATCGCTTAAACTGTAAATGAGGAAAAAATAGCTTAAAAGGAAGTGAGATCAAACGTAATTAATTGCCAAGTTAAAAATAAATAATAATCTAGAAAGCTAGAAGTTCTGAAAAAAATTGTAAATCGTTAAGAGCGGCGAAAAAAGGCATAAATGAAAAATATTTTTAAACCAATTCCCCATTTCGTGGTTGTACGCTGCTGCTTTAAATATCGAAAGCCGAAAGCGTTACCCTGGCACAAGATGAATTATCGGTTGTATAAAACTCCTCAAAATCCTCTGCTTGTTAAATTTTTCTTAATTTTCATCAAAAACTTTTTCTGCAACACCCTGTAAAAGCAGCCCTGAATTATTGTTCCTTGTAATCGAATAAATATGTTGAGTTTTTTGATGTTGTGTTAAATAATGCTGTTGTCTTTGAATTTTATTTACTTTTACTACGAATGCATTTTAATCCTTGAAACTTGTTTAAATTTATTTTCCCTAAAATAACCTCGAGCTTAACCCAGTAACAAATTTTGCTTGCAGGTAATCAATTCTATGGAGGAGAAGAGCCAAATTTCGATTATCGAGCATGATTTTTATATGGGTAGCTCTCTCATGGAAGCTTGGAAAGAGAATATTTCTGCCCCAAAATTCTCTGCCCAAAAGCTTAAACTAAATCCGCGGAGCCTGTTTGTTGCGGATTTGAACATCTTTGCGATACGAATACAAGCTTCTTTGTTTCTTGCCAGTATGGCAGAGTATGATGGAGGCTCATAAGAGCTTCCGTTCATTATCTGTACAAAAATGTAGTAACGAACTTAATTGTTGTCAGGCCTGTTCGTTAAAGTGAATTGTTCTTTATATTCAGTACTAAATTAAAAATTAATAGTTTCGTCTATTTCATTCATAATTGTAAATATGTATAGTGTTTTTTTAAATATTTTATTAAAATTATAGTAATTAAAATAAATATTTCTTTTAAAATATGTAAAAGAAAAGGAAAAATTCATAAAAACACCGTAATACAAAAATAATTTATTTAAACAATTTGTTAAACACAGTCTGCTTATTGTATTGGATATCTTTTTTAATGGCATATTCTTGAAGCTTTCTCAAAAGCATTAAATCTGTGTCACTAACATTGTTTTGATCAGCCCGTTAATACAAATTTCGAAGTGTTTAAGTGCATCTTTGTGCTTTATTTTGGGTGCTAGAACTTCAGTATCATCCAGCTCTTCATCATTTTCGTTGTGTTCATCGTTTTATTTTACATTTGTACGTTAAGCCGGCTGCAAAATAAAATTTTTATTCGTAATATAAGGTACTTACTTGGTAGAAATAAAATTTTGGGTGTTCGTTAAATGCGATGTTCATTAAATCGAATGCTCGTTAAATCGAAATACTAGTGTATATATTTTGAGTTTTAGGAACACCCAACAGTTGTCACCGATATTTTTAATAAAAGCTAAGACCGCACGTGATCAAGTTTTTTTTGTTTTTTGAAAAATAAAGAGAATCTGCGAAACCTTTCTGGCTTGTCTACAGAAACGCTCAGGATCTAGCGAGGAATCGAACCTGCGTCACCAACCCTAACAATCTAGTGCACTACCCAGTAGTCTACACATTTCAAACAAACAACAAATCAAAATTAGACGTTTGGAAGCTACGATGCCACCGACAAACAATTTGATTATAATTCGAAAAAAAACTAGTTTTGTATGAAAAGTTTCAGACTCCTTTTGCAACTTCATGGAAAAATAATATAAGAACGCTTTTATTCCCGATAAAAATTCCCAATTTTGCATTGTTTTCTTTGAATACTATTTAATTTACTTTTATCACCAGTTTCGTGAAATAGTTCTCACCTGAAAAATATTCGCCTTTTATTCAGGATAAGGTTGAATAATATTCTGCTCTAAATAGGAGAGTATTTTTTTAATTATTTTTTTTTTATTAGGACCAGGACTCAGGGTATGACCCCTATATACTCGTATGCAATGCATTGTAGTGGAACTAGGAAAATAGGTTATGGAAAGGTGAATGGGTAGAATAGTGTTTGTGAACATTTGATTTGAATTTTGCTACGCTGAAAGTGACTGGAAAGAATTCTGAGGGGAGTTTATTTCAAAATACGAACTGTGCGATTAAAAGACGAATGTTCTCTGCAATGCATGATACAATTCATTGGCCAAAAGACCACAAAGGGATGCGCTCGTAATGAACAACGTGTGGTACGCAAAAAAGTTCGAATATCAGAAACAAGATCCCTGATTTCATTATAGCGTATCCCATCGTATTAACGATAAAACAGAGAAACACACCCCACATTGCAACGATGTTCTAGTGAATCAGTAGAGTTGGCTACCTCAGTGCCACCGATGAACTTTTTCGCCCCCTCCTACACGCGGTCGAGTAACTTCCGAAAAGATTTAGAAGCACTGGCCCATACATGAGAGTTGTATTCCGTTTACGGTCGGATATAGGTGGTATAAATCAGAACAGATAGAGAGATCCGGAAATCAGATTGTGTGAAGTAACTCTACATCGTCTTAAATAACGGAGACACTCGGGTGCTTCTTCTGAGACCAGGAAGATGTGGTCTGTTCATCGATTCGGTCATACAGCACATGGGTTCTCCGATATGTGGAAGATACTTGTATGAATTGTTTACACAAGAAAAAGAAAAGCCGTATCACAATTAATTATGCATTATTAATAAAAAAATCAGGTTTTTAGAAATGTGTTCTTCATGGCACGTTATAAAGGAGGGAGTAAAAAAACGAGTAACAATAAAAAAACCGACACTTTTACTGCTAGATCAATAAATGTGGTGATGCAATGTCATTGCAGTTGCTGTTGTTTGCGAAAAATTTCAAAGCATACTTTAGGGATGGTTATTTTTATTTTATTTGTTCGTTATCAGTGCTGCCAGGAAACAAAAGTGTTATAATGCTAAATGTCCTAAAATATGTATGATGACGCTAAAATGTTGCACACATGAAAAGCTGAAAAAGTAAATTAATTTTCATTGTTATTCCACACTTGGAATATGTAAGCAAGTAACTAAGGAATATAGTTCCGGCTGCGTGTCCTCGCATTTTTAATTTTTGTTTTTAGTTATGATGTTTTTTCAATAAATGAGCGATATGTACTCAGTCGTATGTGCAAAAATTGATTTTTATTTAATTTTCCTTTCATATTTGTACATTTTTGTTTTATTAATAAAGTAAACGTTTTGGACTGAAGCCAAGAAACAGTTAAACAATTTTCTCTTTTTTTTATTTGTTGTATTTTTCTTTTTCAAGGAGGAAAACTTTTAAGCATTTTCTTAAGTGAAAACTAAAATCTAATAAAAATTATGGTTGAACAACTTAAATCATTATTATTACACCAGGGTGTGTGTGGTGAATGGGTCTTTGTAGTCGGTTGGTTGTTCGTTACCAATTTGCTGGCTTTTAATGAAATGCAAATGCAAGAAAAGAGTGCGTTTTAATTGCACAAAAACATGCACATGCTGCTTTTAAACTTAATGGGTTATTAAAAATTTGTTCTACTAAATAAGAAATGCCAAGAAAAAATATATGTAAATACATATTTACATGCACATGCACTTTTATTCATAAGAAAAACTCATATAATTTTTTTGGAAATTAATAGGCAATTAAGTGCAGGTATAATAATTATAAAAAAATCATTTTAATTCTAGCAAAAGTTATTAAAATTTGGAAGAAAATTTTCTTTAAGATTTTTACAATTGAAAAATTAAATTCAAACAGTTGTCTTTTAGAATCTGTTTTGTCGGTACAAAACTTAAATTTTCGAAATGGGAACAATTTCAAAAGTGGTAAAAATTCCAAACTTTTTTTCCTTTTACCGTCAAAAAGGCGTTTCTTAAATAAAAAAGGAAAATAAGTTATTAAAGAAGACCTAGATAAGTAGATCTTCTATATAATTACAATTCACCGAATAGCATTTCAAAGGTATTTGTATGCAGATGTGCGCAATCTATATTTTATTAAGATCGCTTCGGTATTTTGAGAATTATAATCGTTTAAAATTGCTACTAATCAATGCAGACTTATTTCACACTTGCATGTATCAGCTTCAAGTGGAAACCACCAGATAACAGGACTGGTTCATACTAGAGAATAGTAAATTGGTAAATTCCAAAATAGATTTTCGATTTTTCGATCGACTTTTTTAATTTCGATTTTTTAAATCGATTAATCGCACCTAAAAATCGATTTTAAAATCGTTTAAAATAAATTTTCAAACTTTTAAACAAAAAAAAAACGTTTTTCATAAAAATTCATGGATATACTCGTAGCAAACAAACAAAACTTAATATACAAAAAAAATAGACACAAAAGCAAAAAGGAAAAACTATTTCTAAAAGGTACATACATATCTGCATATTAAATTAAAATTATTGTTTTAAATTAAAATGATTGAAATTACAGTATTTTCGTAATTTTTATTTGTTAAAATCGCCTTTCACTAATTACGTTAGATATCAAACCAATCTTGTTCGCTAAGATTTTGCAGAAAAAATTGTTGGTTTATGTGAGGACTGCTTCTTAGCCTGTTTCTTTGCTGAGTTACTATTAAGACAGTTTTAGAAAACAAACACTCACATGGCACTGATGTCACAAGGATGCACAAATATTCCTTTGCAATGTCGTAGATGTTGGGATATATTGCTCTGTATTTTTTCCACTCTTCTAGTGGATTTAAATGTCGATCACACACTGCACTGTTTAAATATTGGCGTAATTCAACAGGAATGCCATTGATTAAATCATGGTTTGATTTCATCTTCGGTGTTTCTACAATATTATCGTGGATTTCCCAAAGCCCACTCTCAATATTAGGTTCGGTACGAATACGTTTATGACTGTTTTGTTCACTGTCTATTGACAAATCTAACTAAATCTAAATTATAAAATATTTTAATAATTATAAAAAAATAAGTTTTAAAATCCCAAAAATCGATTTCAGTATAAAATCGCCGACGTAAAATCGATTGCAAAAAATTGATTTTTTTAACACAAAATCGATTTTCGATTGGAATGAAAATCGATTTTCCATTCCCTATTTCATACGAGTATATACATGCATGTATACTCCACAAAGTAGTAGAACTTGGCGAAAGGTAACTCAAATTTAGGGAGAAAACATGGTCGACTTAACATTACGATTGCCATAGCGGTGGACTATATGCATAGTCCAGCTTTGCATTACATTTTACTAAAGCAAAAACTAATACATGTGGTTAAAACATGGACCACTTACAAGCAGCTTTCTCTATTGTGGAATTGTGCGAAACGCGTAGCAAACAAAAAATACTTCATTAATAGCAAATTGTTTAATTTGAATATATCGTATTAATGTTTTATCAATTACATAAAATTAGAATATTGCCGATTGCATTGGCTGTCGACAATACTGGTATAAATGAAACGATCATTGATGTCATATCCATACTTAAAAATAAAATTGATAGATAAAAATAAATAAAATCGTTTACATTTTTATTTTTGTTATGTTTATTTCTATGAAATTGTTTATCCAACTCAATGTAAGAAATCATTTACATACTCGTGCGTATATTGGCATCCCAATCAACACAAGATAGATAATTAAAATACAAAAGCTTCGAGGTCGGTTTCTTCATTACTGGCAAATGGTCTTGCGAAAGAGCGAATACAAAATATCGTCGCTTTTTTCTGAAATGAAACACCAATTTTTTATAGTTTTTTGTTTGAAATTGTATTTATTTAAAAGACAGTTTTATGGATTCCTTGTTTGAATACGATAGCTGGGTTGTGCATGGTTTAGTTTGGAGGTCCAACTCTTAATTAATTTGGAAATGACAAGTCGACTGTTGACCGTTAAGTGTGGAATTGTTTCTGGCTTATGGGCGAAGGCCAAATGTAACGTACCTCCGGTTAATCCGGTCTTGGAACCGGGGCCTCACCAGATCCTCTTTTATAAATAAAGACTCTAAGACTGAATTTTCTTATTTATTTTTTGTTCTCTTATATATATTTACACAGAAACAAATTCATTGTCATCATTTAAGAAGCTTGGAATTCGACTTAGTTGAATGCAATAAATTGTTGGAACTGTGTGTTTCTTATGGCAGGTTGTGATTAACGGGGTATAAAAAATGAGTAACAATAAAAAAATCGACACTTTTACAATTAGATCAATGCATGTAGTGACGCATTGTTATTGCTGTTGTTGTTATTTTTTTATTCTAATTTGTTGTAAGAGGCATTATAGATCCTACTTTATTTCTATTTTATTTGCAAGTTATCGGTTTTGCTAGAATGCGAGTGCTAAATAGATAAAACACTGACGGCTAAATGTTCGTTCCACAGGAGAAAAGCTAAATCTTAAATTAAAACTCATTATTAGTTGATGCATGAAATATGTATGCATATATGTGCATACATACATATGCAGCTAAGGAACATGTATAAATGTTTATTGGGTTCTTTTTTCTTCGATTTAAAAAAATTACTGCACAATTGATTGATTTCCCAAAACCAAACATTTCTCAATTTTATTAATTTTTTATTCTGTTGTTTTCTTTTTATTTTTTATATTACATTTCCGGTAGTTTTTTGGAATGATGCATGCGAATGTGTCCACTGGTCTATTGTACCTTGACCTCCATCCATTGGGTTTTTATTTGATTTCGTATTGGGAATTTAAACACAAAAATATATACATACTCGTACATACATATTTATTTAATAAAGACAAATACATGATTTAGATTTCAATGAACAGTAAAAAATTAGAACACAAATGTCATATCATTCATAATTGTTAGTGTCGAAATAAAATTAATTTGCCATTTTAGTTAATGAAGTGTGTAATTAAATCATATGCTTCATGAATAAAACGATTTAATTAAAATTTTTCATAACAAAAAAACTTTAACTAATTTCAACTCTAATAAATAATATTCATACAGAAAAAGAATTATTTATCTTTATACACAGAAAGGAAAACGTCGTAGTAAATTCAAGTATTTTCTACTTACTTTCAGTACGAATAGTAATTAAAATTTCGAGTACAAATGACAGCTGTAAAAGTAAAGTTAGTCAATAGAACTTTGTTGCCCCAAAGCACATCTCTAGTGTATTTTTGTAAGCTATTGCATAGCTTTTATCGCGCGCTTTGAGCGCGGCGACCGTATCAAGAAATTCCGTAACGAAAAAAACCTAACCCTAAGTTTGTTTCTTAAGTCTTTTGTTTTTTTTTAAGTATTTGAATCGCTTAGCGTATGTTAACCCCTAAACTATGCTATTGGTTTCATTAACATACAGTATTGCCAGAACAGATTTTTACATGTAGGAAAACACAAAATTGCGTACTTACGAGCAATCGTGGTTGACAAAAAATGATATACACAAACAAACAGACAATCCGTAGGTTTTTAAGCGGTATTTTCCATATATTTAGAGTAGAAATGGGCATCGCTCACGTGATTAGCGTGAATCATGCGTGATCACGCTAAAGTGCGAGATCCTACTTAATCTTAATATTTTACACAGATTGCTATGAGCAAGAAAATTAATGATTTTAATCAAAATATTTTAAATATGTACATACATAATTTTAAATTTCACTTCAAAACTACAAAATAAAAGAAAATTTATATTTTCTTTAAGAATTTTCAATTGTGTTCAATTGTCAAATTTAATTTTAACTACAAAGTTTGAAATCGCTTGATACATACATATGTACATACATACATATGTGTTAATCCTGAGTGACGAATCCTACATTCGTACGCGTTTTCACATTAATAAACAAAAATTTTTTGGTTTTTTAAAAGAGGTACCTTCAACTTATGCATGGTGTGTAGTTTATGATATAAGTGTACTTTCGAATGGTTTTAAAAATAATTTTTAGCAGGTATTTGTTGCGAAATAATTGATCACAAAGTTTTGTGACGCACGCTAGAAAAAACGGAAGTAACTTTGATAGTTTAAAGTATAAGGCACACAGAAGCTAGTCCCTATAATAAAGAGAATTCTAAAATAACTTCTTTGAAGCTCAAACATTTTTTCGTTTTTTATCAAAAGACGTGAGTGAACCTCTTGTGACGCACACTACGTTTCTCCCATTCTATTTTCTGCTCTGAAACTTCATACCTAATTTTAATGTTTCGAAAATAGTAAACACAATTTTTTTTACTAATATTGAAGTGAATTCAATGCATAAAAATATGACTTTCGATCGGGTCACCTTCATTATCACTAAATATAGAAGAATACCTACAAATTTTTCATTCCTGGTATGAAATTAGAAGATCTGAGGTAGGGTAGGATTTGGTAATAATTTGTGCATTAATGATCATCGAAATACATTTATTTTATTTATACAATTATATATCTAGTCTAGTATTCCATAAAAAAATTAAAAATAAGTAGGATCACTTTCAAAAAATTTTGTTTGTTGGACTGTTTCTAGGACTTACCCCCATATATCAAAATTGAAAAATTTTATTTGAAATCTAACAAATTGTTTCAGAAAAGTATGTTTTTCAGTTAAACATAATTTTAATGTATAAATACTTATAGGTTGGATGTATAAATACTATAGGAGCGTGAGTTTTCGTGATTGTGACTAATTTTTTTTCGCTCTACAAAAATTCCAAGACAAAGAAAATAACTACAAATAAACAAATGATTAATATTGAAATAAATTCTAAAATTTCCTAAGCAAAATCCATAAAGACAATAAAGATTTAGATTTGTATTTTATAGCGCACATACATTTTTATTGCCGGCAGAATAAAAAACAAAAGGAAGAAAGAAAACAATTAAAATAGTTCAGAAAACATTAGCTTCCATATACAATAATAAATAAAGTGTAATAAATTTCGAATAATTGTTATTAATGTTTATTTCTTCTTGTTTCTCTTCCTTTTATATTAACAGGAACTGGTGGCCATCTCCCCAGAAAGACGTAATTGGCGTGGCATTTTCATAGCGTTATTGGTCATAGCAGCCGTATTCAGTTTAATTATATTTTCTATATTTTTATTATCGCCAGGTAAAAAAAAACAGCAATAATTTCTAATATTTTACCAATCGATAAATTTCAATGAAATTTGTTTATTTCTTTTGTTGTTTTAAGAGGATGAAGGTCTACGCATACGCGGCAGCAGACTAACCTTAAGTGATATTCTAAGTAAACGCTTTCAGTGGAAGCCATTCAATGGCACTTGGCACAGTGGTATGTAATGAAAGTGTTTATTTTTTTATATATGTACATATTTGGGGCATTCACACGGTGTCTCAACGTGTCATATTGTTTTAAAATTGTAAACTAGTTTAAAAATATTTTTATTTCTTTTTATACAAAAGGTGTCTTCATGCTATATTTGTTCCATTCACAAGCTCGTATTAACGTTGTATGTGTTGTGTAATCATCTAATTATACAGTATTGTATTTTTGTTGTTGGTAATTTTCATACAAAAGTGTGTTATAATTATACGTTTAAATTGGTTTGTGATAACAATAACTGTTACTGTTAATTTTTAATTAAATATATCCCTGAAGAAGCTTTCCATTGAAAAGCGAAATATCGGATTAAATAAATCATTTATATTTATTTTCTGGACCTAAAGCTTGATTAAATTATTTAATAAAATTAAATAAAAAGGTCGAATAAATCAGAATAATTTTAAAATTAAATTTTTTTACTACATAGAAATAAAATTGTTTTAAAATGTGCACTTAAATTAATAAAACAGATACTGATATATTTTTATATATATTTTATTTATTTACAACTTTTGATAGAATAGTCCATCCGATTATTATTAAAATTTTACAGAATTTAAGTTAACAAACGATGGATGAATTCAGAAATGTTATTCCCAGCAAAACATGCTATGTCGACTTAGCATGTTTTAGAATGACGGCTCGAAATATTAGTTTTATAATAGAGTACCTAATTGTTTTCATTTATTTTGCTGCAATTAATTTATGTTTCAAATAGTACATTCACTTATGAGAGATTGTTCAAAACAGTCATATTTATTTACTTTTTCAACTTAAGAAATAAGATTTTATGGCACCATGTGAATCCCCCCAGTGTGTATTTTTAAGTATTTTTAGTAATTTTAAACAATTAAAAATTATTGTTCTTGTCTTTCAGACACTGATCTCGTATTTCGTGATTCCAGTGGTGGTCTATCTATATTAACTTTAGATAATTATACATCGCGAATTTTAATGACCAATTCAACGTTTGTAAGTTTAATTAATGCTGGAAAAAAACCAGACAACAGAAAAACATTTGAAATATTTATAGTGAATAGAAAAATAATTTTATTTCATTTATTTATTTTAATTTTTCAGCGCCAATTGAATGCTGAAACATATTTAGTAGCGCCTGATCTTAAATATGTCTTGCTGCAGTCCGATAGTAATGCGGAGGGATCAAGGTAAAAAAGCCAATTGTTTTGAAATTCTATGAAAAATAAATACATAATAAATTTTTATTGAATTTCCAATTTTATTGCAAAGCAAAAACAATTAGTAGAATTAACAAACATCAGCCAATGTCTTCTGTTGTTTTATTTATTTATTTTATTAGATGTATTTTCTTATTTAAAATTGTTTTTAAATAAATAATATTATTTACTGACTATTTAGTGAATAAATAACACTGTTCTTTGTAATACTTTTTAGCACTTAATATTTTTATTTCGGGATGTTCAAACGTAAATAATTAAAACTTAAATGCATTTAAAACATTTAACAGACCTCCCTCTCTCTCTTTATTTGTTTATTTTTTATTTTGTACGTAACGTGGCAGTTCTTTTATCACTTTAAAACGCTTAGGACTTTCATTTCATTTTTGCCTCTTTTTTGTGTCAGGCACCATGTCTATGAGGTACAAACTGCAAATACATTTCCTTTGGGACCAATGGAAAACATCGCGGAAGCACCACGTCTCCAATTTGTTTTATGGGCACCCTACAACAATCATTTAATACCCAGTACTAATGGTGCAAATGCTGGTTCTCCCACAAATTCCATTTCCACATCCTCCTCGTTATCTACAAATACACCAACCACGTCATTACCGGTTCACACTAGCACTAGTCCGCTTTTGAATAGTCTAGGCAGTGGTGGTGCTATTGTTGCCAATTTAGTTAAACCTCCACCACCCATACAACTGCAACAACAAAATCTTGAGGCATCGGCGACATCACAAAACAATGGTTTGACTAAAGCTCTGGCGCAAAATCAAGCTATCGCTTTTGTTCATGAAAATGACATCTACTATAAACCCAAAGTCCAAGGAGAACTTGTATGTCGTATAACAACAACAGGTGAGTTAATATTAGCATTATTGTATTCAATTAAATAGATTTTTGTTTTTTTCATTCTGTTAATTAATCGAGGTTTCGGCTAATCGGTTAACCGATTAATACAAATTTTCCACTAAGTAATTACGATGAACTCGGGATAACGTGAACTAATTTTTTTTATTTTTGTTTTTTTATTTAGCTATTGGCCTACCGCGTTTTATGTAAATAAAAATGCTAGTTTTTATTCCATATTTTCCCGACGTTTCGTGAATTTTATGTTCACTTTTTCAAGGGATTTTTTGTCTATTTTATTAAAAAGAGAAAAACATCAACAAATTTGCAATAATATAGTATTTACAATTAATGACTTACAATATGAATAAACGTGACATAAATATTATTTAAAAATTTTTTTATATAAAATTGTTTATATTAATTTAATTGAATTCCTAATTTTATTTTTAAGGCACAAAAATTTTTTAATTTTAAATCACAGCTTTTTAATTTAACTTATTGCTATTTTATAGTTCGCACTCAAATTATCGGTATCTTCTTTAATGTTCATAATTTTTACCAACGCAGTTCACATTTTCGAGTTTGTTCATGTTATCGAGTACCCAAATTTAAAATAAAAATTACCCTATATAATATAAAGAATTATACTTTAATAAGCTAAAATGCTAAGTACTATTTGAAATTAATTATTTTATTAATTCTTAATAACAAAAAATAAAATTATATATATTCAGTTCACTTTGCATTCGATAAATAACAAAAAAAACTCAGCGCCTAAGAAGATATCTTCTTCTTCTTCTTGAGGAGATATCTTCTCTCTTAAAATACATTTTTCACTTTCCCGAATTAAAATTTTTTAAATAACCTATAATTCGGGGATTTCCCAATTGAAAAACAGTGTTCACGTTTTAGAGCGTTCAAATTTTGTTTACGTTTTAGAATACTCTACGGAAAAATAAATTTGTTTACGTTTTTGAGATGTTCACACTTTCGATTGTTCATGTTTTCGCGAGTGTTCATGTTTGTAAAATGAAAACCAAATTGTGAGTGAGAATTAATATTGTAAACAACAACAAAAAATACGAAAAATAGTTTTTGTTTTCTATATAAATTTCCACTCACAATATTGTTTTCAATTTATAAAATCAGGCAGTTAATTTCAATCAATTAAAATAAATATATATAAATATAAAGATATTTATTATTTTGAGATTGTATCCGTAAGAAAACAATAACAAAGATAACACGCCAGCAGTTTATGAACAAACTTGTTTATAGATCACGAATGAGCAACATGGTAAATGATAGTGTCACATATAGAATTTTGAATAATTATCCAACGAACAGATTGAAGAAATTAAATAATGAAATTGTAGAAAAACTCTTTAAATTGGAAATTATTACTTTTTCAGAGAGAAAACCTTTGAAAAGAAATATAGCGACTACACCAAGATTATATGGAGTAGTGCTGGCAAATTCTACTACTTTTCATTACTCAATGATATTCAATACTTTTCATTTGGGTACTCAATACTACTCGATACTTTTAACGAATTTGTAACGCATAGTTTCTATCTGCAAATTCAAGGTAATTTCTTCAAAAATTAAAAATAGATCTTCAACTATTATTTGTTTTGTATTTCTTCTATTATTAAATAAAAAATAAATGTAAAGCTAACTTTTAATTTAACGTTAACACCAACTTAAGAAGTAATTTAATTGTTCTCAAAAAAAATTATTTAGTTTTGATTTGATTAAAGAATCTTACACCTAGTTGTCTTTTCATACAGTGATGTATCCACTATTTTAGACACTCAACTTGCTTAAAAATACAACTCTGAGTTGAGTTGAGTTGAGTAATTACTTTTGAGTATTGAGTAGCCAAAAAAAGGAAATACTCAATACCCACTACTCAATACTTTGCCACTAATATGCAGTTCCAAAAATCCATAAAGATAATTTTCCATTGATTTGTTAATTTATAAATTCATCTTCCTAGGAACTTAGTAAATATATAACACAAATTTTTTAAATTATGACAAACATTTGCCCAAAAAAAGCGTAACCACTACTTTTTGGTTAGGGTTAGTGTGATTTAATTTGGTTTTTATATCAGAAAATGAAGTCAATTATGCCAAAAAATGCTATAATTTAATGTTATTTTTAATAAATGCGAACGAAAATATTGAAATTAAAGAAAATGCAAATTTGGCTTGTCTGCTGGTCACGTTTTTTTCGGCAAATATTTGACAAGTGTGACCGTACCTTAAGGATTCTAAATATTACATTAAGAATTTAGGAATAAAATAGTACATACGATTAATAATGAAATATTGGTATCATTTGATATTATTTCGTTATTTCCAAGTGTTCCAACTAGCGATTGCAGAATGTACTGATATGAGCAAGGATTTGTTTCTACGTAGTTTGGAGTTTTGTATAGTTGATAGTAGATATTTTCAGTACGATAATAAGATATATTTGCAGCAAAAAGGATATCCAGCGTCTCTAATTATGGCTGACATTGTCATGTAAGAATTATTAGATGGATGTATAGAAAGTTTATCTTTTAAACCGAAAATTATGTTTAAATATGTTGATGACATATTTAGTATTATTTCAGACTGGGAGATTAAAAATATGTTAACATCTTTTAACTCATTCCATTCTGACATACAAATCAGTGTTGAAAGAGAAAAGAATAATAAACTTCCTTATTTGGACACATTGATAATTAGGAATGGTGACAGTTTATTAATTGACTGGTATCAGAAACCGACAGCATTATTTTTTTTCAAAACATCCGAAGAGAATAATTAATAATACGGCGAAGAATCTTATAGACTATTACTGACGTAAATTTCCACAGCGGGAATAAAATGATTATTTTGGTTAATAATATTTTTCTGCTGGACTGACTAGTAGTGCATGATTTGATAGGGAAGTATAGGAAAAAGAATAGAAATAATGTTAAAAATGACAGTATTGAACCTAAAACTTACAAATCTTTCCCGTAAAACCAGAATGAAATACATATTAAATCAAATTCGCGTAAAAATAGTATTGGGTGTATGTAAAGTACATGTTTGTGTTAATCGTAATGACTTTTCGTATGCATGTTTTTGAACATATACTTATTTGTTTTTCCTCATTTACAGGTCAACCCGGCATTGTTTACAATGGCATTCCAGATTGGACATACGAAAATGTACCGGAATTGAATAGTCGTGGCGGTAGCATGGCATTTTCACCGGATGCTTTATACTTGGCATTTCTTACCTTCAACGACAGTGATGTCAGCGAATACAAGTAAGTATTAATTGTCGTATTTAAAGGCTGTTAAGGACTTTGTACGGAAATTCTGGTTTGGAAATTTGAATTTATTTCTACAGGAAAAACAATTGTGTAGAGAATTTGGTTTGTATACAAAGAAACTCATTTAGTTTTTGGGCGGAGTAAAATAATTGTCTATAAAGCTTAACAAAACTCAATATGGCTCCTTGATACCAAAAGTCCTGCTACACTGATATGAAAAATTAACAAAACCCGCTATAGCACAGTTGTAAAAGAATTTATTAAGCTTTCTCACGTTCACCATCTGTCCCTTCTGCACTTTCCCTTTTCCAAAGAACGTAAAACATCAAAATGATTGGCAGGCATTAAATGCCGGAGTTGTTACATTTCTTTAAAAACAAAATTTACCAAACTGAATTTCCGTTTTCTCAAGTTTTTTTACGCATTTCTTATGGAATTTCCACAAGAACTCCATAATAGCCTTTAATTAACACAACTACATATTAAGACATTTCCATTACAGATACACCTGGATGGGTGATGATTTGAAATATCCGGCTGTTCTCACACAACGATATCCTAAAACCGGCTCTATTAATCCCAATATAACGGTTAATGTTGTTAATCTATCCGTCCTGAAATATATTTTCCCTACACAAATCAAACTTCCGGCTGAATTGGCTAATGGCAGCTATATTAGTGTCCTAACTTGGGCCACGCCCATTGACTTATCGGTCACAATAACAAATCGCGCACAAACTAAGGCCCATACAGTGCTTTGCCGAGCTCCAGACTTCTACTGCAACATCGCACACACTGAAGTGACAGTTAACGATGGCTGGGTCTTGCCCTCGGAGCGGCCCATATTTTCGGCAAAGCTAAATAATCAAGTGAAAAGTCAATCCAACAATACAAATATTAACGAAAGCTTCCAGAATATAACGAATGGCCAAACAACTTATGAAATACCAAATGGTGGCTATTTACTCAAACGTCTTCCTGTGCGAGATGGTGAGCATGGCCATTTTCGTCACGTGGTTTTCATTTCATCAATAGATCGCAGACCGGTTCCTTTGACAATGGGACGCTTTGAAGTAACCGAAATTGTTGGTTGGGATGAGGCCAATGAAATTGTCTACTTCATGGCTGCTCCTGAGAAGCGGCCTGGTGAAAGGCACCTCTACAAGATCAGCCTTAAGTTGAATGTTACTAAAACGAATCGTACCTACATCACCTCATCGCAACCGACATGTCTGACGTGCGATAATACGCCCACCACATTCAAACTGCACAATGGTCGGCCGGCAAAAAATCCCGAAGATGTGGACGACGATGAAGAGGAATGCGTCTATATAATACCAAAGAATTGTCTTTACAACAAAGTTTATTTTAGCAAAGATTTCTCCTACTATGTCCAGGAATGTTTGGGTCCCGAGTCGCCCAGTGTTTATTTGGTAGACACCCAAAGCAACATAAAGACAATAGTTTTGAATGCTGGCGACAGTTTAAATCATCGTTTGTTTCAGTATGCTCTGCCGCAAATAAGAACGTTCAACGTGGAAATACGTCACGGCTTCCATGCTCAGGTCAAACTGTTTTTGCCGCCCGGCATGAAAGAGGATGAGGAAGTGGCTTTTCCAATGATTTTGCAAATGTAAGTTGGCTGGGATGTTGTATTTCAACATTAAGTAACGGAGAGTACCTCCACAGAACGAATAGGTCAAAGCGTGCACGACGCATTACACTTTCCCGACTTTTATGGAATGTACATACGAGCAGATCAGTAACTTTTCGGCATTTTGACAAATTTTCAATATGAATTCTCTGCTCCGTAACAAATTTAGGAACTCCCTAAAGACGTTACGTATTTTTGCGAACAGCCCAAAGTGTTGACAGCGATCTCGCGACATTTTGCGTTGCCTACAAAATGTTTTTAAACTCGTTGTCGACAATGGTTGCGGTGCAAGTTGTAATTGGTGGCTGTACGAATAATCGTCCAATTGTAAATTGTACAGAACAGTAAAATGAAGAATCGCCAAAAATGTTTGTAAATAAAAATGTATGATTGATCACTGAATATTTTTAGATATTTGGGTTTTTCTTCGTACAATTTCCAACTTTCTGGATAATATTGAATCACAGAAAAATGATTTTTTGGCGATTATTCATTTGGTTTTCGAGTGACTTTTCATAATGAATAAACAAACACCCAACATTTTTGGACGCTTGTTTGTTTTGTAAGTTAACTTCGGTGTCAATGGATGTTCAGTCTTTGGCAGAGCTCAAGGATTTTCCCCTCTGTGGTATATTAAGTGTTTTCTCCCCCCCGTTATATCGAATAGCGGCTTCACTGAGTTAAGATTTTCTGCTTAGCCAGCCTTTGGCGGAGCACATGGATTTCTTTTTCTTTTGGAAGCCTTTATTTGATGAACACTAAGAAAAAGAATTCCATTAGCCCGCCCGAAGGAATGGTAGGCAGAAAGTCTTTACTCACCGAAGTTGCTTTCAACATAACGAGAGGAGAAACTCCTTAAGCCTGCCCGAAGGAGAAAATCCTTAGCCCCAATAATCAGACCAGCAGAATGGATCAGTACTAACTAATTGTAATCTGCCAATATTACTTTCTTAACAAAAATAGTTCGGGGTTATCAAAAATTTCTTAATAAGAAAAAAATTTATAGTCAGATCTGAACTTGAGCGAATCAATACTTTTCAAAATATGTATTTGATTAATTGTCATTTTGATTAATCAACATTTTTGATTAATTGCACATCCTTAATTTAATTTATGTATATTTATTTTGTTTTCTATAATTTTTTCTATAATTCAATAACCTAGATTTTGTTTGTTAAACTGGATTCACCCATAAAATTTTTGGTCGGGCAATTTTTTTCTTAATATGTTGCTTGATTCTCTGTTCTTGAGAGAGAGGACAAATTTCAGCTTCAATTAAATTAATTTTAATTTTTGTCTGGCCAAAGTTAAACTGATCTGCCACATTATAAAGTTTCAAAAGTGGTTTTAAAGCAATTCTTTTATTTTTTAGTTTTTTTTCCTTGGCAAAAAATTTGGTTTTATTTATTTCACTATCTATTAACAGAAGCACTTGTCTTTTTTAATTTTTTCTACACAATTTGTCACAGATTTTTATTTATATACCCAACAGTCCGCAAGTTGTTAGAAATTGAAATACATTCGATTGTATCTTATTATGTCAATAGGATCATTTAAAATAAAATAGTTAAGCGTATACAACTTGCATTTGATTCGGATTAATATTTTCCTATCGAATTGTAAAATTAGAGGTACACTAGAAGAAAGGAATAAAACAAAGGAAAAAAATAAAATTTAGACTTCGCACTAGCATCTGATTTGGATGGCTCTGTATTGTATCATATTATTATTTTAGTTTCAATTGTGAATTTCGTGTGTTTTCTGTTGTCTTTTGTTGCGTTATTTTTTTCCAATTTGTTCTTTTTGATTTAAGGCCTTCTTGATCTGCCGTGTTTTTATTCTTCCAAACTAAATTAAAAAATTAGAAATTGTTTCAAAATTCATAAAAGCCAGGCAAAATCTGATAATTTATATTATTTTACCAATTAATAATAATAAAACCATATAAAGAATAGTGCAATTGGATTTCTCGTTTATTTAAATATTTGATAGTTTAAATCCGTCCTGTGATCGATCCTAATTTTATCCATCTAACATTAATATAATGTCTGCTACTAAAGATTAATTGCATCCAGGTATATCTTAATGCTCTCCGAATCACCATAGTAATTGAACCCATCCTAACTTCGCTTACAATGTCGGTAGTGTTGGATCTATCTGATAGCAGAGGCCAACGCTGTGTAAATGTTAGTAGGAAATAGATACAGACTTTTGACGGGTCGCATTTATATTATCATTGGTCTCGGAGCGAAGATGTATGTGATAGAAATTCCACTGGGTAAATATTTCATATTCCGGAATATTTTTTTCAAATGAGTGAATCGTGTTACAAAAAACTCCTCTCAGTCAATTTTGTTGGTATGAAAATTTTGTCCGAAACAAAAGGCTGAATCCACCTTTAAAGTTTGAAGTGTGTTTGATTTAAATGTAAAAAAATTAAAATAGTTTTCCTCAAAAATTGTCTTTGTTTTATTTTCCGAAAAAAATCGACACCCGAAAAATTGTATAATCTCGGGATACCGAAAATTTCCGGAATTTGAAATTCTAAGTTCCTGAATCTCGGAATTTACCAAAACCAGTCCCGCTTGGCATCGCAAATTTGTATGTACATATTCATTAAATGTTCTTAGAAATATTTTAATTTTATAATTTTAAATAAAATTATTCCAATTCGAATAATCAAAATATAAAATCAAAGTTTAACCAAAACTCTTGATTAATCAAAAATGTTATTAATCGCACACCTTTACTCTCAAACTATGCGCCACCTCATTAGTTGCTTATAAAAAAAACGCTGCGTCTTCCAAACTAGCGTTAGTGATCATTATAAACCAGAAATTCTAAATCAGGTGACAAAATACGGCATATAATATAAAAATCATGCGGTTATTTTACCACTTTCTTTACAAAAAATTTGAGATTGAATAATGTCTTTTTCCTCACCACACTTATAGTTCTGTAACAACAAAAAAAAACTCTTTATATTTCTTTAGTGATGCTTCGCCCGGTTCCCAATTGGTGAATGAACGTTTTCACGTTAATTGGAACTGGTATTTGAGCAGTCAACGTTCTTTTATTGTGGCGCAAATTGATGGACGTGGTAGTGGCTATCAGGGTGAACTGCTGCGCACGCAAGTTCATGGTAAACTTGGCACAGTAGAAATAGAGGATCAATTAGCAGTGTTAACGTAAGTTCTGCCACTCTTGCAATTTAAGCAAAAAGAGTTCGCTCTACTTGCTCAACTGAAAATAAAATTAAAAATAAAAAATGTTTTTACAGTTACCTGCGTGACAATTTAAAATTTGTTGATCCCTCACGTATCTGTGCTTACGGTTGGGGTTATGGCGGCTATGCCACAGCCATGACATTAATAGATGATTCCCAGCAGGTGTTACAATGTGGCATAGCAGTAAATCCTATAACATCGTTTGGTTATCATTGTAAGTTGTATTTTAGCACTTTTATTCCAATAATTTATTTGAAATGATTTTTTCTGTTAATCTTCTTCAAAGATTCTTTTTTTACGGAACGTTATATACCACTGAAAGGTGACTACTTGCGGGCGCTGCAGGAGGCCGATTTATTAATGAAAGCTGGCAACATTAAGGGTAGAAATTTAATGTTGATTCATGGCACTGCTGACACATTTGTGCACCAGGATCATACGTTAATGTTTGTGAAAGCTTTGGTCGATCAGGAAGTCAAATTTAGGCATCAGGTAAGAAAGAATCCTCTTCTCTAATTAATTTAGTTTTTATAGAAATACTCCCAAAAATAGAAAAGAAAACTGGGTACTTTTCATAAAAGTCTTCTACACGAGTTGACCGTGTTCCTTGTGTAACAAAACTTTAGTTTTTGAGTTAAGCAAGTTTTGCATACATAATGTTATTCCTTGTTTCTAATCCCAACACCATATTGTTTTCTTTACTTTACAGGTTTATCCTGATGAGGATCATTTAATGTCAAAATCTTTATCTCATGTCTACCAAACAATGGAATGGTATTTCGATGATTGTTTTGGTCCCAATGATGATAGTGAATGGGATCCAACTGGACTGTTTGTGTTCAAACAATAATTGTTAATGTTAGCAACCATTTAATTATAACATTAATTAATAGTAATTAATTAGAAAATTTTAATTAATTTTTATATTAAAAATGAAAATGAAAAAAAATACTATAATGCGTTAAATTAAAAACAAAATTAAATTAAACAAGTGATGAATTAATTTTTATGTATGACTGAGTAAATTTAACACACAAAAGAAATTATATAAAAATATATATATACTTATTACAATTTCATATGAATTATTTTCATTTTTTGTGTTAATTATGATTAAATTTTATTTATTTAAATATACGAGTATAATATACAAATGCAGCATTTAAAAATTGTAAAATTTAAAGAAATTCTATGGAATGTTTTTTTCTTTTTAAGTTGTTAATGATGTTTTACGATTGACTCAGATTCTTAATCGATTTAAGTATTTTTTAAGAAAAGAAAACTAAACTTGTAGATACATAAATATTTAATTTTTTATAAGTATTGGAAATTAATTTGTATATGAGTATGTACTATTTTAAGAAAATATTTAATCTGCAATTTCTGTATTCCAAACGAGCAAATCGTTAAGAAATCACAAATGTAATAAGCGATTTGCTCTTCGGGAGTGTATAAATAGACAGCATATTAAATATGTAAAATTAGTTTTTATACCCTTTTTTGTAAAATAAATAAATTATATACTTCTGCTCGGTTAATATAAATTGACAGGTTTTGAAATGTAACGAGATCTGTTAAACACAATTGAAAATCTTTTTGGTTTAGCTCACACATACATATGAACATCTATCTGATCCGATGAAATCGAAAAAAAACTAAATTTCAGATATTTTGATTATGAAAAAACTATAATTTTTCTATCTGGTATTTCAACTATTTGCGAAGCATATTAGTCCCTTATTAGGTGTGTTTGTGTACTTTCCCAGTAATAAAAATCCAGTAGCGTTTGGATAAAAGTGAACAAAAAATTTTTTAATCTTTTTCCAACGTTTAAACTCACTAAAATTATTTGAGCACTTAAGCCAATAATTGCTTCTTATTATTAAAATATTATGAATAACGAACGTTTTTATTTCTAAAGGCCTCATTAATTTTTACTTTTCGTTGCCGTTCTGTGCCGTTCTTTTCTGTAGAAAATATTTCTTACTTACTTGTTCTGTATCTGAACTTTCGGATGTGGATGATATAATTATAGGACTGAATTTTGTAAATGTTTGCAAAATGCTTTTTACTTGACAAAAATATATAAATCTTTAATAATTTGAATTAAAATAAAATATTCTGACTTAAAACAAAATTTGTAATATATCATTCCACAAAAAACTAATACATACAAACTCTTGGCTGTCACTTAACGTTGTATTCTATTTTCTATAGAATAGTCCTCAATTTTACCCTTTTTTAACAGTCTGCGACTTTTTGTGAGACTTTTTTTATTAGCGAATTTGCAGTAAATTTTTATTAAAAAAAGTCAAATATAAAAGCAAGTTTTAGATTATTGTTCTTTTGGGAACACTTTTATCACTTTTTGCGACCTTTTCATGTACACAATGTATTCAAGAAATTGTTCACACATTTGCGGTAAATGTTTCAAAGAACATTTTTAGCAAAAAAAAATTTTTAAAGTAAGAAATTGTAGGTTTTGAAGTGCTTATTTTACAAAATTTTTCGTAAAATATGAACATTCTTTAAAATAAGATTTCTTGAAAAGAAAATGAAGCTAGAAATACGTTTTAAGTGGCAAAAGAGACCACGAAGTCTGGGAGGGGTAACGTTAACAATGCTGTTGGTCCTTCCAAGAAACGTAATATTTCGCAAAAGTCTTCGCGACACTGGGAACTGAAGTATAAATAGCTTAAGCAAGACAGAGTCAAAGCGCCCTTATTTGCATTGTTTTTGAACCAAAACAATAATCTTTCTGTTGGCTTGGTTTTTAACAGAAGTCCTATTCCTTTCACCTTGGCAGCATACGACAGCCAAGTTTATTAAACTTAACTAAACTAGTCTGTAATAAGCTTTTGGTTTTTTTTTCAATTGTTTTTTTATTTGGTATTGCTTTTTATTGACAAGAAAAAGTTTAAAAAAAGATGTGCGACTTTTATTTTCTCAAACGACTTTTTTGTGCGACTTTTTCAAAAAGTCCTAACGGTAATCCTAGTAAGCAATTGTATAAGTTCTGTAAAAAAAATGTCACACAAAACTGCAAAGCCTAAAAGTTTCCTCCTCCCCTGGATCCGAGCCAACCAATTAAAAAGCTACAGGCTTCTTCGGGGAAGTAAAATGTATAAAATAATTTTAAAAATATAATGCGAGATCTCGTCAAAATCACGACTTTTTTTTAAATACATATTGTGAAACGATTCGATTTTTACATTTCATCTAACGACTTCTTAACAATAATCTTTAATAAATACACAGATCCAAAACCGTTCTCAGTCATGGAGGCTGACTCAGTAATGCTTCCGTACAACTAATACCAGAGATGACAATTTAAAACTTTATTATTAGTCGCAATGTCAAACTTCAATTTTTTCTAGGGTATTATTATTTTTTAGTTCTTGTTTTATTTGTAATTATAAGATGTCTCCATAATTTTAAGCTCATATAAGTAACTTAAAGAATTATAAAAAAATGGCAAAGCTTTAAATGTGTATATGTATGTGATTTGTGTAGTTGGCTTAACATTTCACAATATGTATGAAATTATGCATGTACATATGTATACATACATACGAATTAATATAAAATATTTAAGAAAAATCAAACTCCATTAAAACCTATAATACGAGTAAACCAAGAAATAAACGCATTGGCTAATTAATTAAAGGCATAAGTATAAATATGTTTTTTTTTATTCATTTCCAATTACTTCGAATTGCTACTGCAATTCGAACAAACTATCGATATGCATACGAGTAAGTACATGCATTTATGTATGTACATACATACATATGTATGCAAATATTGTTAGCTGAAATATAAAGCCACGTAATTAACTAAACTTCGAAATCGCCTTTTTATCAATTACTAGAATACGCCTAGTGGTCGAAATTCGACCGCCTATTTAAACGTATACCTATTTAAATTGCATTCATTTAAAGAGAAAAAACTACCTAATTACTTATTCCCTCCCCATGGGAAAAACCAATAAACGAAATAAAATTGCATACCAACACGCACATTTGTAAAAAATCTTATTACTCATATCTATACATATGGATGTGTGTAGGTACTCTTGAACACTAATTGCTTTGCTTGTGTTTTAATTTGAACCAATACTTACATAAGTGAATGCGCGTATGTGTCTATTTTTAGCATTTGTAGTGGTGTTAACTTTATGAGCCTTTTATTCCTTCAATACTGAACCGATTTAAATAATATATAGTCGGTTCACTAAAGCTCAACAATGTTTACAATTTGGTAAAAGAATGAAGCAAATCGGTTGGCAAACAAAGGAGGAAAAGGAATCTAAAAATTTGTCTTTGGCTATGTATATAAACATAAATATATGTATATTTATATATAAATAGCAAACTATGTCAAGTATTTTAAAAAAGGCGATTTTGAATTTTTTATTTGATATTTCAGCTACACTAAATAAGTACATTTGTACATACATACATACATAGTATTATGTATGTACTATCGCACCTGTCCTGTAAATCACAATAGTCCAAATGACATGATTTCATAAAGTAAACTGTAACTTATTACGTTTTTTTCGTGTTTGGCATTTACGAGTACAAAGCAAAATTTTATTCGATTCTCTAATGATATACTCGTACATACATACATACATAGGTACATAAGGACTTAATTGAAGCGATCTACAAAACACTAAATTGGCTGGTATTCATTTTTGGAGATCATGTAGGTATATTGGAATTTAGTGACTTACAGAACAGGCCCGTATAGCTATTGATATATTATTTTATTTTTTGAAATAATAAGTTACAATACAACGACATATTTGGTTTCATTTTGAATTCCCTTTGTCTAAAGGTCTCTCGAAGAACAATTAGATCAATTTCAAAGAAAATTGATGAGAAAATCGATAACATAGATTGAATGAATAAAAGTATATGTATGTACATAGGGAGGGCTCAGAGCTGAAATGAACCAAGTCACAAAAAGACGATTCGAAGATAATTTGAGTTTTAGTAAATGAACTGCCATAAATTACATATAAAATGAGAGCCATTGACTTGGGTTTTTACCGTTACCTTAGGAATGAAACACTTTTTTACTCAGTCCGTTACAGAACTAAATAGAGTTAAACTTTGTGGAGAATTTCGCACTAGTTTTGAAATTTTTCAAATTTAATGAATTGGTTCACTTCAGCTTTGAAGTCCTCCTCCATATGTATGTATGTATGTATATTAGTTCATTTACTCAAAGAACGTCATAATTAAAAAAATAGTTCTTCGGAAAAGGAGTTTTAAATAACACACATGTCATTGGAAAAACGAAAAAATATTCTTCAAGATATTTGTATGAAATTTTTACACAATATAAAGAACGAATCGAATAATAATTTTGCACTCTTAACTTGAAAACCACGTTTTTTCGGGTTATTTCGTTTTTCAAGTAAATAAGAGAAAGCGACAACTTAAAAAAAATCAAGAAGAGGAATAATTCAAATACTAAACTTTTTATTGTAATAAGACATAGTGAGATTAAATTTTTATTAAACAGAAATAAATTAAATTTTAAATTTATTATTTCAATAAAATGTATTTATGAATATACCGAAAAATAATAATTGTAAAAAAGGAGACAACGCAAATTATAAAACTTAATTTAAATAAAAAATTAAACAAATATTTACAAACATACAACACATGTTTTATTTGAAATTATTAACTAGAATATGCCATAAAGTGTTCTATTAGATGAAAAAAGAAATACTTTAGCGGGGTGACAGGATACACATGCTTGTAAGTTTTTCCTAATATCATTTGAGCGTACACGAACGTGAGTTTAATTATTTTTAAAATTTTGTTCTCATAGCGGTGACTTAACCATAACATTTTGCATTTTTTAGATTCTTGCGCAAACTAAGAAACGGTTAGAGATTTGCTGACTAAACTTATAACATATACCTATATCTGTGAAATTTGAACAAAACAATTTTAAGTCGAATCAAGAAGATTTTTCTAATATTTGTATTTATATGTGCAGATTTTTCATGAATTAAACGAAAAAACGAATCTTAAGCAAAAGAAATCTGAACGAGTAAAAAAAACTCATGTTTTCATACAAAAATCGATTTCTCATTACTATCGGAAGCAAAATCGAACGAACGCATTAGAAATACAAATCAATTCGAATTCCAACGACTAGCTTTCGCTCGCTTCGATTTTTTCGGCATCGGCGAATAGGCTGTTAATCAAATTCAGGAATGATAAAGTTGGTACAATTGTACAAATTTTATATGGTGATCCACTCAGGGTTTCAACCGTTCTTTCTTTTTTATAGCATCCGCTTTTTCAATTTTGATATTCCTAATTCGGAAAACCAAACTTCTTTTTTTTAATAAAAAGCCAGACAGTTTCTGATTTGTAAATTTTGTCAATAAAATAGTTTTATTTTAATAAAAATTAAACAAATAGCTCTTAATTTTTCCACTGTAGACATTTTGTATATTTTTGGAGTACGGCAACATTTACTGAAACATCCCTCTCAAGCATGGCTGCCAGATTTGGCGATTTTTCTCCGGTAATTAGTAAAATTACGGTTATCGTATTTCTCTTTGAAAAATAAGATTTTTTTAATTATACAAAAAGCTATAACAAATAAAATTCTATTTTTTTTATACAAATTCTATCGATATATCAGTTTGTTATAAACAAGAAGTTAATTTTTGTTGATCGGTGGTATCAAATATACCTTGAACATATAATTTTGTTAATTTTGTGTTGTTGCACAACCGCTACTATCTGGCTACTTTGCCTTGTTGAGTACTTAGTACCCGAAAACTGAATACTTTTATAGCTCTTTTAATATGTATAAAACAACACAATATTTGGAATAAGTTTTTGGAAAAATTAAAAATTAATATTTTAAGACACAGAAAAGGATCACAATGAGTAGCGATATCAATAATGATTGTTTAATAAATGGAGTCAAGTATAAATGCCGCACTTGCTTTGATCCGGGACGAATCATTCACTTACTCACTGAAGAGGCCAGCAAAACGAAAACTTGGCATGAAGTTCTGAAGGATATTGCTCGGATACAGGTAAAGACGAATCTATAAAAAGTAACTAGAAATGTTTGTGATATTTTCCAACAAAAATACGGACGCTCCTCCAAATGAAAAACTATCTTGATTGGTAAATATGTAAAGTACATAGAAAAATCCCAGGCAAGGCGTATTTAGGGAGTTTCAGACCTTCAAAGTTTTATAGATCTTTTGTCATTTTCTTTGTAAATATTTTATTCATTATAACAATATGGGCATCATATTACAATTGTTAAATAAACCAAATAATTCTTGTTTGTAGTTGCTATATTCAAAACAAAAAAATCAAAAGAAAATTTGTTTTTATTATTAAAAAGGACACGAAATATTAGTTTATGTTTTGTGCAAAATTCTTTAATCACGTGAAAAATCTTGAATCAACTAATGCATATTACGTACAAATTATCATTTATAGAAGGTATCCAAAAATTAAGATGCCCAAGAACAAAGTTAATGTGCATATTTACCTGCCAACCTTAACCCTATTAAGCAATCATTTCTTTTTAGACAAACGATGATGAATTACTACCAAAGACTTTGTGCAACAAATGCTTGGAAAAACTTAAAACATCCTACGATTTTGTACTTCAAATTCAAAGAGTAGACAAAATATACTCGGAATTATTGGCAAACGATGGAGTTAAGAATGAAGTCGATAATTTTAGCGATTGCTTGGCTGAATCTGCTATTACTTTGCCATTAGACCAGCAATATATTCTGGATATTAAGTTAGAAGAAGAAATGGTTGTTTCGTATAATATTAATATTGATAACAATTTAGAAGATGTTGAAATAAAATATGAAAATGAAGGTAGCTAAAAAAAATTGTAAATATAGAAAAATGAAATGAAAAATAATTATTTACTTGCCAGATACTAATGATCCTTTTACGGAAATGTTTGACACAGACTCCAACACAGAAAAGATCGAAAGGTACATATAACTTTAATTCTTTTAATTTGCTTTTAGCAAACCAACCGATATCGTAATGATAAGTAAATGATGTTATTTTTACGGTAAGTTGGCTCAAGAAGTATATAATTTTTAAATAACATGACAGATACGTTTGCAATGATATGCAAATTACATTTGTTTGTTTGTTTGTTATATTGCTATTGCCATAGAATTTATTTAAAATGTAGCTACTAAAGTATGCTATTGATTTCATTAACATACAGTACTTACGAGCAATCGGTGTTGACAAAAAATGATATCCACAAACAAACCGACAATTCGAAGGTTTTTAAGCTATTGCGTTGCTTTTATCGCAGGTTTTGAGCGCGGCGACCGAATCAAGAAATTCCGTAACGAAAATAAAACCTAACACTAAGTATTTGTTCCTAAGTCTTTTGTTTTTTTAAATAAAGAAAATACTAGCAATTCCGTAACGAAAATAAAGCCGAACACACCCCACTCCGCCTACCATGTAGTTCGGCCGAGCGTTCGCTTAACGTGTATGTATATGGTACGGCTGTACGAAGCTCGCTCGGATAGAAACGTACTGCTACGAAATCGAATGAATACATAATCAGCTGTTTGTGAAAAAGTACATAGGTATATCTACTATATTTTTATAATGCCACACTCACCGCATGTGCGCCCCGTAAGTATACATGTAAGTATAGATAGGTGTACCTATATACAACAGTGAATAGAAGTTGCTGGCAAGGCGAATTAAAGGTTTAATTCGCCTTGTTTGCTGGTGAATAGCTGGTGAAATTTTTGTAAAAAATGTTTTAAATATGAATAAACAAAGTGCATATATTAATAAAGAAAGTGATGAAAAAATAGTTTTTTTTATTAATTTATGTATAATACTGCTATAAAAACAATCTAAATTTTTTTATATTAAAATGAGCGATCTTAAAAGTAGTCCTCTTTTAATACACATAAACACACACACACTCACATATAGTTTAAACTCTCAATATATCCAGATCCAGAATATACCAATGTAATATTGGTAATACACATTAATGCCGCGCAGAGAAAGTATATATGATATTATATCTATATAAATGTACATCGCGCGAAATTCGATGATCAAACTCTTAATATCGTTCTTTTTGTTCAAATTTTTTGAATGAATAATTTTTTTAGTGTGTAATTACACTATTTATGTATACCTAATTATTTATACTTATTATTTATATCTAGCTATTTTCGTTTTATAGAGAAGAAAAACTTAAAGAGCTAAAAAGAAAAAGAAATCGTGAACGTCAAAGGGCATATTATCACCGTCACAAAGATTTGAAGAAAAAAGAAAAAAAAATTAAAAAAAAAGATAAAGTACCAAAATCAAATGCTGAACGTCAAAGGAAATTTCGTCAACGTAATGCAGAAAAATCTTACGTGAATATTATGTAATTTGATTTAATAATATTTAAAAACAAATTGTTATATATGGCTCAATATTATTTAAATTTACTATTTCCTCATTTTTTTCACAGAAAAAGACAAAAATTGAGCAGTAATGAAGAGAATGTCGTGCAATGTAGGGCTGTTGAAAATATAGAAAATGTAACGGTACAAAAAAATCTATTTCACAGCCAACAACTTCAAATTTATGAACAGCGAAATGAATGCATTACTGCCGAAGTTATTCTACATAGGAACACAGGAATTCCTGGCGATGGTAATTGTCTATTCCACTCGCTCATAAGTGTTTTGCAACTTCAAATTGAGACTTGTGACCTGAGAAATCAGTTACGCGATTCACCTTATTTAAACTCCTGCCACAATCCGCAAGAAGCATATAACATTCTATCAAGCACTAATGATTACGGAGATTTGGATTGTTTGTACTTATTTTCAAAAACGTACAATCAAAATGTTTGTGTACATTATTGTTTTTACAACATAACTACAAAGAATCAAGACACTATCTTTTGCCATTTTAAAGCGAATGATACACAAAACTGGATTCATCTTCATCTTCGTGAACAACATTTCACACCTTTTTATGAAGTATCAGATTTATTGGAGACAATACAAGACGCTAACCGAAATGAAGCCCATGTTGATGCCAATATTCAACTATTGCGTGACAATTATGATGAAGATCCTACCGAAGATAACCATAATAATCATGGAAATGAAATTGAGATTGATAGAGAAGATCGAATTGGTGAAAATATTATGGAATTTATTGTTGATGGTACTATTCCAGTTTACAAAAATTATCTTAAACACAGTACAAGTCATATTGATTTTTATAAAGACTTTACGAGTAATTCATTTGGTCATTCTTGTATTATTTGCGACAGACTATGGTGGAAGAGAGACTTGAAAATGTCGACCAAAAAACATGAGAGCATTTTGAAAACAATACTGCAGGTAATCTTAATTATATAGTTTTTTTTAATTATTCACTTTATATTTTTCTTTTTCTTTCTATATCTTGATAATACGAATTTGATTTTTTTTAGAATTACACACCTGGTGAAATTGTTCAAGTCTGCTCTACGTGTTACACATCTTTGGAAAAAGAAAAAATTCCTCTCATGTCAACCTACAATGGCTTTGCATATCCGAAAATTCCATCACATTTACCAACGTTAAACCTTATCGAGAAACGATTGATTTCACCGAGAATATCGTTCATGCAAATTCGTAGACTGAGACACGTTAATGGTCAGTGCGGTATTTATGGCCAAATAATTAATTTTCCTGTCGAAGTTAATACAATGGTGAAACAATTGCCAAGAAACATTCAAGATGACCACTGCTTTTATGTGCATTTGAAAAAGAAGTTGATTCACAAAACAAGTTATGTCCACGGGCTTATTAATAAGAGCCATATTAAAGAGTGGTTGTCGTATTTAGTATCTACGCCTCTTTATATTTATCATGACATTAGAATCGATGATTCTTTTCTTACCGGCAATGAACGTACTTCGCAATTGAATATGGATGAAATAAGTGAACACGTGCCAATTGAAGATAATTTAGTTGCGCAGCAACAAACTCTTTTGTGGGATGATGATCATTTATTGAGTCTAGCACACGGTGAATATAACAAGCCAGTCAGTATTTTATTGGATGAACATGCGGAAGAATTATCTTTTCCGACAATCTACGGCGGTCAGTTTCGAACATACAGAGATGGCGTTACTGTTACTCCATTCATTCAAGCTACCAGCGAACTTCGGCGTACTGATAGACGAGCTACTGACCCACAACACCTTTTATACATCGCTGCTAAAATCATGAGCTTGCGAGTTAGTGGATGTGTCAACGTTGCGTTTAAGCATGTTGGACAAGGTACTTCAATTATGAAAGAGACCATTCAATCTGAAGAATATATAGATAATTGTTTAGAAACAAATCTCGCATTTCTTCGCTGCATACCAAATTCTGCTTGGTTTTGGTCAGATCGCAAAAAAGATCTTTTTGCAATGATCAGGCAATTGGGGCCACCAACTGCTTTTATGAGTCTTAGCGCCAATGAAACTGACTGGGAAAATTTGTTGAAATTGTTGTACAAATTGAAAAACGAGGGAGCGGAAATTTCAGATGAGTTTTTAGCAGATATGAGTTATATGCATAAAGCTCAACTTGTGAATGAAGATGCCGTAACTTGTGCTATTTATTTTAATAAAATGGTAAATTCTCTGTTAAAAGTTTTGCAATCAAAGAAAAGAAGTCCATTCGGAAAATATAGAGTATTACATTATTTCAAAAGAATAGAATTTCAACATCGTGGTAGCCCACATGCTCATATTCTTCTTTGGTTGGAAAATGTTCCTGAAGATTTATTTAGCAATGATCCTGAAGTAATTAAATTAATCGACGAATTAGTTTCTGTGTCAGCGTCAGAGGCGTCTGGAAATATAAAACTAGTAACACACAAACACACATTCGCGTGTTATAAAAAAATGAATCGTAATAAAAAGCAAGAATGTAGATTTGGTGCACCATTTATGCCAACAAAAAAAACTATTAATTTGATACCTATGAAAGACACTGATCCCGATTACTCAGAAGCGCTTTTCAAAGAATATAAAAAACGATTTAAATTTATAAGAAATAATCTCGAAAATTTTGACTACACGAATTTTGATGAATTTTACTCGCATAATGATATTATTTCTGATGATCATTACTACAATATTATTCGTGCTGGTATCAATAGACCAAAATTATTCTATAAAAGGACACCAGCAGAAAAATGGCACAACACTTTCAATCCATTCGTATTACATCATTTGAAATCGAACATGAATTTTCAGATTATACTAGATGAATATGCTTGTGCAACATATGTTGTTGAATATGTCAATAAGCATAATAGAGGTATTAGTAATTTGCAAAGACAAATAATTGACATAATAGACGAACATCCAGAATTCGACATTGTCGATATCACGAAAAAAATGAGTATTGAAATACTTCAGTCTTTTGAAATGCCGGCACAAGAAGCTGCTTGGTATTTATTAAGAGAACCTATGACTAAGTCATCGGTGGTGACAGTCTACATTCCAACAGTATTTCCTACTGAACGCGCCAGAATTAGAAAATCTATGAAGGAACTTGAATCTTTAGATGATGATTGTACGAACGTTTGGAAAGAGAATTGGTTCGATAAGTACGAAAAAAGACCTGAAGAACTCCGCGATGTTACGTTAGCACAATTTGTTGCAAAATATTACCTAAATAAGAAGGGGACTTACACTAAAAGAGATACTGCAATAATAATAAGATACAGGAACTACGATATGGCTGACAATTACAACGATTATAGGCGTGAGATGGTTCTGTTGCATGTTCCTTTTCAAAGTGAAGAAAATGATATTATTGCTGAAAATAAGTTCATTCAAATATACGAGGACAACAAAGATACGATATTAGAACGTAGGAAAGAATTTGAATCAAATTTGGACATAGAGAAAACTTTAGAAATTTGTAGACAGTTGTGCCGAGAAAACGATGAAGAACAAGAAGACGAAGAATTTTTAAGAGCGGTTGATATATTGCATGAAAGAGATCCTTATGACTAATTGCTACCAATGATGCCAGTAGATATTTAACAAAATCCCTCTCCTGTCTCGAAAAAATTCCCATTTTTTCCTTACACATACAAAAAAAGTTCCCTACATTTTTCCCTGCCCTAAAAATTCATTGATTTTAGCAAAAGCGAACAATTATTTTGTACATTTATATCGCCAGTTAAAAAATTTAATTTTAAAATAAGGATGCAGACATCTCACAAGTTAATCAAATCTTAATTCTGAATGCTTAATAAAATTTGGACCACGTTAAAAAAAATGGGACCCCGGAAAGGTAGAATGAACCGAGGGCTCAATAATTAAAATAGCTTAATATATAATTTAAAAGGTCTTAATTAATACTCGTATAACATAAATACAAAAATCCGAATTAGTTTTTGTTTTTTCATACAAGTTCTTCCAGGAAAATCAGCATTTCTTTGCCTTTCGTTATATCTAGATATTACCGAAAGATGTTTTCCGTCTGTATGAAATATCTCGCGTAGTACTGTAACAAAATTTTAAATTAAAATTTTTATATGTATAATATTTACACTTTTGTGTGGTGTTTTACGCAATTATACCGTAATAAAAAAGGAAAAATAAAAAAGTTAAAAATTTCCTAAATTTTCCTTAAAATGACAAATCTGTCCTCTTTTCCCCTCGCTTGAAAATTTCCAATAAATTCCCTACTCTTGGCATCACTGACTGCTACGTGATCCAAACTCAACTCCTAACGTTGAATTACAAAATGCATATCTGCATAAACTTGGCGCTATAGCTAAAAAAAGAGAAAATTTAATGGATTATAAACAATTCTATGATATAATGCGAATGGCCAACAGGCTTGCCAGTTTAGCACTTAGTGCTAAATCTAGCATAATTTTTTTCGAGTTAGCACTAATAATTTAAAAAAGAATTCTAAATGCTAGTTTAGCATATTTTTACAATTATTTAGCATTTTTAAGATCGCAGAATTACTTTAAAAAATCACATACATAATATCAAGTTAAGTATAAATAAATTCTTTAACTGTATAAAAACGTACAAATATATATGTGTACTTTTGAGGTGACAAAACAAACGTTATTACTCCGTTACTAAACCGTGTTGGAAATAAATAAAAAAACCGAAATTAGTAGGAGATATTTATTGTGAGTTTTTTTAAAAATTATAAATGAAACGTACTAACATGCAGAAGGACAAACACAGTATTTTGTCATCGAAAACCCGATTCGATTTGTATGCTACCTTTTCTACAACTTTGTCGTAGGTTTTCTATGTGCATACATCCTTGCAATGTACGAAAAATAAAACAAAGAATTGTTATTTCTGGTTATACGAATAAGAGTAAAGTTAGACAACGTATGCTGCTAAAGTTTAGAAGAGGGACCCACTAATTATCAAACTAAAAAATTAAATTAAAGAAATTTAATAACAGTACCTTATACAAATGATAAAGATTTGCTAAAAATGTACAGATGTCTGAAATGTAAAATTTTTTAAAACTATATTAATAAAAAGCAATGTTACAAAAACTAGACATTTTTTTTGAACCGTAGAAAATCTTAGCACTTTGTTTTTGGCAATCTAGCGCATTTAATCTATCTTTTTCTGGCAACTATAATTCATCATTTACAAACTTCAATTCAAGAACCATTTAAAATTTTTTTGACGGGTACGGGAAAATCATTCTTGTCAAACTGATTATGGAAATTTACAACAGGTTCCTTGATAATGATGGTTACTGCAATGCCTATATTACATGTGCTTCAACCGGCAAAGCTGCCGTGCCTATTGATGGTACAACTGTTCAGTTCATACAGCTCTCAAAATTTATCTTTCAAAACTTTTGTCTGTCATCAGAAACGTTGCAATTGTATAGATCGATCTCTCTTGAGATATGTCAGAGTACTGATCATTGATGAAATTAGCATGATTAGAGTAGAACTTCTACATAAAATTGATAATCGTCTAAAACAAATAACAGGAAAAAACACAGTATTGATGTTATTTTGATCGGAGATTTACGGCAATTGCCACCAGTAAGATCGACACCAATTTACAAGAAAATCAGAACGAGCATGATTGGACCGCATTTATTCTCCATAAATTATCAATTAAAGAAAAATTAAAATTTTATCAATTTACCACAGTAATGAGACAAGTTAATGTTGCATTTTCACAAGTTTTGACAAAAATAGGTTTTGGAGATGTATTAGATGAGCATGAGTTTCAACTTAGTGAATCGAGATTTTTAAAAAAAGACAATGTTTTATTTGAAATTATTAACTAGAATATGCCATAGTCTTCTATTCGATGAAAAAAGAAGCACTTTAGCGGGGTGAGAGGATACACATGCTTGTAAGTTTTTCCTTCGATCATTTGAGCGTACACGAACGTGAGTTTAATTATTTTTTTATCTTAACTATAACATTTTAGATTCTTGCGCAAACTAAGAAACGGTTAGAGATTTGCTGACTAAACTTATAACATACATACATATACATATATCTGAAATTTGAACAAAACAATTTTAAGTCGAATCAAGAAGATTTTTCTAATATTAGTATTTATATGTGCAGATTTTTCATGAATTAAACGAAAAAAATAGTATTTCCTATTTCACAATATCGAAAGAATGATTTCGTTCGATTCTTTAGCGAAAGAAAACTGAACGTGTGAAAAAACTCATGTTTTCATACAAAAATCGATTTCTCATTGCTAGCGGAAGCAAAATCGAACGAACGCATTAGAAATACAAATCAATTCGAATTCTAACGACTAGCTTTCGCTCGCTTCGATTTTTTCGGCATCGGCGAATAGGCTGTTAATCAAATTCAGGAATGATAAAGTTGGTACAATTGTACAAATTTTGTATGGTGATCCACTCAGGGTTTCAACCGTTTTTAATTTTTTATAGCATTCGCTTTTTCAATTTTGATATTCCTAATTCGGAAAACCAAACTTCTTTTTTTAATTCCACTGTAGACATTTTGTATATTTTTGGAGTACGGCAACATTTACTGAAACATCCCTCTCAAGCATGGCTGCCAGATTTGGCGATTTTTCTCCGGTAATTAGTAAAATTATGGTTATCGAATTTCTCTTTGAAAAAGAAGATAGTTTTAAGGGCTTATTTTTCTAAAACACGACACTGAGTGTAATTTGTATAATAAGCTATAACAAAAATATTCTAATTTTTTTTTATACAAATTCTATCGATTGATCAGTTTGTTATAAACAAGAAGTTAATTTTGGTTGGTCGGTGGTATCAAATATACCTTGGACATATATTGTGTTGTTGCACAACCGCTACTATCTTGCTACTCTGCCTTGTTGAGTACTTAGTACCCGAAAACTGTATACTTTTATAGCTCTTCTAATATGTATACAACAACACAATATTTGGTATAAGTTTTTGGAAAAATTAAAAAATTAATATTTTAAGGCACAGAAAAGTATCACAATGAGTAGCGATATCTATAATGATTGTTTAATAAATGGAGTTAAGTATAAATGTCGTACTTGCTTTGATCCGGGACGAATCATTCACTCACTCACTGAAGAGGCCAGTAAAGCGAAAACTTGGCATGAAGTTCTAAAGGATATTGCTCGGATACAGGTAAAGACGAATCTATAAAAAGTAACCAAAAATGTTTGTGATATTTTCAAATAAATATCTTAACAAATTACTTTACGAACGCTCCTCCAAAATGAAAAAAAGATGTCTTGATTGATAAATAAGTAAAGATCATAGAAAAATCTCAGGCAACATGTTAATTTTGATGATTTTTCGAATAATATCGGATTATATACTTTTCATTGCATATATGAGGACGACTTCCTGAATGTTCTTAACACAGTCGAATCCCAATCAACTGGAGTTGATAGTATTCCTATGCGCTTTATTAAGATGATATATCTCCCCTCATTTCCGATATGATATTGTATTTGATTAACTATTTTAACGTATTCTATATCTCCTAAGGACTGGCAGACTAGAAGTCTGAATGATCTTAGATCAATTTCAATTCTTCCTTCACTCTCAAAAGTGATGAACAATTTATTAAAAATCAAGTCTTGTTTCTACGAAATTATAATACTATGTATGTACTTCCTCATTATTAAATTTAAAGGATTCTATTAGAACTAATGTAAATGATAAAAAATTATCACTTGTTTCGGTAGATTTGACTAGAGCATTTCTTCTTTTATAGGTCTTATAGGAATGGGGAGGGTTACACAGTTATGCAATAGGTTTTCTTTTACTCCTACAAGGATTAAACAGATGTTGATCCATGGAATCACCTGTTCCACGTTTAGTATGTCGTTTCGTTAGAGTTGAGCGTTGGTGGATTATGTTACCGCTAGAATTTAGAATCTTTTCTCACATTAATAATGTGTTTCGTCTCAAAATAGTTAAATATTTCGTGAGTGTGAATGCCTAATGGATCTTCTAGTAACTATTACCGCATGTTTTTTTTTTTGTTTGGTTTTTATGAAAATATTACTAATTAATTTTTAAATTGCCTGGGGAGCCAAAGTGATAAGGAATAACTGATACCTAGAATGAATTATTGTTAAATTAAATTTTTACTACACCTGTTGCTCATAAATTTTGCTATGTAATAGTTTTTTTTTTTTTGTCAAATGGCTTCTGTATTGCAATATGTATGAAATAAATATTAAGAGATTTACTCTCGGTTTTTTTAAATTAAATGTTACCAATTTTACAATATTTAATCATTTTCATATAATTATGCAGTGTTCTATATATGTATGTACTTATCTAGCTTGAACTGAAAGAAAATATTTATATCCGAATTGCAGTTTTCATTTCAAATCGAATTATATAGTTATCATTGAATGTACATGTATGTATACATACAAATGTTTTGATATGGATAATTGGAGGAAAAGTATGCGTTTCATCATGAAACTAATAGCAGTAGAGGTTTCGAATGTCTTTTAAAGTCCATGTTACATTTTTAGCATATTTTAAATTTTTTCAACAAAATTATATCTAATCCATTCCACTTATAACATTTTAAAACTCTTGCAGTTACCTAATCAAGCACTACCTGCTCAACTACTAACAACTACTAAAAGATCTAAAGTGATACGAAATATGGGTAGGATAAAAGTTCCTACTGCTATGATCATTAGAGAGTTGTAGCATTGCTTATTCTCACCGAAGTCATGTGGTGTCAAGTGCTTGCAGTAACTTCTAGAATTGTTGTTATTGTTGTTTTCTTTAGAATTGTTGGACTTAATGACTAGTAGGTGGGTTATTTTGGAAATTAACGAATTTTAGTAATGTGTTACAAGTACAATTTATATTCAAATTAAAAACTAATCAAAACGCAATAAGAAAAAAAACATGTTTTAGTAGAAGAAGTAGTTTGTTTTCTTTTGCATATTACTTACATATGCGTTATAATAAAATATGTACAAATTATCCAAAAAGGTATCCAAAAATTAAGATGTTAAACTAAGCCTAAGAACAAAGTTAATGTGCATATTTACCTGCCAACCTTAACCCTATTAAGCAAACATTTCTTTTTAGACAAACGATGATGAATTATTACCAAAGACTTTGTGCAGCAAATGCTTGGAAAAACTTAAAACATCCTACGATTTTGTACTTCAAATTCAAAAAGTAGACAAAAAATACTCGGAATTATTGGCAAACGATGGAGTTAGGAATGAAGTCGATAATTTTAGCGATTGCTTGGCTGAATCTGCTATTACTTTGCCATTGGACCAGCAATATATGCCGGATATTAAGTTGGAAGAAGAAATGGTTGTTTCATATGATATTAATATGGATAATAACAAATTAGAAGAAGATGGTGAAATGAAATTTGAAAATGAAGGTAGATAAAAAAAAATTATAAGTATAGAAAAATTAAATAAAAAATAAATTATTTACTTGCCAGATACTAATGATCCTTTTACGGAAACATTTGACACAGACTACAACACAGAGCAATTGGAACAGATCGAAAGGTACTTATAACTTTAATTCCTTTAAATTGCTTTTAGCAAACCAACCGATATCGTAATGATAAGTAAATGATATTATTTTTATGGTAAGTTGGCTCAAGAAGTATATAATTTATAATTTTTAAATAACATATGACAGATTCGTTTGGCAATGATATGCAAATTATATTTGTTTGTTTGTTATATTGCTACTACCATAGAATCTATTTAAAATATAGCTACTAAATATATTAAAAACTTCTGGCCTTTCAAGTACATAGTACATGTTTCTGGTAATTAAGCTAAAAAAAATAAGAAAAACATATTTATTTATATAATATAGTAATACCAAAGGTAACTTCATCGATAGTGTTCTTAGTAATGTTTCAAGAAAATAGATTCATCCGTTTGGGAGTTACGTTGCCAACAAAAAATGTCAGGTTTTGGAAAATTTAACATTTTTAAGGATATGAAGATAAATTTGCCAAATAAATACGTCCTACACTTATGTTCAATATGCACGTTTCACATTTTGTTAGGCGAATTTAAAGAATACCACGATTGTTTTCAATAAAAACACAAAATAATAATATTGTTTGTTATATGTGTGAACTTGATACTCAGAAGATGAATATTTCGAGTAAAAAGGCTTTTTAAGAAAAATTGTAAGTAATGATAATTTTTTTATACATGTAAGAATTTTTACTAAATATCAGACTTTCTACGGTTTATCTGAATTGTATATGTGATTTTTTTTTTGAGTACTCTGGTCATTGTTACCAAACACTTCTTCCACTCAGCAAATCAAAATTTATGTAAAATGAAGACAATTGATAAGGCGGCCTAAGTATACTTACAACTTTTGTATGATTTATATAAATAATTTGTGATTCTCCCCCCCAAACTAAAAGTACATAACAGATGTTTCAATGATTTTTTAAAGTTTTGGTACCCCTTTTATTATCTACCCATATTTCGGAACTACAAAAATAAAAGTCGGATAATTTATAGTTTTTTCAATAGCACCATTCAGTGTTGAGAGCAAAGTAGAGTTGCTAGAAGTTACCCATTAAAGCAATTCGAAAGAGATTGCAAATATTATTATTATTTTTTAAGAGATTCAAAAAGTTACACATCGCCACCTAAATATAGAAAGTTTTTTTTTGCATTCATTTCGATGTTCGATTGCTATGATATATTTAAACGATATGAATATTGTAATGAGAGCTGTCAGATGAAATCATTCCAACAAAAAGATCTGCGTAATACAAAATATGTTTTTTTTGCACTTTTATCTAAAAAAATTAGTATAAATTATAAAATAAGTTCTTAAAAATTGTTTTAATGGAAATGGAGATTATTATATACATATTTCTAAATATCGCGCAGTAAATGGGAGAAGTAATTAGAATATTTATTTATACATTTATATATTGGGGTTTCGCTTACAACGAATAACTTTTTCAAGTTGTACTGTTATAGAGAATTTTCGTTTATAAAGAGCTCTGTTTCCAGCACTCAGTACAAAAATGTGCCTAAATTTATAGGCATCTATCAAACAAGAGAAAATTTTTATTTTTTCAGTTAAATTCTAGGAGGATGTTAAAAAAGTGATATGTGTATATAGTTATAAATAATTAAGTAATGTCGATATTTAGTTAGCGTGTAAAATTTAATAAGTTTTACCTTCTTCTGGAAAATTATTATTTTTTTGCATATTCCATTAAAAAAGTGACCAACTGTTACTACTAGTATAAAAAATATAAGAAAGAATTAAAATTGAAGTTTTTTTTTTATATAAAAAACAAAACGTCGCTAATCTTGTTGTGAAAAATCGTCAATATTACGATAAATCGTCAAATCTGACATGGTTGTAATAATGAAAGTGGGGAGGGAAGAGTGCCTGAAATTTTGTATATTCTTAACAAATACAATTAAACAACAATCGGTTAACAAAAAGTGCCATTTAGCATTTCTTTTGATTCGAAATCTACTCGGAAAGGATTTTATTAGCAAAATTTGGTATTTTTTTCGATTTGAACCTTGTTTATGAAACTATAAATAGAATAGGGAATAAAATAAGTTAGAGTTAGTTACTGAGAGAACACTGAAGATGGCACATAGCCGAAACCGGTCTGTTTATCAACCAAATTTGACGTGGGATGACGGAAATTCATTCCAAAATGGAATAAAATAAATTAAACTAAATTTTATCAACGATTCTTTGGAAATTAAAAAACATATTTTATTCTGAAACTTCTCAAATAATCTCCTTACTTTCTATATTTTCTTACATTATAAACGAAATCATCTATTCCTGAATAACAAAAATTAACAACCTGTGTCGACATTATAGTCCGCTGGAAATCAATCGAAAAACATCCTATTTGTGTTATTACATATCGTCATATGAATTTATAAAAGCCCTAAGTTACATTGAAAAAATTTTAGAGGACAAGCAAAAAACTCTGATATGAAAATTTGAGCAACATTTTTCAAAATTTTTTTTGTTTAAGCTTATTTCTTATTGACGAATTAGTACAATTTTAATAAATACAATTTTCCAGGGACATGCATTTTAATATGGTGGATCGAAATCTACCAAGAAGTCGTTTTTGAATTTTTTGTAACTTAGGGCTTTATTGAAATCATATGACGATATGTACATACATATAGTATGTTTGTTGGCTCAGGTAGTAAGCACGTTGACTACAAACCGAAGGTGATGTGCATTAAGTGTGCCAGTTGTTGGCGGAAGGTTTCAGTGGCGAAGGCATGGTCACTGGTCACTGAACAGTACCAACTTCAGCTGATACTAATTCCAATGTAACATCAGAGCGCCCTCCTTCGTTGGTATTGAGTAGTACAATCAACGGCGAAGTAAAATAATTAATAAGGAAGTGGCTACTAAACTCAGCTTCAAACTTCGTAATGCTCCTCCTTGACACCAGAGGCGCTGCATCACTGCTCTACGAATAAAAAACGTGCAAAAAAGCAGAGTTGTAAAGAACGAATGAAGCTTCAACTCATGTCATAGCTATCACTATCCATTTCCACTAGTTCCAGCACAATTCATTGCATGTGTAGGGGTCATCCCCTGAGTGCTGGTCCAGGATTTCAAAAAATAAATAAAATAGGTTGTTAGTGGGATGCAAGTAGAATTTTTTTCCCGCAATTTTTCAATTCCCGGGAAAGCGGGAAATTTTTTTTTAAATTTCCGGGATCCCGCTCCACGAAATAATAAATATTAAATTTGCTAGGCATTAACAAAAATTGTATTAGAAAGTTTGAAATACACTATCATACACAGTCGTACGATTCATTCCCTGGAAAATCTGACAGAATTCTGGCCCACTTATAAAAATTGCATTGAATTTGCAAACAAATACATACATGTGTTTTTTTCACTCAAGTACTTTTGGATTTTATTGATTTTTTTCGCCTGCAGATTTATAAAATAAATAGTTTAATTTTGCTTGCGTCGCAACTTAATTTCTTAAAAAGATACATCTGTGATCGCAAGAAATCTATCATTTTATGGAAATTTTCATAATTATATGCAAGTCGGACCGACTTGTCAACACACTTTTTGAACACACACGACTTTTTTGGCAGATCGCATGACCAAGTAGGATAGTATATCACGGCCTTTACTAAGACATACCTTATGTTTTAATAATACATTAATATGTTAATTTAAATTGTGTATTACCACAGGAACTTTATTTTTTTTAACTTTTAGTTTTTAAATTCCTTAAAGGTTATTTCCAACATTGTTATATTGTGATATGAGATAAAAGTAAACTTACAAATACATATAGGTGTACATAAACAAAAACATAACAATTCAGTTAATAAAAACAAACATAAAATAATATAGAAAAAATAATACAAAGTTACTCGAGGTTTGAATTCCAAAACAAAAATATTAAATTTTTAAAATAAGAAAATACTTTAAATAATATAATTCATATTTTTGGTTTAGGAAATAATTCTCCCTTTTTACCGTTAAGTTACCAATTATTTTTTTTTTATTATTTCCCGGGATCCCGCATGAAAAATCCTGGGAAAGCGGAAAATTTTTAGATTGTAATTCCCGGGAAGTCCCGAGGCGGGAATTCCTAGATGCAAGTGAGCAGTTTTCCTTAACAATATATAAATACATGCAGATAATTTATCTTTATTGTTATCAGTCGTTTTGGTTTTTAAATTTAATTTTATTTTCGGACTTTTATTTATGGATACTTTTGCCAGTTTAAAGTAAAAACTTCACGTTTTTGATGTTACGAAATCATTTTTTCTCGCGTTTTGCGACAGGTAGTTTTCACACATAAAGTGAGAAAAAAAAACAGTGGTTTCTGACATGTAAAAATTTTGTTGTAGCGAGGGTTACAGAATACGGGAAATGTTTTTAAATGTGATAAAAATCAAAATAATTTTCGTACTCCATAAAATGTTGCCTCAAAAAATAAATTTTTAAATTTTATTTTAGTGAAATAGCAATAACTGGAAAAAGAACAGCAAAGCGAAATCGTCGTAAAAAAGTAAAAGAAAATGTACAATTATTCCGTAACACTGCAAAACGCACTAAAAAAACCAAGCAGCCTAAGGACATTGAAAAGACATCGCGAACTGATGAAATCAGAAATACTGATGATAATGATGTAAAAGAAACGATTGTTTGCGGAAAATGTTCACAAACATTTTTCACTAAACATACATATCAAAAACACCAACAAGAAGAACATTTTTCGGATGAAGCAAATGATGAGAGAAACAAATGTCCGATATGTTCAAAAGAATTTAGAAATAGATTTTATGTAGTCGATCACATAAAAGTTGTTCACGATAAATTAAAGCCATTCAAATGTTCTCATTGTACAAAATGTTTTGCATCAGCCGGTGCTAAAAAAATACATGAACTCACACACATTGATAATTTCCCCTATGTATGTGAATATTGCGATAAGCGGTTTCGTCTTGCCAGTAAATTAAAGATTCATTCAGAAATACACACAACCAAACCCGAACTTTTATGTCCCATCTGCAAAAGGAGCCAAAAGTCGCAAGAAGAGTTAGAAGCGCATGTAAAAAATCATGATGATAATCGTTTACAGTGTCCATGCTGTGGTCATCTATTTAGAAAAAGATCAAACTTTAACGATCATTACAATGCCGTTCACTTAAAGCTGCGTCCTTATAAATGCGAAATATGTGAACTGAGTTTTGGTGATCGAAAAACACGACGTGTGCACCAACGAAGTCATCGTAACAAAGATACTTCCATATCGTGATTCTTATGTAAAATTGATTTAATGAAACATTTATCAGACACATAATGATGATAGAAAATAACACTGTAATTCAACATTTTTTAAACAATTATAGTATATTATATTTTGCATTCCTGTCCATTTAGCATTAACTACAGAAACTAAGTTTTTATCATCCCCTGCTGAATAAAACTGGAAAGAAAACGTTAAAAGTTACAATAACGTTCGTCGTTACTAAAGCAGTGAGTATTAATTAAGAGTAGAATTCACCGCAAGATATTGTATAAATAAATGAAGAAAAGAAAATTACTGGAATGTTTACGACTCCTGGCGACTTTATAAAAAAATAACTACATTTATTTGATATTTATAAGTTGTGTTTATATTTAATAAAAATATAATTACGTTTTAAATTAAAATAAAAATTAAATATTTATATTAAAAAAGGACGTTTTATAGTCTAAATTACAAAAATTACTAAGTGGGGCAATTTTCTTAGAAGCGGAGAAATTTAAATTACAATAAAATACAAAAAAAGTTTTTAATTTCCTTGAAATTTTATTTATTTAAAATAGAGACCTGCGATTCATGGCATTAAAATGCGAAATTTTTCATTCTTGTTGCCATTATTATTCTCGCGTACATCAATATGTGACTCTCATTGAAAAACTATATATGCATGATCCTGCATTCGGCAAAATGTTGCTAAATTTAGTATCAGCAGATTAAATGTGAACGCAATATGAATTGACTGTTTTCTAAGTGTTATTTTTGCTTAGTTTTAATAAAGAGATCTGTGCTACCGTTTGTGTTATTTTTAACCAAAATTTTTTATTGTTGTTACAATGTGGGGATGTACATAGGGACAAACTAATATGTTTAAATCAAATCGATAGGTTTTGATTTAGATAAAATGTATGTAAAATATGGAAAACGTTTTTAATTTTTTTTGACAACTAATAAAAGTTGCACAGTTAGTGAAAAAGTAAAATTTATTAAAAATTTAACATTGGAGTAGAATAGGCACTGTTCACATTTTACTTAACGCCATTTCGGCATTTCTAAAACTCCTCCTCCTTCGTAATGCATTCAAAAAATTTCATTATAAAAAAAAGTAATAACTAACGTTCTAGAGTATTTTGTGTTGAACTTTTATTGATGAAACTCACTATCAAATGCTTTCAATTATATCATGATTTCATTATCAATTTACTTTTTTTAAAATTAATTGTTTTCAATAAAAAAGATGAAAAAGAAGTAAATTAATATGTAAAAATTAAGTAATTAAAATTTGTATAAAAATACATAAAACTCTAAAAATGTAATGAGCAGTGACTAATTGAAATAGAATTTCATACGTTTTGAGTTCAATTTATTTTCGATATCAGGAAAAAATGGGTCTAGAGTTCAAATTACCGCTGGTGAAATAAAATGTAATTGCTTCCGAAATAAAGTCTTTAATGCGATTCACTCAAACAAAACCACCGAAACTAGAGGCAGAAAGTGTAAAACGGCGCGACGTTTCGACAAACTTTTGATTCGTTACTTAAAAATAAATTGTTTGCAACAGCAACAAGCCGTACGATAACAAATAGACTACGAGAGGCTGGCTGGCTGGCTGGTAAGCAAAATATACAAAAACACTGGGGAGTTTTAAAAAATAAAATTGGAACGTATAAATCTACAAATAAGCAATGTATAATAAATATTTGGATTTGATACAAAAACTAAGGCGTCTATTATAGATGGCAACCAAACATTATTTGGGTTGCTAGTTGTTGAAAACGATATTACAAATGGCAACTGGCAATTAGAGTTGTCAATTTCGGCTGTTATTGAATGTTTTATGTACGTTAAATGAAAAAGGATAAAAATCATTCTAAATAAACAATAAATAATATATCAATAAATATCTATCAAGTTTTGTGAAAATCGGCTACATAATATGAGCATAGACTGTATCATAAAAAATACTCTTGTCCCTATTAATTACGCATATAAATGTGAAAGGCCCGAAAATCTGGCAAAAATTATTAAAGGTGTTTTTTGAGTTAAAAGATTGAGTTTTTTTATAGTTTTAGGTTTAAAGTGATGTAAATAATCTAGTGGCACCGCAGAAAATTCTTTTTTTGTAAATTTTTTAAAGTTTCTCATTTATTTGTTAACTAGCGACACCAGGTGAGCTTCGTTACCCCATTGTTGTTGTTGAGGTATTAATAATAATTCGTATGTATGGGCGATATCCGTCTCTCCCATCAAGTTCCACCAATAATTAGTTTGAAACTTCACTTTATTTTAAGAGCCAACCCAAATTAAATATAGAGTCACACAGTTGTAGTTGTGCAGATAGATATAAGGAAATTTAAAATAGCTTAAAATTTCACCGTATTATCGATTATCAAGTAAAATAAAGAAGCCTATTTAAATTTCCCAGTTGTGAGTAAAATAGCTCCAAAATTTTCAAAAGATCACTCTCGTAGTAAGTAAGAAACAAATAAATAATCAAACATACATACAAACACAGATTCCTTTTTGTATATGTATGTAGATTTATAATATTTATTTTTATATTATTTAATACTTAACACAGGAAAAAGTTATAGTAATTAAAAACGTCGAAATAATTATCATATGTGCACATCTCCTTGACATTTCGCACAATTTTCTAAAAAAAAGTCGTGCAAAAAAAGTTATATTTGATTATTTCAAACTTGAAGGTGGTGGAAAGGATTAATATTTCTATGAAACTCAAAAATTTTACTTCTTTTTCTTCATACAGTGTTGGTTTAATTTAATTTTATGATTTTTAAGACATAAAAGCAAAGAAATAATTGACAAGTTATCTTAAAATATTTTTTTTTTGATAAAGAAACACATTTTTAAGGAACTAAATAACAACATTTCGAAAAAACTGAAAATAAAAAACCAAAAAATTCAATGTATAATTTTTCGACCTTTTTTTAAATATTTATTTGCAATTGCTTGTAATCTAACAAAATCCACTTGCGTGACATTTCATAGCACAAATTCAGTTGAATTTCTCCAGCATGAATTTAATTTTGTTTACACGAATGTGTTTTAAAATTTCATGCAATCATTTATCACTTGAAGTTGAGACGACTATAGACAGACATTAAGATGCTTTTGAATCAGTTTCGACACCAGCAGGCAAAAAGAGAATTTTCACATTTTTCTCGTTTATTGCACAATTTGGTACAAGCAATTTAAGAATTTGAAGCATTAAAAATGGAACAATTAGTTGTGGAAAAAGTAATTATTTTATTTCCGCTCCAATACACTCAAACATTTACAATTTGCAAATAAATGGAAAGGAAACAAAAAAATATATTTTAAGCATTTTTATAAAAAAAAATTATATAAAATTCATACGATTTAATTTCTTCTGAGATGCTGCATTAACACTTTGTTCTTCAATGGAATTTCAATGTGTATTTCCATCCGTGGAAATTTTATGAGTGGGTGGTGGCAATCACCGATTGACAACGACGTTGAACGGCATTACGTATGGCAAGATCAATAATTGATCAGCGGATCTTTAAAATATTTCCACACAACAGATTTATTCAACAAAATAATATTTGTTAAATATTTCAAGGGATTTAAAAAAACAACCCTTAAAAAACAAAACTTTTTTAATTAAAATATTTTTGACAATGTACTTTGATTTTCCAAAAACAAAATGCTTGTGGTTTTTGTAGTGTTGTACTTGTTGTAGTATTAAGTTCACCTGTTATGAATTCGCCTTGTGTCTGACAAAACATCAAAAAGTATTCCGACTTTTGTGACACTTTTTCAGACCTGGGGGCAAATTACGGAATTCGATATCGATCGAAATCCCATACAAAAATTTTTGAATTTGTATTGAAATTTCGTCCGATATCGAAGGCCGTAATTTGCCCCCTGTTGTATTAATATCAGAGGAAACTATGACATAAAATGGAAATGTGTCGAACTAATTTCGTGTAAAAATTTTATATAGAACCACCCAACATTTGCCAATATATTATAAAAGTTGAAAATTTTACACATTAATGTATGTAAAAAATGTAAAGAAATTAATGAGAATTACTACAAGCACATCAAAGCTAACAAAAAAAAGATTTTATAATAACTGCGGGTAACGTCAACTTAATAAAAGTCAGCCTATTATTAAGTTGAAAAACAAGTTGCGAAGCCTTTTTGTCATGTCTAGAGAATCACCCAGGCTCTTGCCAGGAATCGAACCAGAGGACCGCACACTACAATGGCATCCTGTCACGTTCAGTGTGTAAAAGTTAAAATCGAATGTCCACAAAAACTACTCCCTCTATACTCCTTCGCTAAACTAAAATTCTCTAAAAGAAAATGCATTGCATGATTAGGAAGGGTATCATCATTGAGTACTGCCCACACAAAACAAAAGAAACTAATGGCAACGATGCATAACACTGGATCTTCATGTAGTAATTTCATTGCTGAGAACAAGCAAAAACGTCAGCGGAGTTTTGATAGTTCGATTGCTGATTGCTTTTAGGTGGAGAACACGTAAAATTGCTTCGTCAGAAATTCAAAATTTTCAAAGTTCAAATTCGCAAATGCACTGACTACAGAAAAGAGAAATGACAGCAGATTAATAAGCAATAATTGCTCAAGCAATTACTTGAGCAATCATTGCGCAATAGATTGCCACTTATGGCAATCGCAGTCCACACCCAACAATTTTCATGAACGCAATAAATTTTAACAATTGCCGCAATGGATATTGCGACGTGAAGACCCAGTGTAAGGATTATTAGTCTACTATGTAAATAAAATTTGCTTTTAGCAATTTGTTTATAAATATATTTTTTATTTGTTTGGCTAGTTTATATATAAGGACCAAAATGTTCCTCGTACAAATTTTTCTTTTTTCGTTAAATAAGATTTGTTAAATATCTTTCTTTGTACGTCAATTATACTATATACACACATACATACAAACATACATATATAAAGTACTTTGACCATAACTTTGACTCTTAATTGCACTGACCTTTTTTGTAATAAAATAATTTTTAAATTTTATTTTAGTGCAAAAGCAAAATCTGGAAAAAAAACAACAAAACGTAATCGTGGCAAAAAAGTCAAACAATCAGGTGAAAGTGAAGAAATATTTCGTAGTCCTGTTAAGCGTTCGAAAAAATCTCAACAACCAAAGAAAACTGTAAAAACAGCGCACACTGACGAACTACTAAATGAAACGAAAAATATTAATGAAGACGATGATGCAAAAGAAACGATTGTATGCGATAAATGCTCGCAAACGTTTCCCACTATTCACACATATCAAAGGCACCAACAAGCAGAACATTCTTCAGAATCAAACGAAGAGAAGAATAAATGTCCCATATGTTCAAAAGAATTTAGAAATAGTTGGTATGTAGTGGATCATATAAAAGTTGTTCACGATAAACTGAAGCCCTATAACTGTTCTCACTGTCCAAAAAGTTTTGCGTCAGCCCATTCCAAACGAATTCATGAACTTACGCACACGGATAATTTTCCATATGCTTGCGAATATTGCGACAGACGTTTTCGCCTTTCCAGCAAGTTAAAGATTCATTCAGAAATACACACAACTAAACCTGAACTTTTATGTCCCATCTGTAAAAGAAGCCAAAAATCGCAGGAAGAATTAGAAGTGCATGTAAAAAATCATGATGATAATCGTTTACAATGTCCTTCGTGCGGTAACCTATTTAGAAGAAATGCACAACTGAAAGATCATTATAATGCGGTTCACTTAAAACTGCGACCTTATAAATGTGAATTTTGTGAATTGGGTTTTGGGGATCGCAAGACGCGTCGTGTGCATCAAAGAACACATCATAAGCAAGAGCTTTCAATAACGTGATCTCTTGTGCAAATAGTTTTAAAACGGTCATCTCCTTTAGAAGACACATAAAGGATTTCGGACACTAAGTACATATATTAATGTAGAAGTAAAGATAGAGAAGAATAAAATACATTGACATTTTAATCCAAAAAATACATACATATATAAAAATAATTATTGTTCCAATACGCCTTTTCTTAGACATATTGATATCATTCACAAATTGTCCATGTGGTTACTGTGATATTTAAGGAAACCCAATGACGTTTTTGAATTTTGGCAGCTTGTTTGCAAACAGCACCTTGAAAAAGTAAAAGATATACCTATACATATTCAACTTACATGACAGAGATACATATGTATGTATATAGTTTAGTGAGCGATTAAAGTGATGATGTGGGGTTAATTTAGAAGACCATGATTGATTTTAAGACTAGCATTTCATTGGAGATCATGTGTGTTTACATGCAACTCACTTAACTAACCAACTTAACTTCTCTTTATTATAAATTTTTAACTTCAAAGTCCCTTAAAGTTGTAGCTTGAATCATAGCAAAGCAGATTCTCGCTCAGCAAGTCTTCTTTCAAACGAAAAAAAGCTAAATTAAAATCGGTTGAGACGTTTTTGAGTCACCAGTGGCGTGCCGTAATGTGTTTGACTAGGGGTTTCGCAATATTTTTAAATTTTGAAAAAAAAACACCTAGACCACAATTTATAAGATAATATTAAACATATCTTAACTTTAGAATATTCCTCAGAAATGTGGTCAGTAATTATTTCTTCGTTAACAGTTCCATCTAGCAATATCAAGTAAACGGAAATTCCGGCATGTACGCGTATGTGCATTTAAGTTGATTTAAATAAATTAATTATTTTAAAACACAAAAAATTGTTGAGTATCTATACAATTAATAGACGAAACCATTTCTTGTAATGCAGTCGAAAAAAGCCTACAGCCTTGCAGATGTGAACAATATATAATTAATTAGAAACCGTTTAGTATTTTGGGAGCTATAAGCATTTAAAGTCGCTACTACTTCAAAGTGAAAATTAAACAAAACATGTTTGAGGGCCCGTCGAATTTGTTTTTGCAAAGAAATAAGAGCAACAATGAGACAAAACTTTTTCTCTACTTTAGAGTGGTTTATTTAGAATGTTTTTTTATATTCTATCGCATCTATTTAATTGTTTACACTCGTATTCATAAACGATTGTTATAGTTAATGTGTACATTAAAACCTGTTTTCCATACAAAATTCGTAATGTAATTAATGTAACTGTAACAATCGTTTATGAATAAGTCTGTTAATGTTATATTAACTACAACTAAAATATGGTGAATTGCGTCGGCCATCGGAAATACTAGATTTAATAGATGCTCGCTCTTGACTAATTTTTCATTTTGTTTAAATAATATTAATGCATCAGTCTTGATGATTTGGCATAAGCAGCAATGAAAAGCTGAAACCCCCAACCAACAAACCTTTTTGAAATTCTTTGAAATAAGATATCGAGACAAGTCTCGAATAATAAATTTAATAAATAATAATTAATGTTTAATAAATACTTAACTCTTTTATTTATTTTTTGTTTGTCATTATATTTATATTTTGGTTAACATTTTTATACAAAACTCTCAACTATTTTGAAGAAAATGCGAAGAAACTGTCATTGTGCCGAAAAATTTTCTAAACCATGAGAAATCATGGAAGAGTAATAATTAGGGAAACTCGCGGTTAACTAACAGAATCGAATTCAGAAACAGATATGCGAACCATCGTAATGCCTAAAAGGATCCTTATATATTTTCAAAAGTGCGTCTTCGTATTGTTCAAACCAAATTGCTTGGAAGAATTGTCACAAAACTTCCACTAAGGAAGTGGATGTTATGAAGAAAAATATGGGAATTTACTTCGAGTCTTTTACATTGTTTTTTTTTTGGCAGTCTACAACTAAACTCCCAGCAAACAATATATGTACATGTTTTTTTGGACTACCACTAACCGGTAATAATTATACCATGCGCCCCAACAAAAAGAAATCAATATTATTATATATATGTATATAAATTTAAAGATACATGTGTGTATATGTATCTATGTAATTATGTATATACATATGTATATTTTATTTTTACGATATCGGTATAGGGATTGTCAAGCCTTACAGTATTACAACAAATAAATAATTTATTTTATTAATAGATCTCCAAATGTAAGTTTGGACGACGATTGCAACGATAGTGATTACGAAAATGAATCCAGGTGAAATATATAATATACAATGCCTTTTTATACATGTACACATTTATTAAATGAAAATCTATTTTAGGTCCTCGTCATCAAATGAAAGCGACAACGAAGCTCCATGCAGGTTTGTTTAATAGATATAAGAAAATTATATATACGAGTATATACTTACATGTACATACTCCATACACAGCAAAAAATTAGTAAAAGCATCGATGAATTGAACTCTTTAGTTCTATTTCTTATGATACATCAACGAATTTCACATTTTAGTTGTTATATGGCGGAAGTGGTCCAAAAAGCTAAACGATATACGGTTAAAAGGTTTTCTGTATTAAATAAACAAACATTATTATAATATTAAATTAAGTTTTTGTACTTTATTTGCTTTTGTTCGAGAAGAAGTCAAAAATATTCATGGAAGATATAGTTTTATTCTCAAAATAGGCTTTTTTGTAGAGATTATCTGCTCTTTTGGTCGGAGTCTCTTTCCGACTAGCCATTTCTTTAAATTTGAAACAGGAAATTGAAGCTGCGGGTCAAATCGGGAGAATAAGATGAACAGTTCGAACCTTAAATCATGTAATTTTGTATAACGAGCTCAATAAAAATATCCAATTATTGTGTTCCCCTCAATGTGAAACGTTTCACCCATATATATCACCAAAAATTCGTGGCCAAATCCTGCCACTTTATTCGATCGAACTCACAATGTCAAATTGTTTGAGTCGATTATTATATAATTTATTTATGTAAAGGTTACTGAGTTAGTCACACGAATGTGTTTGTTACATTCGTGGCAGGGATTTTACCTATAGCTTTTACATAACCCCATCAACTGGACGTTCTGAAGAATTTTTAATTTGAAAATTTGTTTTATTTGTTGTGGGATTAAGTAGTCTATATGCATATGTATGTACATGCATTTCATTATATCGAATATTATTTGTTTGTTGTGTTTCTAGAATAAGTATTAAAGCCTATTATGCTTATACAATTATAACTTTTAAAATTCTCATTTGTTTTTTTTAAGTTGTTGTATAAAGCTGGATTCACCCAAAAAGTTTTCATTCGGAAAAATTTTTTTTCATATCTTGTTTGATGTTTCTCTTCTTGAGAGAGAGAGAAATGATTTTGTTAAGACAACTTTCAGCTTCAATTAAGATGGATTCACTCATTTGTGTCGGACAAAATTTTCCTCCCGTCAAAATTTTATTGACAGAAAGTTTTCTATAACACGATTCACTCATTTGAAAACAATTTTCCGGAATATCAAGGCTACCATATGAAATATATATGTAAATAAAAATTCAAAATTTATGATAAATTGTGTAGAAAAAAATATAAAAGAAAAGTGCTTCTGTTAATAGCTAAAACGATATTATTTCCAAGGAAATAATAAAAGAATTGCTGTAAAACCGCTTTTGAAACACCGTAAAGTGGCAACTCAGTTCAACTTTCCCCAGACAAAAATTAAACCAATTCAAGTTGAGAGTTGTCTGAACAGAATCAAGAATAGAGACATCAAACTACATATGAAAAAAATGTGTCTGTACAAAAATTTTATGGGTGAATCCAACTTTAAATTAATTTTAATTTTTGTCGGGACAAAGTTGAACTGAGTTGCCATATTATATTGTTGCAAAAGCGGTTTTACAGCAATTTTTTATTTTTTTAGTTTTTTTCCTTGGAAATAATTTGGATTTATTTAGTTCACTATCTATTAACAGAAGCACTTGCCTTTTATAATTTTTTCTACACAATTTGTCACAGAACGGACGAAAATTTTGTCCGAAACAAATAGGTGCGTTGAATCCACCTTAAGCTTTGAAACTTTTCAAAAATATGAATTAAAGTCTACTGATGAGTTGGCATAAGCATCTGAGAAGTGCATGTATATAGACTACCTCAACCCACAACCAATAAAAAACTTTTTTTTAATTACCTAAGTTTCAAAAATAGAAGTAGTGGTTACAACTAATCGAATTAAAAAAAATTATAATAAAAGACTTCCCTAATAATTTGCCATCTATTGCAACGTAATATTTTTGAGAAATCTTTTTAGTTATAATGATATGATTTTCCAAAGACTTTTCTTCCAATCGTATAATGTACACAATGAAGATGCTCTTGTCTGAATTAGCTAGCCCGTTGACTACAAAGCCAATGGTGACAGAAAATATTGATTCGAGTCCAGTTTCCGATGTGCATTAACAAAAATGAATACGCCTAATTGCCACCAACGGCGCTGCCCCAGTGCTATAAAAAATTAACAAAACGCAATAGCAGAGTTGTAAAAAAATTAATTAAGCTTTTTCCCTTTTCCAAAGACGGCAATATATCAAAATGGTTGGTAGGCATTCATAGCCTGAGTTGTTATTTCTGTTAAAAAAACATACATACCTATTTCTTAAATTAACATTTTTATTTTAGCTCATCATCGTTAAATGGCGGCGAAAAGGAAGGTACCTCCGGGTATGTTAATAATATATAATTATTTAAAAAGAATAAAACTTAAGAAAATATAATTTTCCCATAGACAACCCTTACAACAACGGACAAGAGGTGGACCACATCCAGAAGATGATGTAATTGAACAATTCAAAAATTGTTTTCGTTGCCTGTTATGCAAGAAAAAATTAACTCTACTGAGAAATTGTCGGCGCCATGTAGCTACTTTACACTTCCGAGAAATAAATGTGACTCGTAAATCTTCTGCAGAAAAAATTAACCAGAATTTACTAAAGAAACCTAATGAAATATATTCGGATAAGTTTATCTACACGAACACGCCAGATTTGTCATTTGGAGATCGCATATATAGTAAGCCAAGCACTTGGCGTCTTGTGGAATGTAAATTGTGTAATATAACGTTTGAATCATGTAAAGCACTTCGCCAACATTTAGAAAACCACGATGATATGGACACTCTTCACAGCTTAAAGCTATCGGATAACATTGTCCAGAATTTGTTTCCAAATATGATCCATTTAAAATTTATCAAAGAAAGTATATGTGGAGACATTCGTAAGAAACATTGGTTTAAATACTACACAGTTTTAAATCAATACTCTTATGAAATGTCAGTTAGTGATACAGAAGTAGATGAGCTGGAAGATGAAAATCCAGAGCGTGCTGGCAAGTATAAATGTGCATTCTGCGCTAAAGGGTTTGCATATAAGTACCACGTTTTTCCACATTTAAAACAGGCCCATAGTGAGCAAGGATTCAAATGCGATCGATGTAAGTTGCAATTTGTTTCTATAAAAATGTACAAGCAACACTTGCAAACACATTGCAATAACCAACATAAAACCTTACTCTGTGGAAATTGTCCGGGAAAATTCGTTTGGCCCGAAAATATAAAAAATCACATTTGCCCCGCGGGCATCCCTGTGACCACAGCGGCCGGTCTTGACGATCGACTTGTATGCATTGTTATTGATAACAAGCTTGATCCAGAGAGAAGACAAACGAGCTCACCCGCCACTCTTGACGAACAACTTACTTGTAATGTTATTCTTCGCAAATCTGCAAATCAAAAATCTGCGCCCGATCTTCAAGATCAAATTAAATATAATGTTAATGATCGTAAATATGATCCAGACATCATAACAATGCGTTGCGGTCTTTGTGAGCAATCCTTTCAGAAATTACGACATTTGCGGCAACACATGCCTTTGCATGCCGATGGCAAAACTGGTATTGACTTTCAGAATTGCATTTATGTAAAAGAATTTGGAAGTTCAATATCAATTGATATACTGGAGCAGCAGATCAAAAATGATTATAGAAAAGGCCAAATAAGTAATTTTTACCAGGCTATCGATAAGTACGGCGATGAAATGGACATTTCGGATTCTGATTCGGATTCGGATACTGAAAACATAGAAAAAGAATACGGGTGCGAAGTTTGCAAAGAAATGTTTAAAAAACGAAAATATTTACTGTGGCATCAACAGGAACGACACAATAGCATGCAACTACCCTTTACTTGTCCTACATTTGCAAGAAATTGTGGAAAGCAATATGTCAGCATTCATTTGTTACATCAACATTTAAAAAAGGAATGCTGGAATGTAAAGCGGAAGAAAGCTCCACAGTGTGAAATTTGTAATGATCGCTTCATATGGCCCAGCAATCTATTGAAACATAAGATAATGCAGGTAAAATTACATTATAGAAGCTCAAAATTATACTGGGACACTGCGTTTAAATATTTGTAACTTAAAAAATATTCAGAAAGCGCCCTTAAACTTAAATATACATATATTTTAATTAATTTACAGTAATTCCTCGATTTACGTCGCTAGTATTTCCAAAAATTACTACGTAAAACGATTTTAAAGAGCTAATACTTTTCAAAGTTGTTATTTACTCTTAAAAAAATTAAACAAATTACGTCTAAGGTAAATTTATCCACATAATAGAAGTGTTTCTTTACTCTACATTGATATCCAGCGGGATTTGCACGAAAAGCGTTCCCGTATTTAAAAACTGCAAATAGGAGCGTGTTCGAGAAAATAATGTTCTTCTTTCGCGAAACATCCAGGACTTTTTCTTCGGGCAGTTTTGTTAAATTGTAAAACAATCAGCAAAATAAGCAAATAAACAATAACAAATGAAAAAAATATATTTTAACCTGTGATAGAAATTAGTTTTTTTGCGATCCCGTATTATTCTCAATTTTTATTTCTTAGGCACAAATTTACAACCTTGACTTAACTAATGATGGCCGTTTAACCAATGACATTTATATGAAAATTCGTTAGTTAAACCACTGTCATTAGTTAACTAAAGAGTGAGAACAAGGTCCTTAATAACTTAGGGGTTACACGATCAAGTTTTTTCTATCAAGTTTCTATACACTCACCCTTTTGTACTAATCCATGCATACTTTTAAAACTTGTTACGAATCAAGCAAATTAACTTGCTTTTTGAAATTCTCTTTCCATGAGTGTTTCAATTTACAGTCAAGAATAATTTTTTCGTGTTTTTTACAAATATTTTACTACTAAATAAAATCAAATAGTCAAATATGTTTGCGAATAAAAGTAATAAGTGTATAATGTTGTGCGATGTATAGAGCAACCATTTAAAGCTGTTTTCTTGACTATCACATCTAGAAAAATAAAGTTGCGTGCAGCCTACGTCACAGCTATCAATTTAAATGGATTTTGATAAGCTCTACGTGTGAAAAACTTGAACGTGTAGCTGCAGGGTAATATAAATTTTTCTTTCGAACTTTACCCAAAACATAAAGGAACACTCATTATTTTTTTCTCGGATTCCTATACGGGTCTCGCCTAGATACTGTCAGGCCCACGATGTCACACGTGTTCGTTCTTTCGTATAATTACATTTCAAGCAAAAACAAACTCTAAAATTTTCTTTTTGATTTAAATGTAAGAACGAATACGTGTGACATCGTGGGCCTGGCAGTTGAATGAAAATGAATATACTAATATAATGTGAAAAAGATCAGTCCGCTGAAACCTTCCAGTTCCCTACAAGATTCCTCCGATTGGTAGGTGAGATATCTTTATCTCCCGCCCTAATCCCATTTCTGAACGTTGGATTATTGGAATTTATAAAATCCTTAAATGCCCACCTCATTTATTTATGTCACTGCTTCCCCATTGACTATGGTGCTTATTAGCATCGGATCCGAATACCGACAGGAAATTTCCTCTTCTCGCGTTCTCTAATAGCTTCTACACACCAGCCAGGTGGTTCCGCAGCTTCAAAAGTCATATACTTAAATAAATCGTCACCACAGAGAATATGAACATTTTTTTCTGTATTAAAAAAATTATTTGAATATATCAAAAATTCGTAATAAAAAAAGTAATATGTGAATTCAAGTAAAAAAAAATTAAACTTGTTTATTTGAAAATTACCAGCAACATTTACACAGTTCGTCGTATTTAGCCGTGGTGTCCCGGTTTCTTTTAAGTAACCAGTGTATTTGTTTTTTAAACTGATCTTATTTTGTGTCTATTCAAACGTTTTTACTTAAGCATGGCGTAACAAGAGCATGTGCACCCCTTAGCACTTTTTCTTCAACTGAGAATGGAACCTCTCGTTCGCAAAGAGAGCGAATTTCGGCAACAGATTTCGACAAAATACCTCCAGTTTCTAACGAGGCTATGTTAACTTTAAAAACAAATTATATTGATATAAGATCAGAAAGTATTTTCAAATCAACTGTCTGCCAGCAGCCTACACCAGAAAACAAATCGAAGTTCGTTTGTTTTTATTGTTATGTATCCTTTTCTAACAATTCAAAACTATTGCTTCATACGTTGAAACGACACACGGATGAAAAAACTTTCAAGTGTAGTTTTTGCGAAATGACATTTGTAAGGGCAACTGATTTGAAATCTCACAGTCTAACGCACGCTGGCGAACTTCCTTTTAAATGTATCGCAACGAAAAAAAGCAGAAAAATGCTATGTCCTATTTGTGGAATTTACTTGTCTAAAGCAACAAGTTTCACACAACACATGAGAACGCACACGGGTGACAAACCTCACAAGTGTGAAATTTGCGGAAGGGCGTTTGTACGTAAGTGTGCTTTACGCAATCACTTTAGCACACACACCAATGAACGTCCCCATAAATGTCCGCATTGCCAAAAATCATTTCCGATAAAACAGAGATTAATAAAGCATATCCGAATACACACCGGTGAACGCCCTTATCGATGCACGTTTTGTAGTAAAGCATTCAATGTTCCGGAAGCTTTGAAGTTACATTTGCGTATTCACACTGGCGAGAAGCCCTTTAAGTGTGATTTTTGTAATCAAGCGTATGCATGTGCCGCATACCTCAAAAAAACATAGAATTGCAAAAGGTCATCCCGTCGAAAAAAACGATAAAGCAGCAACAATTTGAAATGTTAGTATTAAACAGAAGGTCTATAAATTAGCACAAAAGACACACATTAGGATGAGTTAATTTTAGATTATGTACTAAAATAAATGCATTTCAAGTAAATTAAAAGTTTCTCTTATTTATACTTTTTTTAAGTTACAAATATTTAGTCGCGCTAACCAAAAATTTCTTTTTCAGCAATTGGTACATACTTATATATTTTTTAATTTAATTGCATATGTATGGTACATATGTGTCTTATTTTATTTTTGTATATTCAAACATTTTTACTTAAGCATGACATAACGAGGGAATCTTCAAACCTTCCCACTATTTCTTTTGTTGGGAGTGGGACCTCTGCAAGTGCTGTTGTAACAACACCACCAGCTTATAACGAGGCTGTGTCAACTTCAAAATATTTCCAAACAGTCTGCCAGCAGCCTACACCAGCAACAGAAACGAAGTTCGTTTGTTCCTATTGTTATGTATCCTTTTCTAACAATTCAAAACTATTGCTCCATACGTTGAAACGACACACGGATGAAGAAACCTTCAAGTGTAGTTTTTGCGAAATGACATTTGTAAGGGCTACTGATTTGCAATCTCACAATCTAACGCACGCTGGCGAACTTCCTTTTAAATGTATGTTTTGCGAGAAATCATTTCTTCAGGAAGTTCAATTAAATTCTCACAAAAACTATTGTGAATCAATGGGTCACACCGAAACGCACGTAAATGACAAACATCACAAGTGTGAGTTTTGCGAAATGGCGTTCATAAGTGAAAGTTATTTACAGAATCACCGTCGTACACACATTAAAGAATGTCCACATAAATGTCAGCATTGCGAAAAATCATTTCCGACTAAAGATAAATTAAAAGAGCATATCCGAACACACACCGGCGAACGTCCTTATCAATGCACGTTTTGTAGTAAAGCTTTCAATGTTTCGGGACAGTTAAAGTTACATATGAGTATTCATACCGGCGAGAAGCCCTTTCAGTGTGACATTTGTTGCAAAACGTTTGCACGGAGCGCGTATCTAAAAGCGCATCGTGAAACAATGGGTCACAACGATTTATGGTCAACTCCAGACAATATTTCCAATTCAGAAGGTTTAGAAAATATGGCAACGAGTAAAAGCAAAAGAAATCTTTGTCCTATTTGCGGAATCCACTTGTCGAGGACAACAAGTTTTACACATCACATGAGAACGCACACGGGTGACAGACCTCACAAGTGTGAATTTTGCGAAAAGGGGTTTATAAGTAGAACTCACTTACGGCATCACCGTCGCATACATACAAAAGAACGTCCCCATAAATGCCCGCATTGCCAAAAATCATTTCCGACAAAACAGAGATTAATAAAGCATATCCGAATACACACCGGTGAACGCCCTTATCGATGCACGTTTTGTAGTAAAGCATTCAATGTTCCGGAAGCTTTGAAGTTACATTTGCGTATTCACACTGGCGAGAAGCCGTTTAAGTGTAATGTTTGTAATCAAGCTTATGCAAATAACGCATATCTCAAAAAACATCGTATCGCAAAAGGACATGTCGTCGAAAAAAAAATAATTTAAGAAACAATAATGTGCCACCGTTTCATGATAATAAAAATGATGTGCATATGTATGTACCAAGGAAAATTCATAACAGTTAGACTCGCCTCAATTCGCTTCGAAAAAACCTGCTTTCTTTGTCAAAATCAACGTCAAACAATATACATAAATCAAACATAAACAAATTTTGACAAACAAAACAGATCAAAAGGCAAGGAGATATAAGGAGCAAAAAATAATCAGCTGAGCTGTCAAGACCACTTATTATGAATTCGCCTTGTGTATGTGCATACATATATTAGGGACGGTTAATTTTTATTTTTTGTAGTAAAATAAATGCATTTCAAATAAATTAAAAATTTCTCTTATATACTTTTTGAGTTACAAATAGTGACTAGTAAATTTCGCATTGTTTCCAAATTAGACAGTGCATTTTTTATTAAATGACAGCTTCAGATCATTGGCAAACGCGTTTATCCTTTTTTATTTAAATTTATTATGCAGTAAGTCCGTGGGGAATCTAGATGAAAGATTCTGAATCATTTTAAAATTTTTGTTTTGAATAACTTGAAGCTTTTTTATGGGTTTTGACATTTTTGTGAAACCAGGCTGGACAGCCGTTAGTCAGTGTCGTTCGAATACATATATTATACAACAATATCTTATGTTTAAGGTTGAGCTTACACCTCCTGTCGAGTGTGAGGTAAAGAGGTAATTGACATGATGTTTAATTTTAAGTTCTTTATCTTTCGATTTTTGATAGTACAGGGAAAGAAGCCATTAATTAATCAACAATGAAATACTTTACTCAGAATTTCGTAAAAACAATCTGGGATATTTGTTAGAGTAATACTATTTATACCAATGAATCAAGAATACAAGATTGCGCAGGTCCGTTATTTTATTGTGTGTGGTTGTGTTGTGCTGTGACGTAGACATTGAATATGTTTTGTAAACAAAAGAACACTTTTGTATGGAAAGTAAGCCGCAATGTAAAATAGCTTCAAGCCCAAACTCAAAAGTTTTATTCGACTGCATCTCTTTTCTGTCCATTTAAAATTTTTTTCAAATCGATGCACACGTTTAGAAGTTATTTCCACTTTTTCGCCAAAAATCTCTTACACATTTTACAACAAACACTTATTTGTGTTCTATGATGACGTACATATGTATGTATATGCGCGGGGCAAAATAATCGATTCAAAAGAAAACACTTTCGAAACACTATGTATAAGCTATACAAATTCGAATGATTTCCGTTTCAAATCGAAATACATAATAACCCCCCAGCAGTAGGTGTGCGTTAAAATATGCAACGTGAATGATAAACTAATAAACCAATTTTTAAGGAAAATATAACTGTATTGGAGAATAAGCTTATCATAATAGTTTTAAAAGCACACTTGTAAAAGAATTATGCCCACTATAGTTTCATAAGAGTTTTTTTTAAAAGTCAAAATTTAATTAAAAAATAATGCCATATAAATTTAAACAAAGTGTTCGAAGCGAATCCAAAGAAATTGTTGATGTAAGTAATGCTTAAAGGGTATTAGTTAACATTTTTGTTTATTTTCTATAATTTTCAGATGCTGCAATTTCTATTGGTGTTGGGGAAGATGAATACACCAAAAGTACAAAATAATTTTTCCAATTTGCGAAAAACCGTCAAGATCCCCGAAAAAATATGTCTCAACATAAAAAATATCTAAATAAATACAAATGTACAATGTATGTAGTATATGTACATACACATTTGTAGAAATTATTTTTTAATAAAATTTATTAATAATATATGTACATATGTATATAATGTAATAAATATATTTTCGACAAAAAGGATTAAAAAAAATAATTTAATAAAAAAAATTGCTTACCAACTCAAACCTTGCAACTATTTGCATCAAACATGTAATACTGCTTATGACTAACTTATTATTTGGTTATATTCCTAAGCTTACAAAAATATTACCAATGTAAGCTTATTGTAAGTATGCTTAGAAAACTATTTTTCTGTAAGCTAGTTATATATAGACTTCTAAGCTTTTTGTAAGCACTGAGTAGTAATATCTCAAGGGATCGGTTTTCTTAATTAAATAATTATTAACAAGCCTTTTACAATACTCTTCACAATAAATTTCTAAGCTTAAGGCTTATATATAGTTTTGGTTTAATGGGAAATGTGTTGCGTATACACAGCAATGTATTGGGTTTTGCCCACGGTACAATTTTTAATAATGTTTGTGTCTTTACTATTGGGTGCCGATTACTCAAAAAAATGCCCATTAATGACTACTCAGCAACCAAACAGTCAATAGTTTTACAACTCTAATGTGTACACAACAATACAAAAATTAAGAAAAATCTATAAAAATGGAGACAAGAAATTAATATTTTATAGATTTAAGTGTAAATCAAAATGACCGGCGAAATAAAGATAGAATGTTTAATAAATGGAGTACATTACAAATGCCGTACTTGCTTTGATCCTGGACGAACCGTCTACTCTCTGAAAGATGAGTGTAGCAATAACAAAACTTATTGTGATTTGTTAAAGGATGTTACTCAGTTACAAGTAAGATGGATGGATTTATTTGATTTTTCAGCGCATAATTAAAATTTTCAATTTACTTTCCAGACGGCAGACAATGATTTACTTCCAAATACAATGTGCTGCAAATGTTCGGCTAAACTTAAAAGTTCCTACGATTTTATTCTTCAGGTTTATGATGTGAATACAAAATATTCCCAATTGTTATCGATTTGTGATGATCCACTACAAAGTGAGATTTCTACTGAGTTGGAGAATTTAAACGATTGCTTAGCTGAGTCTACAATTGATTTACCACTAAACCAATATATACCAGAAATTAAGCTAGAGGACGACTTTTCAGATCCTTATAAGATTAATTTAAATAACATTCAAACAGAGGACAAAGAAGCGAAATTGGAAAACGATGGTGTGCATAAAAAATAAATAAGACCATTTATTCTTGGTTCGACAGCTCTGTATTAAGCCTAAATGTATATTTTGTGCTATTCTAGGTTTACGAGAATCGCAAGGTTTTTTAGGAGATAACGAATATTTTATGTCATCAATAAGAGAGCGCAAAAAATGTTTAAAATCTAGGTAAATGACCTGAAGTATGTAATTACAAGAATTTAATATGCAAAAACTAAATCTATTAACAGATCTGTTAATGAAGGTAGAATTCAAAACCAAGAAGATGATGACAAAGATTACAGAAATGAATCCAGGTGAATTGAATAAAAACGATATTGAAGAATAGATTTATAATCTTCAATATACATACTTACATATGTATATATTTCAGCTCCTCATCTAATGAAAGCGATTATATACCATTAAAGAGACTAAAAAAAGATAAAGTAAGCAGAATTAGCAGTAGAAGTAGCAGGTTTGTGAATTGACCTAATGTAGAAATAAGTTTGAACGAAAGTATACAAATTAACTTTTATTTTTCTGTAGTCAGCCACTTAAACGGAAAAAGGGTCGGCAAGCTCCAGATTATTATGATAAAATAGAAAAAGTGAACGATCGTTTTTTATGTCTTATATGTCAAAAAACATTTTCGTTACGAAAAGATTGCGGTCGACATATAGCATCAATACACTTGCGCCGGACTCCATTTCCATGTCAAATTTGCAGCCAAAGTTTTGGTCGTAAGGATAAGTTACAAAGACATGTTAAGCGTATGCACTCAGGTGGAGTAGTATATCCACCCAATCATAAGGAATGGTTATTTGGAGACCGTTTATACTATAAACCAGCTGCTTGGAGTCTTGTGCAGTGTAAATTGTGCGATATAAAATATAAAACAACTAAAGAACTTCGACAACATTTACAAAAACACTGTAATTTAGACACTCTCCATAAAATAGAATTGAACAGTGACTGTGTCCAGTATTTGTTTGGAAATATGATTGATTTGAACATTGTCAAGGAAAGCATTTGCAAAGATATTCGCGAGAAACATTGGTTTAAATACTACACTGTATTAAATAAATACTCTTATGAAATGTCCATTAGTGATACGGAAATTGAGGATTTGGAAGAAGAAACTGTAGAGCTGGCAAGCAAATATAAGTGTGATTTGTGTGCTAAGGAGTTTTCATTTAAATATCAAGTTTTTTCACATTTAAAAGAGGCTCATAGCGAAGATGAAATTTCTTTGAAATGTAACCTTTGCAAGCTGGAATTTATTTCAATCAAAATGTATGAACAACATTCCAAATCTCATTGTCGTAATAGGCATAAAGTTTTACTTTGTGCACATTGCCCGGCTAAGTTTGTTTGGCCTGAAAATATGAAAAATCATAATTGCGCCACGAAACTTCAGCTGATTCCATCGACACCTACTAAAGAACAGATGACGTGTCACATATGCGACCGTAAATTTGAAGTAAAGACTAAATTTGAAAAGCATTTGGAGACGCATAAAGATGGAAGGGTTGTGTCTGCCAAAACTATAATACGTTGTGGTCTTTGTGCACATTCATTCGAAAAACTTCGGAATTTGCGCCAACATATGCCGATGCATGCCGACGGCAAGACTGGCATTGACTTTAAAGGCAGTATTTATGTAAAACGTTTTGAACGTTCGAAATCAATTGACTATGCTCTACTGCAACAGGAAATACAAAACGCTTATAAGAAATCACAAATTAGTCGATTTTATAGAGCCATTGATAGGGACGGAAATGAGATGGATATTTTAGATTCGGATAGTGACGCAGAAGAAACCAAACCTAATGAGGAAATTCTAGAAAAAGAATACATGTGCCAACTCTGTGAAGCAGTATATAAAAGACGAAAACTTTTATTAAATCATCAACGGGAACAGCACAATGGTGTACCACTGCCTTTTACGTGCAAAGACTGTACTCAACAATATGTAAGTAATGATTTGCTACAGCAACATATGATAAGGGATTGCTGGAATGAACACCGAAGAATAGCTCAACAATGTGACTATTGCAATGCACGCTTTATATGGCCAAACAATCTACTCAAACACAAGGAGATTCAGGTGAGATATATTGGTTACGTTTCTACATACACATATGTATATACATATGCTGTATTGGCCATAACTAAAGCACCCCCAAAAAACGGTACAAAAAAATATGAACTTTTTCCCTTATGTGCAGTTTAAAGAACCCAATCAATCTAATTGAGTGAACTTTATTATTCGAGTGTTTTTTTTAATTTACAATTTTATTTGTTGGTATGGGTATTATTCATATAAATTTAAGTTCTTAATTTCATTTTTTAGGAAAACAAGATAGATTTTTTTAAATAATTAAAAAAAACAAACTTGTAAAACTTATATGTTGTTGCAAAACCTTTGTTTTTAATGACGCACTTCTTTTAGGCATGGGTGATATTAAATTATTAATAGTATCTTCGGATACCGCTTCCCAGGATATTTTGACAGGTTGAAACAGATCAGTTTTATTTCTCCAACTATTCAGATTTGTTTTCATATTCACCCTCATTGTATTTAAATTCATCAGAGAACAGTACTGTTTTCCATTTTTGGCCAGTCCAGCTTATGTGGACTTTGGCGAATGCAAGTCCAGCTTTTCTGTTTTTGGGTGATATGAAAAGCTGTTTTGCTGGACGTCGACTGAATAATCCGGCCTCTACAGGTCTTCTGCGGATCATTCTCTCCCTAATGCACAATGCTAAACTGTTTCGCAATTGACTAGAGGACGTTGTAGGATATTTTTGTATTGCACTTGGGTCCAGAAAAATAGGTCAATTTGTGATGAAATAGGTCCCTTTGGGCCAGACCTAAAAAATTTTATTTTTAAATTGATTTGTTTCTTCTGTTTATCTGATACATAAAATGCGAACGGGTCTTGTTAAATTGCCTTCCAAATATACAGTATCGTAGCAACATTTTTAAAAATTCTATAAGGTCGCCATTGTTTTGTTCGACTTGGTTTGTGGTTCTCTACTTTTTTTTTAAATTTAAAACCATTTTTAGAGAACAATTATTTATTTATCTAATGTTAATTTTAAAATAACAATATTAATTACAAAAACTATTTATAATACCTTAAAAAAAGATTGTAATGCCCACACTATATATATGTACATATCGCAATCAAAGTTGTGCTATTTTGTTGTTCCGATCAACTCTCACGAGTCGTCACTCGTAAAATGTCTGCATACTGGCAACTTTTCTTTTATGTGCCGCTAGAGTTCAGCGGGCTTAGACGGGTATTCGTTGCAGACATCCTACTGGGTTGGTTATAGGTTTCAGTTTATTAGCTAAAAGACCACTTTGATATATTTCTTTATTCAGATATCATCCAATATTACTTAAGACTAACTAAGACACCTAAAGGTGATTATAATCTATCCACATTTGAAAGCGAAAGGTCTGTATATTGCAATATTTCGAAATATGGCGTTTAAATAAAAGTATTTCACGCATTCCTAAGATGCTTTATTTCAGTAGTAATCAAATTGTGCAAGCGGTTTTGAATATTTTTGTCTGAGAGCAATCGTTGTTTACTCTTATTTTGAATTTTTATAACTTATTTGGTAGACTTTTGTTGAATTTTTTAAACTTCTAGTCGTTGTATTTGGCGATCCAGTAAGGGGTAGTGAATCATAGTTTTGTGGCTTCACTAAGCTGAAAAATTTATAATCAAACAATTCACATTTAATTTATGTAAATTACATTCTCGAATTTTTTCTTTAGCATAAAAATCATAAACACCCAAAACCTCAAAGAGCCAGTACTCTCAAATGTGAGTATTGCGAAAAGGTATTCATATGGCCTAAAGATTTGGTGCGTCATAGAAAAACGCATACCGAAGGAAAAAAATTCACATGCCCACATTGCGATCGTAAATTTCAGCGGAAAGACAATTTATTGGCACACATAAGAATACATTGTCCGGATGGCATTCCCACTGTGTCAAATCCGGGTAAAAGTATTGACTATATTCTACCACATTTAACAAAACCACATGGATGCAAACGCGTCAAATGCATGATCTGTTTTTCAGAACACAATCGTGTACGCGACTTAAGATCTCATTTACGGACACATCGGTATACTGTTAATTTCGATAAAAGAAAAGAAATTGAAACTTTAGACGTAATATCATCTCAACTCTATCCCGATGAACCACTACCTTTGGCAGAAGAAATGTTAAAGAAGCGTATTGGTTTCGATATTGCAGCGGTAAATAATTTGGAACGATTTTACTCTATAACAAATGAAAATGGCTACGAAGTTTCCTTAGATAGTTCTGAAACGGAAAGTGATTCTGATGAGAATGACAAAGATGATGAAGAAGAGGAAGGAGAGGAAGATAAATCGAAACGTATTTATAAATGCGATTTATGTCCTCAATTGAGTTTTAATCGCAAATATAAACTTTTCGCTCATCAAAACAATGAACATACATGGGAAGAAGCTCGACACGTTTGTATACACTGCAATGGACGATTTCTTTCATCATATATGCTGCAGCTGCACTATAAGGATCAATGTAAAAATGCCAAAAAACGTCATTTTTGTCGTCGCTGTCCGCTCCGTTTCATGTGGAAGAGCAACATGAAGGCTCACATCGTAATGGAACATGGTCACGAAGTAAGTTAAAACATTAATTTCGCATGCTAATTAAAACTACGACTGAATTCAGGTTAGGTAAGTTTTCTTACTGACTATCGTCTGGATTGTGGAAACCGTACCTTGATTTTGTGATTATCAAAGTTTAAGTACTATTTACATATCGCACCTTTACTGTAACATAGTTGTCATATCTCAAATAAAGAAAATTTTGCATTTATTTGTAATTTTTAGAATTGTATTTCAATCTTACTTAAGATTACATTCTTTATGCAGCTCACTCGTACAACGGTCTGACAACATTTTGAAAACTTTAATCGGATTTAACCGAGTTTGACTTCATTTTAAGGTTGGAATATATTGAATATCGTGTAACACATACCCCAAAGTTTCAGAATGTATATTGGAGTCATGTAACCCGCCTTTTAACATTGGACGAGATATATGATTTTGATTAACACGGTATTTCCCAGGATTATAAGCAACAAATTCCGAATTTTCTTTTTATATATTTTTAGTATCGAGTAAAACATATTAGACAAAAGTCGCGTTGAGCTTTTTTTTAATAACAAATCCTAAAATTAAAAGACTAATTTATATTAACAACAAAATTTAAATTCAGTTTTTCTTTAACAAATTAGCAAAGAAAGATATGATGAATTTTCATACGACAAAACCTATAGGATTATATTACACATAGAAAACGGACACTTTTCGACACGTTATTATTCGGCAACGATATCTCGAACCATTTACCCGATTTATATCAAGCTTGCGCCATTCAGCGCAGTTTTTGAATTCTAAAAAAGTGAATGAATACTCAAAATTTAATTCCAAAAAAGTTAATGAATACTGAAAATTGATTTGACAAGGACTTTAAATTAAATTAAATATAAATTAAAATAAATCTTTTTTATTTTTTTTTTAAATTTTTTAACGGATCAATCGTCGGCAGTCGTCGTTGATTTTTGAGTCTAAGAGCTGAAGAAATTCTCGAAATTTACTGAACTAAATCATGGGAAGTTAAAAATTATAAGAGATAAAAGAAAAAAGATAAGAAAAATAAAAATACTTTATTTTAACTCAAATAATTAAAATTTACGAACTACTTTAAACTTTGCTCGAAAAAATAAAATACCAGTAATAACTTTTATTTCTGTTCCAAAAAATATAAAATACGTATGATTTAAAAAAATAGACAATTTAAAACGATCAAGATGGTACCAAGTTGTCCGATATTATAGTTTTTTTTTTTTGTTCCTGTGAAATTTTATCATTTTCCTATAATTAAAATATTTGCATTAAAAAGTATTTCTTCTGACCTTGCAATTTCTTAAATTTTTGTTTTTTTCATATTAATTGTATTTTGTATATGATTTAGATCGACTCAAATCGAGGTCATGAATGTTTTCTTTGTCAAGAAAAGTTCTTTCCCCAGAAGGAACTTCAACGTCACTTGGTCACACATCACTCGGCCGATGCCGAACTTCATTACTGCTTACTTTGCCCAAAAACATTCTTTAGTGTGGAACATCTCAACGACCATTTGAGTCGCCACCGATTAACCAGTGCGGACGTCAAGGCCGTTGAAGGTATAATACATTCCACATGTTGGCCAAACGGAGAAAAATCAATTAAATGCAAAATATGTGACATTACCTTTGAAACATTGGCCAATCTAAGGGAACATTTTTCTCCCAGAAACCCACAAAACTTGTGTGCCAGTAAACATTCCTTTAGAAATTACTCAGCTACTAATCAAAAAGGATTCGAACTACATTTAGAACTTGATTCAGAAACAGAAATAGAAGATGATTCGGAACAAAGCAAAGGGCATAAAAATATTTATTATCCCTATAATTGCTGCATGTGTAGTATGTCGTTTAAAAGGAAATACCAAATTGCTCAACATCAACGATCGTTACATAATTACGAATTGCTGGCGTTAAAGTGTGAACGTTGTATCTTTAGGACAGTCTCACAGGTAAAAAAAATAAGAATTTTTTAATATTTTTTAATGTTATTTCTTGGAAATATTTTTTTTCCAGAAAGTCCTAGATTATCATAGAGCCACACAGTGTTTCAACGCTGAAAAGCATTTCGAATGTGAACAGTGCAAATTCAAATTTATGTGGCAAGAAAATCTCGAGAATCACATTTCTATGTTTCATAGCGCAACAGAATTATCCAACGCAACAGATCTTACTTACATTTCATCTTCTAATAAGCCTGTACCCACTAATAGCAAAAACGATACAAATATTTTTGAATGTATGGACTGTCACCGTCGTTACAATCGTAAAGATCGATATAAAGCTCATTTTAAGAAATTCCACAACAATGATTTGCAGCTGACGTCAGACAAGAATATTTCTAATAGAAAAGTTCGGAAACAGTCCGCACCAAAATTGGAAAAGAAATTTTTGTGTGCTTTTTGTGGTCTCTCCTTTTCAAATAATTCAAATCTTACAGTACACATGAGGAGGCATACGGGAGAGAAACCTTTCAAGTGTGATCTTTGTGAAATGGCCTTTCCACGTACTTCTGATTTGCAAGCCCACCGACGCACACATACTGGTGAACGTCCTTTCAAGTGTATTTACTGCGATAAGTCATTTTCGCGACAATACAAATTAAACGTTCATAATCGCATACACACTGGTGAACGTCCCTACGAGTGTACGTTTTGTCAGAAATCATTTATACAGTCGAACGATTTGACACTACATTTACGGCGTCACACTGGTGAAAGGCCTTATACGTGTGATATTTGCGGTGAAGGTTTTATATGTGCCACATCTCTTAAACAACATCGTAGTTCTAAAGGGCATCAGGAAGAAAAAAATGATTTAAAAATGTGTGTGCAACAGTTGACACACTTCGATGTAAAATTCTAACATAATGAATGAAGTTTCCATGGTGATGGAATTAGTGAACTTCTCGTGTTTTTTTTTCATAACATATACTTATAACTATAAACACTTTTTTAAACATTAATTCCTAATTTATTACTTTTAATTGTTTGCATTGCTATTAAATCATTTTATTTAGCATGTAAAAAAATATATTAAAATTATTGGAAAACTGAGCTAGCTTTCCTTCTAATCTTTCATTCAGATGAAATATCTGTAAGTAATGGTCAATCATTAATCCGTTTAAACTCATAAAATTTAAAAAATCTATACACATCCATTTTTAAATGTTTTAGTATTGTCAAAGAATTAAAAAATTTTTGTTTTTTGAGGGTTTTCAGCTAGGTTATATACCTACATGCATTTAATTGGTGCCATGTTCTTGAAAAGTTTCAAACCTCTTTTTCTTATACAAAAACTTTGAAAAAACAAATGAGAATTTTAAAAAACTACAAAGTATAAGCATAGTATGCTTTAAAATTTATTAAAAACACAATAGACAAACCTTGTATTGGTTAGTAGATTGCTTAAAAGTAGCCCACAAAAGTTAACTTAAAGTTGGCTATTTTTGTAGTCAGCTACTCATTATCCGACAGGGTTTGTATTTGTTTTTACTGTAAAACATCGATATCAGGTCGAGTTGAGAATCTTGATCATTATTTTATTTATTAATAATTTTGTCCAACATTTGACGATTTAACGTCATACTATTCGCTAAGAAAGATGCTTGACTGCATACGTTCGAGCTGATTGGAAAGATTTTTCTGCTCAGCTGTTAGACGATAAATTTCCTGTTGTTCCTCTGCTGACAAGGGCTTACGTTTGGCTTTGTTTTGTAATGTCCGCTTGTAGGTCTCCAATATTTCTTGATCGATTAAATCCAACTTACGTTTTACATCTAAACGCTTTATTTCTTCCGAAGCTGCATCATGTAGGCGACGCAAAGCATTGCTGTTGTATTCCGCTATAGTAGACAGTTCCGCCACTAAGCGTTTGATTTCATTGTGGATTTCGTCTTCATCATTGTTTGGAAAATCTGATATATCTAGTATGCCCTGCTCAATCAGTTCCTTTTTAACGCGCTTCTCTATGCCAATACAATTTCGCAACATTGAAAAGGATCTAAAATTAACGGGTGCAGATGAATGTGTATTTTCACTACTGCTGTTACTATTGTCTGCCACAATATCGGTAGCATTAGAGAGTAGCTGTTCCTCCATCAGAGCAGACACTAAACGTTGTGTAAGTGGTCCTGTAACACATTCACCTACTATGGCGTCGGCTTTTTTCAGAATATCTATGGCTGTTCCATTATTTTGAGGCTTCAGTCGATTGTTTGTATTCGGATTAGAGCATTGCTGTATTTCTTTTAAGTCTTCACCAGCCCATGCTGTAGAATAATGAGGTCCAAGTTCTGGTATTGGCGGCACCAAAGGCCCATTATACTGCTCCAAGAGATCATTTAACAAACGTAGATCTTCATTTGTCAATGGCATGCAATATGGCTCCACGGACAACCAAAACTTGTTCGGTGTGTCGATTTTTGCTGGCAATGGCTTTTGTGTATCTCTATTGCCACCATGCACAACCGGAGCATAGTCCATGCTGTCATCGGTTAAAGGAGCAAGTGGACTGTTCTTGGAGTTTAAATTTTTGGCCTGTTTTAATGTCGTATGCTTTGGTTTACGAACCAGTGATGTTTCATCTCGTTTTCGTTTGCCGCTATTGACCACTGAGTTTGCTGGAGATGCTGGTTGTTTGTCGCCAACTTGACCAGAGAGTTGCATTGCATTTTTATTTTTTCTGTCTTTGATCTTTTCATCTTTATCCAAACTTTCATACTCTGATTTCAATACACGGAACCTTAAAGCAACACTTGATAGCAATGTTTCCAGCTCCAGCTGTATGTTGTCCAAATCTTCTGCAGCCAAGGACTCTTCGGATGATCGATTCAATGCTGCGGTGTATGTAGGCAATAATTTAGCACAATCTTTAGACTTTATTATAGGAATCACTAGAGAACTGGCAGTTTCAGCGTCCGGTGATGTAGGAGTGGTATTCGTTTGTGGCCCTGTTTTCCCACTCAATTTTCCACCAGTTGCAAATGAGCCCATTTTCATATTCTTACTTGTGGAAGCCATTTTCAATCAATTTATATATAAACAAAATTCCAAATGCATAATTTACGTTGTTTTTTAATAAATAAATTATGACTAGGGTTGTGCAAGTGTTGAGTACTCAATATAGTATCTCTCTGAGTACTCGATATTAAAAAGTAGAAACACAATTCTTTGAGAGTTGTATTTTTTTGCTGCATATGATAGAGCATTCACAGACGAGAACAATTTTTGTTCTTTTCATACACACGAGACTATTTCGCCTGGCATAATATGTATACGTATTCACAGCTTTGTGTGTATTAGTGTTTTTTGTATTCATTTGACATGTGTTTTTTAATTGTGTATGTATTAGTTTTGTGCTGCCAACCAAAACCATTCTAGTATTCTTCACCGAATTCGCCCACAAGCTGCCATGAAAGACGATTGTTTATTTACAAAATTTGTGATTAGATGCTTAATGAAAGGAATCTTGAAGAAAACATATGCACAATTTCTTTGTCAAGTGCAAAATTGAGTGCCCTCAAACTTGAAAGTAATTTCAGGATCATGTAACCCCCAAAATAGCGACCCACTTTCCCCAAGTAAAAATTTCAATAACATGGCAGCACTATATTATAATTATATTCCATTTCATCAACAATATAAAATTTTTTAAATAATTTGCAATTTAAAAATGAGTACTCAAAAGGTTTGTAAGTGTATATTTGAAGCGCTTTATAAATGTTAACATTAATTTCGTATCAAAGCAGAAAACTTGGATAAACTCCATGTTTTCCCAGCTTTCACATCTTGAAAGTCATAATTTAGCAAAACGCAAGAAATATAACGAAGCTGCAAAATCCACAAAAATTATTACAAGAAGAAAATCCAATACACAACAAGCCAAAGAAATAAATGACTTGGAAGCTGAAGAGATTAGTAATGAGTCAATGGCTAAACTTAATAAAACATTCTCAGTTTTGACGAAAATGACTGATGGTCAAATCTCCAAAGACAATTGGATTGACTTTTTCGCGCCCAGAAGTAGTGAAGAATTGGCCATACATCCTAAAAAGCGACAAGAACTACAACAATGGTTTGAAAATTGTGCTTCTATGCATCTAAAAAACAGTTCCAAATTATGTTTGCTTACTGGGCCTTCTGGCAGTGGAAAGACGGCAGCTGTACGAATTATGGCCAAAGAAAACAATTTTAGTATACAAGAATGGATAAATCCTGTTGATCAGGAGACTGTTTATAATTTGGGCGACCAAATCCATGAATTTAATACTTCGCAACTGGATGTTTTTAAAAATTTTCTATTTAAGGCATCACGATACCGTTCTTTGCTTGAGCCCATTACTAAAAATAAATGCTTACTAATGGTTGAAGACTTTCCCAACTTTCTTCTTAGAGATCCAAGTGTCTTCCAGGAAATATTTGAGTGAGTATTGATATTCACAAGGTGTATTTATTTATTCATTTATTAATAGTAATAAAAGCCCTATGAAACAAGTTTTGAAACTATGTAAATAAATAAATCCAGATAGTTCCTAAACAGTAAAAAGAAATAGTGAAACCAGAAAGCTATAGTTAAGTCAAAGATCTCAATATTTCGCAACAGTATTGCCTTGGTACTAACATATCTTTTTATTACAAGACATTTAATGATGGTATTGTTAAGAAGAGGAGGGTGTTTCAAATCAGCAAAAACAATAATTAATATATGAGTACTGAATACTGCAATTATCCCTCTTATGGCTGCTTTGGAAAATGTTCATAGAATTCGATGTAGATTTCAACTGTTATGCATACGATTTCTTAATTTCTCTGCAGTAGTACAAACCATTCTGATGTTCAACGTTGTTTTATATTATTATGTCCTATTATTTTAAATGATAAATTCTTGCATACACATACTATGTACATTAGGGTGGCAATTATTTTGTAAAAGATCGAATTTATGTCTTAAAAAATATATGGTGAAAATTTGAGACAAATCTGATACTTTTAAACAGAGGTCAAACTTTAAACTTGAGGAAATTTCCGATTTTGGAAAAATGTATATGTTCTTAAACGAGGTTTTCATAGATGTGCACAATCTTAATTTTATTCAAATCGGTTCGATATTTAGGGAGCTATAAGCGTTTAAAGATGCTTTTAACACATGCATGTATCATCTTCAATTTTGAAAATAAACAAAGTATGCATGAACGTTGTCCAATTTGCTTTTGCATAGAAATGAGACAGAGTTTTAAGTTGTTTATTTAGAATGTTTTTGCTTTTGTATTTAATCGTATGCATTTATTTAAATGTTTGATATTAATTTCTATAATGCGATCGATTGAGTGGACTGCTGGATACACTAGTTGTAATAGAAATAAGAAAATGAATTCCTTATCATTTAATACTAAAATTCGGTTTAATTTTTGTACAAAATTGTAAACCCTGTTATTGCGACTTAGTCAATACCCATAATACTCGTTCTTCAGAAAATTAGTCCCGATTTCCGGGCTTTTTAGCATTTTTGGTAAAACTACAGTATAAGGATTTTCGAAGTTGAAATAATCAATACTAATATAATAATAATAGTAAAATTAATAGATAAATAAATAAATATTGTACTAATATATGAAATATAAATTATTTTTAATTTTTAGGGATTATGTTAACTACGCCAAATCGCCATTAATTTTCATTGTAGCCGATGCTAAAACCAGAGGTCTTAATATCAATTATAACATCTTCACAGATCAAATTAAAAATAAGTTTCTTATTAATCATATAAGCTTGAATTCTATAGCATCAACCATCATGGAAAAGTCCATGAAAAGATTCTGCACACTTATGCGGTCACCAACTCACCACCACCTTTACCAAGCACCAGCACAGGATATAGTTAATTCAATTGTTGTAACTGCGCAGGGTGATATTAGAAATGCCCTAATAAATCTTCATTTTTCCTCTTTAAGAGGAGCTCCGAAGTTATTAACAAAACGCCTTGAAAATTTAGGAGAAAAAAAGACTTTAAAAAAGAAAAAATGTGAAAATAAACTGAAATCCGTAGGACGCGATGAATCGTTAACAATGATGCATGCCTTGGGTAGAGTTTTTAATCCAAAGTGTAAGTATAAAAACAAAAACCAAATATGCGGATCGTAGTCAGTTTTACATATGTATGTATGGATAATATTTTAGTTACAGAAGACAATCATTTTGTACATTCACCCGAAGAACTAGCAGATGCTTTTACAACGGAACCAAAAAAATTTATCGATTTGGTTCAGGCAAATTATATACTACATTTTCGCGACATTGAATATGTCTTGGAAGCCGCCGACGGTTTAAGCCTTTGTGATATTATGCTAAATGAATATCGAGATGATTCTTTAGCATTAATCGGATTAAATGTAGGCATACGGAGTGTCATGGTGCCTAATTCAAACCCGGCCACCGGTTGGATGCCTATTAAAGGACAAAAACGCTTAGATCTAACTACACCCAAAATACCGACAAAAGCGTCAATAATTTTACCCAAACATAATATATCCTCCAGTATATATACTCTGGACTATAATACGTTTGTAAATGTAATTTTAAATTGAAATTGATATAATAAACATTCACATAAGTAATTATTTTTAAAAGTTATTAGTATAAATTTTGTAATCGATTATGGCCGTATGGGTAGATTGCTGAACTCAATAAATTCAATAAAAAAATTAAAAATAATAATGAAAACAAAATTTATATTATATTGATATTTTTTATTTTGAGATACTTATTTCTGCTGGAAACTGTAATAATAGATATTGAAAAAGAATAACACATAAATATAGATTAATATCTAAGATAAATAAAATACCAAGTCTTAAACAACTAGAAGGGCTTACTCTGTAATTAAAATTCAAAGAATATGCTTTCGAATCGGAATGAAAATAACACACAAATTAGAACACTTCGTTTTGAATTGAATTACAGAGTAACCGCGCAGGTTTTTATGCTTTTAGATTAATATGAAATAGATTACAAAATAAAAAGAAATGCATTTTCATAATTTTCTTTTTTAGATTTTGGTACATATTTAAATGTAAAAATTATAAAGACGCCACTGACATTTTTATTGAGATCCTTAATAATAACAAAAGATACAATTTAACGGAACGGCCTCGAAGGACTACGATCATAGAATATCAAATAAGCTGGAACACTCAACACTTCATCTATAGACACTTCACGCACAATGGTGTCCGATGTGTAAAACCACCTGAAAATATTGTATGAATATCTGATATTTTTTTACGAAATTCTTTAAACTGTACCTATGTGCATTACGCAGAGCTCCTCTCCTGTAAGTAACAAAGTGACCAGAATTGGCTTCGCCGGAGTGAACAACAACAGCCAACAGGCGATATAGATTTCGGGGAAACATTGTGCCAAATCCTGTACCACAAGACTCCCCAACGGACCCAATATTATTCATAGGCAGACTAGAAGAAAGCAAAGACATAGTGGATCCCCAAGGAGTGCCAGCCTTAAACAAAAATATTATTGACCAATATCATAACTTTATAACTTAAAATCATTAACATACCTGACTATTTAAATGAGGTTGCACAAAACTATATGGAGCCATAGACAAGCTTTCGGGAAAATGCACGTAATCTTGACGTTTGCAAACTTGACCTGTAGACAACCATACAGTACGCGCAATATGTATGCAGATACATGCTGGTAATTTAGCAAATGTTAAAGTTTTAGTGTGAGTGGTGGATTCATTGCATGACTCACACTTGACTCCATTAACTTCTTCGGATGCTATGTAATCGCTAAGCAAATGGCCTAAACTAAGTCCACTACGACGTTGTGGTGGGAGATTTAAAGTAATACTGTCGAACTTATCATAGCGGACAGTAGACTTAAAAAGATGAAAAATATTGTTTTTTAAAGTTCATAACTTTTGTTATTTATTTTTTTCCATAATTATACCTTGAATCCACACCCATTACAAATAATTTGGGTGCCAATTGCACCTTGGAAAGGATGTGGCACTTGTGTGGGCATTTGTTCAGACCAAATCTAAATCAGTTTATATGTAATAAAAAGAAACACCTTTAGTTTTGTCTTTCCAACATACCGAGACTTTTCCAGGTCCGCGTGTTAAGCGTTCTAGAGAACGACATGAACCCGAAGATCTTTTATTAAGAGTATCTCTGGAACGACTAGATCTTCCACCCAAAATTGGCGGTGGCATCCCATCAATTTCCATAGCTTCAGAGGGCGATGTTAATGGCAAATGTTCAGCATGTAATTCTCGATCACATATCGAGGCGGGCGAGTCTGGAGTATGCGCCTCAGAACGCACCATGCGCGATAAACCTGTGGCTTCATCATAGTCTGCATTAAGAAAATCACTTAACATGGCACTAGAAGGCCGATTGGGCTGATCACCACATCCGTTGGCCAGTGGCAAAGCATCCGATAATGAACCCACTTGCGTTGGTCGATGGGCTTCTTCTTCCAATGTCGAAAGCATAACGTGAAACAATTCATGAGCATCGTGCTCCTCTTGGGGAATAACCCAACCTAATGCATTTAATGCTCGTAAGACAGCTCCTGGAGAATATGGATCACCCCTTAGACTAGTATGGGTACCATTTATAACTTCCAGCGTACTGAGTAGGGAACTTATTAAACTTTTTCGATCTGGTGTCGCATTGTTGTACAACTGCAGCCACGCTATAAACTGTGGACACGCAGCTAATGCCTGCAGAAGTGTATTTAAAAAACATGTTCGGCCAAAATTGTGGAGACCAGCTATTTGTCCACGGCGCTGACGTAAACGCGAATTACCTTTGAAAAAGTTTAGTTTTATCAATAATAACACATCTATAGATATTTTCGCCAGCCTTTCTTATAGTAAGAAGTCAGCAATATAATGGTATGTAGCTTCTTTCTTCATACAACTTACCAGAAGGACCCCAAAAAACAAAAGCTCCAACAACTGCTGCAACTGTTACTCCAGCTGCCATTAAAATCTTTTCATTTTCCATATTTACTATATAAAGTTGTATTAGTTAACAAAATGTTTACATATTATTTTAAAGCTTTTTACATTTTTGTAAGTTTGTAAAGTAAAAAGGCATTTATGAAAAATAAATATCGATACTACATACAACAGCTGTTAAGCTCTCCATACAATACTCCATAATAATAAACTAAGCACATACATATGTATGTACATAAGGTACGCCCGTTAGTACAACAAAAACCCCTTTTCTCACTGTAAAACATATTCTATAGATAAAAATATTGTTGACGTTTCTTTTTTCTTATTGAGTTTGTCGTTCAGGAAATATAGCATAACCGATAGCTGATTTAACGGGTTTACCTTGTTTGTTATATCTTAACAATACTAGCGTGCGCAGGCAAACAAGGCAGATCAACCATTCAATAACGGTTTTAATTAGGCTTGCCACCCGTACTATATAATATAGTATTGTACTTTATTTCGAGTAGTTGTACTATATACTTTATTAGAACAATAAAGTACGCGAAAGTACTATATTTCGCATGGTTTGATTTATCTTGAATTAAAAACAAATTCGGATTATTTTAATCAGGTCGTAATGAACGGAATAAAATAGTTTTTTTCTGAATGACGATTTGTTAAAGTTTTTTATATGATTCTCTATTCATATGATTCTCTATTAACTTAAATATAGACTGTAATGATGCTGTGCAATTGTTTAGTAATGATAATTATTTGATAAAACTTGCGAAAAGCAATAAAAAATATGCCTTTAAATTTAACAATAAAGAAAACTAAATTGTACTTTATTTTGATGTTGTGTACTTTATTTTTTTAACCTTTTATAACCAATGTACTTTATTTCCAAAAAAAAAAGGGTGGTAACCCTAGTTTTAATAGAATAGGCTTTTTTCACTGACCTACATCTTTTATCAATTTGCAAAGATGTTAACATCTTCCCATAAGAATTACTCAGACTGTGTTTAGACACGGCATGTTTTACTGACATGATTGCTACTGTATAGGCGGGGTCGACGAGGGGAAAAGAAAGGAGTGCACTCGTTTTGTTTTCTCATTCGTAATTTTAATCCTTAAGGCATTTGCAAGTAAATCTCGTCAAGATTTGTGTAAACAACAATGAAAGTTCAAAGAAGAAAAAGTAAGAATCATCTCAATAAGACATGATGTGTCTAAACACAGTCTTAGCGTTTTGACATAAACCTTGTACGTTTCTACCAAAAAATGCGTGTTTTTTTGTGTTGTAATTTGCTGTAGAATCGCTATTACCTGTGATAATTGTACCATGGTAATACATAACCAAATTTTGACAGACTCGAACTCAAAAAAAGTCCTTTAACGCTTCGACACTACCTGTATTAATCTACCATGCCACTAAATGTCGAAATCATAAACAATGTTACCCTGTTCAACATTTAATGCAACTTTCCTGGATTGCTATTGGACTCTAGTTAATCTTGTTAAAAAAAATAATTTTGTGGTTTTCACATATAACAGCGCATGTCTAAAAATCAAAAATTACAGGAGATCCAAAATGTTATTTTTTAAGCTCCGATCTTAGTATTGAAAACTATTTCTTTATACAATATTGTATATTTACGTTATGACAATATTCCAATTAATTTTTACTACATGTTTTTTATGGATCAGATCCCACAGCAATTTGAAAAGAACAAACCATTTTAAACATCGAAATTGTGCTCTAAAAACAAACACAAGGCTAAAATTTGTTAGTATGTGTGACACCCACCAACAATGCTTGATGGAAAATCAAAAAATTAAAAAAAAGAAATTAAAACAATGAGGTTATGTTGTAGTTAAATCAGTTTTTGGATTATAAATGAAAGGTGTTATCAATATCATGTAATAACAAAAAGTCTCATGTCATCTCAGCGTGGAAACACCATTAAATAGCGAATACGCGTGCAAACTTCAAAAAATGCCTAATACCATTGACTTCACCGTCCCCGATTTAGTTACACAGAATGCTTGCCCATTTTCTAAAGAAAAACGTTTCAATTTCAAGCATAGTGTAACATCGTATTTACTATGTATCCAATAATATCCTAGCTTTAGCTATTGACAACTTATGAAAACAGGCCTAACAATATTTGTAATTGTTCTCCACTATCCTGGAGCCACAGTATGTATTAATAAAGTACCATTTTACGAATTCTAATAGATTTTATTAGATGCGAACCGTTAAATTTGTCAGAGTAATGTGGACTTATTAATTTCGATTACTTCTTTTTCTTAGGTTTATGCCCACTTTCGGTATTCTCTGTTTTGTGACAAAACTGATGGATGTGCTTGGTTAAAGCAGAGTGAGTGTTGAAACTACTTCTACAAACTCTACATTTTATAGGACGGTCCTTCGTATGAGTTTTTTCATGCATTCGCCGTGTTTTCCGGTCACCAAAAGCTGATTTACAAATTTCACACTTAAAAGGACGTAATTTTAAATGCACTGCGTTGTGATGATCCTTAAGATGAGAACTTCTTGTAAAAAATTTTCCACAGAGAGGGCACTGCAAGCGTTTATCATTGTGGCTTTTAAGATGATTTTCTAAATCATTTTGAGATTTTTGGCTTCTTTTGCAAATAGGACATAATAATTCGGGATTAGTTGTATGTATTTCTAAGTGAGTCTTTAATTGATTGGATCGTCGAAACTTTTTTCCACACCAATTACATACAAAAGGATAATCTCCAGTGTGCTGAAGTTCATGGACTCTTTTAGAATTTTTTGCTGAAAACGTTTTTGAACAATAAGAACATTTAAATGGTCTTAATTTTTGGTGCACGGCTTTAATATGATCACTTAAATGGCTTTGCCGTTTAAATTCTTTAGAGCATACCAGACACTCGTACATTATTTTTGTTGAATCATATTTATGTTCTGTTCCTTGATGTCCGTTGTATGTACATTTTGACGAATACATTTTCGAACATTCTTTGTCAGGATTAGAATTTATAATATTGTCATCGTGCTCCATTTCGTCAGTTTCTTTAAGTTTTTTTTCTATTTTGGGCTTAATTGCGTTCTCAGCTTCGATATTTTTTTCTATACTCTTCAATTTCCTTTCATTTATACCACACTGAAATAAATTTAAAATTAGTAATAATTTTTACGGGTAACAATTTATGTAATATTAAATAATGTTGTTTTCGATGTTCTGTTTGATATTTTTAGACTTCTGTCCAACAATTTTTTAAACTAAAAATGAGCTGTTGGACATAAGCCAAAGCAAAAACGTTTGTAATTTAAATCGGGTTGAAACAATGTTTGAATCTACTTAGAACGGAGGACACAAGTCTTTCAACAGTTAAATCCACATTGGATTTGTTTACATCCACGAACTAAAATATTCAATATCAAATATGAGCAGTCGCAACATTATACTTGGACAAACTATGGGTCTTATTTCTGAATAATCGATTACTTGCACTTTACTGTTTCGATCGTGACATCATTGTGATCGAAACAGAAAATGTTCGAGTTTCTCTGCGAATGTAGACTTATGTCCAACGTAATGTTGCAAGGTGAATTCTTATATGTATATAAGTAAACCTCTTACTTGTTTTGATTTTTTAGTCCGAGTTTTTCTTAAACAGTTATTTTTATCATTATTGCTGCAATCTGCAAACTCATTATCAAAATTGAAAGTAAAGTCTTCATCGCAATTATCTGAATATTGCGAGAAATCGCCCATAAATTCTATTACAGCTTCAAGAGTTTGATTATCTGTTTGCAGCGTATTTGAATAGTCTGTTGTATTTATCATTTCTTCCATATTATTAAAAGTGCTGAAATTCTCTTGTTCTTTTTCATATATATTATCCATTTCAAACTCTGCACATTTATGTAGCGCTGATTCTGTTTGCTTAACTTCTTGTGCCACTAAGTAATCTTCTGGCCCAATTTCACCTTCAATAACGGATATCATATACTCAAATGATTGTGTTGCCGATCTGCGGAATTCCTCAACATTTTGCAATTTTTTAAAACAGTTTAAACACAATTGCTGAGGGAAATGTGCATCATTAATTACTGCTATTTCATTGATATTTGTACCTTCCTTTATTCGAAATTCGTCTATGTCAACTAGCGAAGTGAATCTTATTCCAGTGCAGTCCTTCAACCAATTTAAATGCTTCATACTTAAACATTTAGTAGTTTTTGTATTTTTTTGTCGATTTAAGCAAATCCGGCAAAAATATCTCAGGTTTTCAATATATTCTTCATTTAAATCACTACCTTCCAGGAGCTCCTTAAGAGTTGCTGTAGATGCCATAATCTTTTCCCGAAAATTATAAGAATACTGGACCTTAACAAAGCACGTTTCACATATTTTTCGACAATAGTCATTAATATATTTTTGATTTATGGGATTTTTTAATATTGTTATGTGTGCTGTAAGTTTAAGTACTTTGGACATGTTAATATCCTTTTTCACATCGCACACTTTTTCAGTAGGAGTTAATGATCTTACGTCCACAAAACATATACAACAAATATGATCCAAGTTTGCGCGAGCGACAGCCAACATTGTGAGTAAATTAAATAGTAGTTTCTTTCTTTTCCGATAAATATATAATTTATGTATGTATGTACATATATAAACAGTATGTATTTATACATACAATTTATTTTAAGAGCCACATACACTACACCAACATGTTCGCCTAATCATGTGATGGTTGCTGATAATTTGCTAAGCCGAATTAGCTCCGCGAATTTTACACGGTTTTTGTGAAAAATTTTAGATTTATATTACTGTATTATTAAGTTCAAAGACTACATCGAATTGCTTATTGTGAAAAACTCCCTTACTAAAAAAATAGCTCTGGAACCAATTAATAATACATTTTTTCTTTGAAAAAACATATGAAAATTCGTGATGCCACCTGGTTCACATTATAGAAATTGATGGCTGTCTGCCCTTTTTTTGAGTTCTCTTTTGAACTTTCTCACATACCTAGTATAGCCGTCTAATAACCGCTTAATGGCACAATCGTTTCCGTTGTTTTTGTTTTGCTTATATTTTACACACAGCGAAGACCTAAACAAGACGATAGAAGCAAACATTTGGGTTTGTTTATTTTCATGCTCTGCCGAAAATCCATCCTAATTTGATAGCAAAAAGACAGCAATGGATGGAACTTCGAGACACCCACGACAAGGTAACACTATTAAAGCATTTCCTCAATATGCGAAAAATATGAACAATATTTTTTATATGTATATGGAATTTGTTTGACAGTAAAATATAAAAAATTTTGTTGCACTAACAGGCATACCTTGTTTAAACATGCTGATATCATATGTATAATAATATTGTATCATGCGTGATAAATGTTTGTGAAGTTGCACTCATGATGAAATATTTCATCATGCTTGCACTAACTCATTCAAGGTAAATTGTAAACAACCCAAAATATATATTATTCCAGGTACAACAAACAATTTTTTAAGAAATGCAAAAACTTTCATATGGGACGGTGCAAAACTTCTGCCGGGCCTGCCTTAAGGAATTAAAGCAAAGGCAGCAATTTAAAATATCCAATTTGAATTTGCAAATAAGATATTGGTTGGAAGATATTACTTTAAATAATCCTTCGTCATATGATATTTATTCAAATAGTATTTGCCAATCGTGTAGAAATAAATTGAACCAATTTTTAGAATTTCATCTTATGTGTAAGCAATCGAAAAGGACTATAGATAAATTATTAGCAACCGGTGGTGAAAACGAATTGCTGAATTATCAAAAGAAGAAAAGTATTAATGATGATAACCCCGAGGTAGATGATATTTTAGCGTTTGACCATTTGACAAAGACAAAGGTAAAAAATAAGTTTTTATATGTACATATTTATATTTTTAGTGAACGTTTATGTTTTTAGCCCTTGTTATTGAAAAGCACTTTAAACGCGATTGAACCGAAAAATATATCAGCAAATGTTAACAGTAATGTTAATCATTTTGAGGATAGCACATGTGATGCTGGAGAGCTGACAAAGCCAAACTGTTCCGATGGTATCTTTGTCGAACGTGATAATATTCATTCCGATTCTGAAAGTGATATCCAAATTAAAGATGATATGACTAATATAAAAAATAAAATAAAAAACAAATGTATTACACAAAAAAACATTAAATTGTCTAGCTCTAAGACGGAAAGGAAGAAGTACACATATTCATTTCCATGTGATCAATGTAAATATCGTAGTGTTAGCCAGCAATTTTTAGACATACATAGGCGCACTCATTATGGTTTAAAACCTTACCAGTGTCCTCAGTGTGATGATTCCTTCAACAAATCGACTATTCTGCTTAAACACCTTAACGATATTCACGGACAAAAGGAATTAATTATATTCTGCGAACATGAGCAATGCGGCAAAAAATTTACCAGCAGCCGAAACTATAAGGATCACTATCGGCAAAATCATTTACCGCAACAGTCGAACGAAAAACTGAATACATCTAAGACAAAAAGTCCGCAGAGACATGTATGCGAAGAATGTGGTAAGGTCTATTCGAAATTACAAACTTTTAAAGAACACCAATATACCCATCGACCCAAAGAATTATATCCATTCCAATGCGACATATGTGACAAGGCATTTATAAAACGTAGAACATATAATGAACATAAGCTCAGACATGCAGGTATTAAAAATTTCGAGTGCTCTCATTGCGGAGCCAAGAGAACAACGAGAAAGGAGTTAAGAGAACACATGAACAGCCACACTAGGGAACGTCAGTATCCCTGCCCAAATTGTCCCATGATATTTTATAGAACTAGTAACCGCCGCGTTCATATTGACGTCGTACACCAGGGCATACGACGTTTTGCATGCCACTATTGCGATCAAACATTCGGCAAAGGCGACAATTTAAAAAATCATGAATTGCTACATACAGGAGAAAAGCCGCATGTCTGCTCAGAATGTGGGAAACGATTTGTACAAAAAGTTTCTCTAAGATTGCACACGAAAACACACTACAAATAATTTAAATATATGTATGTATTTAAGTTTTATGTAAATTAGCTTGTTGGATTTAATTAAATAAAAAATCGTGACAATACTGATGCCATTCCCCCATATCAACTGAAAATATATTAATATATTTGAATATCTTGGGAATGGTGCCAAGGACTTCGGCAGGTTACATACATACATGTGTATACCAAAAAAGTATTTATACTGCTTCAGACTACATACAATATCGAAATTTCAATTCAAAAATTCAGGCTGAAAGAATTTATCTATTCGATATTTAAACATAGCAGTGAGATGCTTATAAATAAAAAAGACGTGTGGCACTCGGTGACTGCCGCGGCAAAGATATTGCATAGCATTTTTTATCAACTTATGCAAATATAATTATTTATTTATTTTTTATTAATGCCGTAGTTTTTTCTTTGATATTCAAGTTTTTTCTTTGATATTAATTCAAGTTTTTTTCTTTGATATTAGTTCAAGTTTTTTCTTTGATATTAATTCAAGTTACACTTTTTGAGCGTGGTGACCGATAAGAAAACAAATATTATTCTTTCATTGAATAAATGAGAAGTTAATGTCGCTTAAAATATTTTTATTATCTTATAATACATGTAGGTTATTCAGGAATTTTTATCATTGAAACTATAGCTTTATGGTAACTGAAATAAGAAACATAAGTTTGAGACTTGATATCCTCTAAATACCTGGAAAATACCGCTTAAAAACCTACGAATTGTCTGTTTGTTTGCGTTAAATAAATAAATGAATTAATGAATACATTAAAGAAATAAATAAATAACGCTGATTTCGACGCTGCCGCACGTCGACGCTAATGTAACGTTCGTTCTGGCAATACTGTATGTTAATGAAATCAATAGCATACTTTAGGGGTTAACATACGCTAGGCGATTCAAATACTTAAAAAACAAACTTAGTGTTAGGGTTTTTCGTTACGGAATTTTTTAATTCGGTTGCCGCGTTCAAAGCCCGCGATAAAAGCTATGCAACAGCTTAAAAAAATTCGTGTTTTTACTTTTTTCTGAAAATACTTATTTACTATTCCTTTGCTAACAAGCATCTGTTATATTTATATAAAAATTAATTTAAATACTAAAAAAATCTCATTAAATGTATTATATTTGCAGCCGAAACTATAAATATATTCAAATATCATATAGACAAACTCTTTTCGCTTAATTTTAAGCTACACTTTTTTAAGGAGAAAACTATAGAATAGTTCAAGTGATACTAGTTGGGTGTTTATATTTTCGTTTAAGGTAGTGGTTTAAAAATTTTTTAGTAGTAAAAAATATTTGTTCCCAATATTTTGATACTAGAATCTTCTGGAAGTGATTCTGTTAACTTCACTTTCTAGATAATTCCTGGAGATGATACACAATGGAGTATCTAAATATTAGGAATAAAGAAAAATATAACTTATGCTGTTTTCTTTTCTAAAAAAATATTACATTTCTTTTACTTTTTATCAAAAAAATTGCTATTCAAAGCTTTCCTAAGCCAAACATTTTGCATCGCAAATGAGTATAAAATAATTTCTGATAAACTCACTATTTAAAAAAATCATAATGAAAATTTTCAACAAAAAGGGCAACAAATGTACTTAAAAAAACGCCAATAGTACTTTGCCCACAGTAACGAGACTTTTTTCTTACAGTTTTAAAACAAAAACAAAATTCTTAGATTTATTTAGATGTATTTCGATATTGTGGGACAGGCGGTTAAATTATTTAAATAAGGTAAGGACGCTTCTATAGGCTAGTGAATAGTGCGCTAAACTGTTAGTCTAGGAGTCGGACGTTCGACAAAAAAGTCTTAACCGTTTGTTTGTTTATAAAAGCACTTTTCTTTTTAATAGTGTATTTATTTGACAAATATTTTTTAATAACATGGCTGTATTTGCGAACACCACAAACAAATTAAGTTTAAAAATAATTTGGAATTAAAGGTACAATAATTATTTTAGCTGCATGAAAATGTATCTGATTCATTTTCCACGGCAACTCGTTGATCCGATCTGGTTGTAGTTTCTAAATGTGTGCTACGATGACTTTTTAAATCTACTTCAGTGTGAAATCCTTTGCTGCATATATTACAAATGTGTGGTTTATCACTTAAATGTCGCCTTTCATGGTTAACTAGATTTTTTAAGGTTATAAAACGTTGGGAACAATATTTGCATACATGTGTACGTAAATTTTTATCGTGATTTTTCATGTGAGACCTCAGGCCTTCTGGTTGAACAAAACCTCTATTACAGATTTCACAAATGAACGGTCGTTCACCGGTATGTAAACGTTCGTGACACACTTGTGAATTACGAGTGCCAAAACGTCTGGGGCAATAGCTACATTTAAAACGTCTAAGACCTTCATGGATAACTTTAACATGACGCGAAATAGCATTTTTATGATTAAATACTTGTGGACACTGAGGACAAGGAAATTTTTCCAAATTAGGTGTATGCGTCCGCATATGGGTAACTAGCTCGGTACGTGTTACTTTCGCTACCCCACATTCTTGACAAATATGTTCTTTGATCTTTTTGTGTCGTTTTATATGCTCTCTGAGGGCACGTTTAGAACTATATTTACGACTACATAGATAACAAATATGTTCCATTTCATGTTCCATATTTGTGGGTTCCGATTCTTCTTGGTTGTTTTGAAGAATAAGTTCCTCAGCGGAATGGTGTGCGGCTTGACGATGCATCTTTAATTTGATGGCTACTTCAAAAGACGCTTCACAATTTTTATAATCACATCGGAAGAGCATTTCTATATGCTTAGATTTAATATGAAGAAATAATTGATTATAACGTTTAAATGCTTTGGTACAATTTGCACACTGAAATGGCTTTTCCTGTCCCAAATGCGCACCCCGAACATGGGCATCTAAGTAAACTTGTTTATAAAATTGCTTGTTGCAAGCATTGCAATGTAGAGACTTTCTATCCCGATCTTTTTTGGAAAGTACTACTTTTCCATCAGGATTGCTAATTGAAGGACTAGAATTATTAGCAGCCCCGCTAGGTAAAAGTAATTCTTCATCATCAGCATCTTCTTCGGTATCATATGATTCGTATGATGTTTGGTTTATGTTAACTTCATCTTCTTTTAGGTAAGACGGAAGTATGAATTGAGTATCCATCGCCTCTAATGCTGGTTCGGGTTTTATATATAAAGGCATATTGGCCAATTCGGGTAAAAGCTAAAATAAATAACTTAATTAATAAATAAATACAATTTTGAATAACATCTTGGTTCAACAAAAACGAACCGTTTTTAATTTTAAATGCATAATTGAAAGAAAATAATTAATTGTTTAATGTTTACCGTACGGTGCACTTGATATCAAATTGGTAAATTGCCAATCGTCAATAGTTTTTTAATTTGAATTTAAATTTAAAAATCTCAAACATATGTGTTTGAAAAAAAATTAAAGAAACGTTTACCAAATGATAAAACCATATTTAAAACGTTTGGCCTTGAGAAGGAGCACCAACAATCTCCTCTTGAATTATTATGTATAGCAAAATGAGTGTTTTGGGGGTACCAAAAATAAGCAAATCTCTGGAAGGCAGATAGCTACTACAGCCTGCTTGTGGCGATAGCGTTGTTTGCAGAAACAGATCTGCTTTGCGACTAATTTACTTTTTTTTAATCAAAACAAAAGCATCTGTTAATGGTAAAACTTTGGGCATGATTTGATAAACGTTGCTACACTAGAATAAAACAATAAATAATCTTACCAATTTATCATCATCGTTTTCTTCAAATGTTTCTTCACGCTTAACATTTTGAAGTAATAGCGCAGGTGCTTCCGTTTCAGTACCATTTCGTTCTATTATAGATTCTTTGTCCTTATTAGAATTCCATCTCTCATATAACATTTCAGTACTTCTGACAGCCAACTTACGAAACTCATCATAATCCAACAGGCGACCGTAACACCATTCACATAAACGTTTTGGAAAATCGTCATACTCTTTATTTACATCATAGGCGGTTAGAAACATAAACAATTTACATAAATTGGGCAAGAGTAAGCTATTTAAAGTAGATATTCCAGGGTCACAATCACCATTAGCTTCATTAGAACTTGCGCTTGCATTGAGGTTGTTGTTCTTTAATGTTCTTAAACATGCACGACATAATTCTTGTAAATTTTTATGGCTAAAGTGGCTCATAATTAAATTATTTTTTTAATTTTTATTGATTTATTGTTTTTACATAAATATCCAGCTTTCATTAAATCGCCATTAATGGAGATGCCAGATTTTGAAATTGCTGTAAATGGCAATAGATTATACCCGAGAAAATTGGAAATAATAATGGTGGCAGCAAGGCAAATTCATAACAGGTAGACTCGCCTTAATTCGCTTTGAAAAATACCTGCTTTGTCAAAATCGTCAAACAGTATATATAAATCATACATAAACAAATTTTGACAAACAAACAGATCAAAATGCAAGGAGCAAAAAATAATCATCTGAGCTGAAAGGAAAAAGTCATAAAAACACTGTTGTACAAAAATAATTTATTTAAAAAATAGTTTGCGTAGGGATATCTTTTTTTAATGGCACCTTCTTGAAGTTCTATCAAAAGTATTAAAGCTATTCATCATTTTCGTTTTGTTTTACATTTGTTGGTTAAAACGAGTACAAAATAAAATTTTTGTTCGTAATATAGGGTACTTAATAGAAATAAAAATTTTAGTGTTCGTTAAATGCAATGCTCATTAAATCGAATGTTCGTTAAATCGGAAAACTACTGTAATAGACTTTCCAGTACCGCGGTGTTTATTGATGGATTGCGATTCAAATCGAAGAATAGCTTAACACTTTGAAATCCATCAATACATACATTGACATGTAACTCGATCCAATTATCATTATACAGAGGGTATAATAACCGTGATTACCTCTATTATTCGGTATTCTATGCATTTCTTTATTACTTTTGAACAATCAAACGCAATGTAAATATATAAAACGGAAAAGGGAATTTCCTCGTTCAAATAAGATGAATTAGAAGCATATGTACTCACTTGGTTAGTGTAATTTAGACGTTTTGAAAGGGAAGAAACAAACATTACATAAATTTGTTTAATAAACTGCGTAAAATTAAATCTTTATGCATCTTTTTTTGTAATTTTTTTCTTATACATATAATAATGTTCAAACTTTTTTTTAATATCTGAATAAGTAAACTACATATGTATGTAAAAGTTTTTACTGAACTTTACCCAAAATACAGTAAATGAGAACACAAATTGAGAGCATACAGTGACACTTCATGAAATAAATATAGGGGCAAAGAAAATCGTTGCTGGGCTTTTCCCGAAAGTACCTTACAATTCCTTTAATCACGGTTAGCTTATTTTGAATCGTAATCTTAAGGTACTCCTGGGAAAAACTGGAAACGATTTATTTTCCCACCGATTTTTTTCCTGGTAATAACTGTACCATGACTATTACAATCACATGTCTTAAAATTAATGCGAAATTTATATTACCTCTCCAGCCGTGTACTTCAATTTACAGTCAAGAAAAGCGCCGATTACAACTCATGAATACTTTTTAATTTTTTTTGTACAAATATTTTTCCGCCAAAATTTGTTGTTTTGTTTTTTACAAATATTTTCTTGTAATAAAGGCTTTATAAATTAAATATGATAGTGAATAAAAGTAATAAGTGTAATGATGTGCTGCGATTGATAGTGCAATCATATTAAGTTGTTTTCTTGACAATGGCAACTTAAAAAATAAAACATAAAAATTGAGTGTAGCCCACGTCACAGCTATCAACATGGTCCAATTAATAATTGCAATTTAATTTAATTTTGATAACCAATATAATATATTTGAAGAACTTGAAAGAAGCACTTGATTGTGTGGCTGCAGGGTTAGTAGAACTTGTGAGTGGATTGTAACTCGAAAACAATTTCTTGAACATGTAACCCCAGGAAAGTCGCTAAAGTATCATCACTGGAAATAAGATTTGTGATTTTGTCATTTTTGTCGTCTGCTCGAAAAACATTAGTTGATATAAATTTTTTAATTTATTATAAATTCCGAATTTTTTCACTCTTTAAAATTAAATTAATCAAAACCCATTAATAAAAAATTATAAAGTTTTTTAATTAGCAGAAAACGCAATGAATCCTTGTACGGTTGCCACCCAGCGCAAAGACAATGAAGGAGACAATAGGTGGCTAAGGTAAAAGTTTTGTCACCGAAAATTACTTCTTTAAGTTTGGTAAATGAAATAATATTTTTCATTAAAGTATACACAAACGTTTTATTTCGGAGTGTCGTGAAAAAGATCCTGACGTGATATTCTTGGGTGATTGCATATTGGAAACATTACAAGACACGGAGACATGGAATGATTATTTTGCACCCATGCACTGCCTTAACTTCAGCATACGTGGTGATAAGTGCGAAAATATATTGTGGCGTGTGGAAAACGGTGAATTAGATAATGTTAAACCAAAAATTGTAGTTCTCCATGTTGGCACTAACAATGTAGACAATAAACCGGAAGAAATTGCAGACGGTATACATGAAATTATACAGAGAATACGATCAAAATTACCCGATGCTTATATCGTTTTACCTGTATGTATGATGAAAACTTAAGCATTAAAGTAAATATATAAAATTGTCTGTCTTCTAGTCTCTACTACCTCGTGGTCATCAACCGAATAAATTACGTGAGAAAAATGTTCGAGTCAATAGTCGTATTAAAGAGAAAGTTATAGGTCTTAATCGTGTACAAACTGTGGACATTGCAAAAGGTTTAGTGCAGATGGACGATTCAATTAGTCATCACGATATGTTTGATTATAAGAATCTAACAAATACTGGAGCAAAAAAGGTTTTTGAACCCGTACATGATTTATTATCGCAAATACTCAATGAAAATGAACAGGAACGTGATCTCACACCATCGGAATAGTTTATTTGATTCCGTTTCTCAGGAAGTTGCTTTCGTTTAAATACGCGGTAACTTTTATTACTTTTACATGCTGCACTAATCTATATAACATTGTTTTTAATCAGTAATTTTTTATGTTGTAATATTCTGAAAGTTCATTTTAATCGCATCCCATTCTTATAATTTTATAAAAACAAAGATTCCTTATGCTTAAATTTGCTTTGCAAATTCGTATTTACACTTTTTACATATTTAAGTTTACTTTTATAATTATTTTTAGAGAAGAATGCAAACAGAATGCAATTTTCCTAAAACATCATTTCAGCATTTTAATAAAGTCTGTTTAATTTTTATTATTTTTTTAATAAAAACATTTGAAGCTTTTACCAAAATAAGTTGAAGTTGTAAAAATTTTTAGGATGATATATATTTAAATACTCTGTAATTATAATCGCAAAGACAACTTTTCGAATTTCTATGTTATTTACATTGCAATTCGAAAGCGTTTTATTTCGATTCGAATTACACGAGTTAAAATATTTCGAATTTATTAAAACAAAAATTTAGGCGTTTTATTAACTTAAATTTATCATCCATTATTTATAATATTTATATGTTCACCATAGATAGACATTAAAAATTAACGCATTTTGCTGTTGCGGAAACTGAAGGAAAAAAGTAATTGTCTAAGCTTAAATAGAAATAAATATGTATAACTTTTTTATTGCAACTAATGAATTGTGTATTATTTGTTTAGCAAATGGATTACTATTATGTTATAATTCATTTATACTCCCCCTCTCACGATGTAGAACGTTATCGTTCCAGCCAACACTTCTTTTTGGATAAAGGATTGACGTAAAACTGTTTTCAGCCGTAGTATACTTCTTTTTATTCAATGTACAGCTTTCTGCATTATTAAAGAACGCTACGGTACAGTTTTCGCCCCTTCTGCTTTATGAATTTATTGTTTGTTTATATTATCACTTTGATATAAACAATCTCATAAACCGTATAAGCAACATTTTTTTATTTTAAAGTACAGTGTACATTTTTCTTAAAATTGTAATTCTTTTATTTCCAAGTGAACATTTCAAGTGCCTGTTAAAATGACACTACATGTTTTATGAGACCTTTAATGTGTAACTTTGTTTTATTTTCTTTAGTAATACCGTGTAAAAATGGTTCGCAAGGAAGAGCGGTGTGAAAAAATAGAAATACATCCTATTAATACATAACATCCCATAAGCTATAAATAAAAAATAGGGCTTTTTGTTACAGATATATGTGAAGCAAAAGCCCCAAATAACAGAGCTGTTCGAGTGTTTTTGTTATATTGAACAAATTTGCATTGACTATTAAATGTTAGCTAGGACGCTTTGCGAAGCAGCAACGATATATTTATTTATTTATTTATTTATTTATTCAATAGAGTAATACAAAGCCTTATTTTGGCCAAAAGTATAAATATGTATTACATAGTAATAAAGATCCCGAGTTCTTACTTCTAATTTGTTTAAACATTATAACTAAAAATTAAAGAATAAAAACAATAATGAATTAATTAATAATCACAGTACTTTATTGGCTCCCCAGCCTTAAAGAAAAGATTTAAAGGTAATAATAAAAGCACAAAGTATAAGGTAACATGGTCCCATTAGTAGCAATTCAACGAAAAAAATCGTTGGAGTGGGAAAGAATAAGCATACTACAAATAACTGGAATTTAAATATGTATATCTGATGTCTCAAAAACTATTTTAGACGGTAGTAAGTATATTAGGTAAGTAAGTAGAAAATAAATCAGGATTTTAGAGTCTATACTCAATTGCGCATACATCCATATATATATACATACATATATAGGCAAACGCATCACTAGATACTGGTTAAATACCTTCTAAGTTTAACACGAAAAACGTTATTGGAATGGGAAAAAATGCGAAGTTCATAGGGCAAACAGTTCCACCAGCGAGCAATTCTAACCACATAAGATCTTTCAAAAATACGTCTAGAAATTCTTGGAATGAAAATCTGTGGATTTCTAGAAGATCGCAGGAAGATAAATTTGTCACACAATGGAGATGGAGCACCACTACGCACTACCCTATAGAAAAAAAGGAGGCTCCGATACTTAATAAAATCGTTAAACGTAAAACCCAGGAATTCTCGTACGAAGGATGAGATATGGTCAAAACGCCTAACATTATACACGAATCTGACAATCATATTAACTATGCGTCGCAGCTTATTACACATTTCAACAGAAGCAGCAGACACCACTTCAAGGCAGTAAAGAACCTGCGGCATAAGAAGAGCATGAGCTAATCTGAGCCTAACCCGAAAAGGCAAATACAAGTTGGAGGAATATATCCTACGTAGCGAGCCCCACACCCTACCAGATACAGTGTTAATATGATGTTCGAAAGAAAGGCAACCGTCTAATACCACACCTAAGCATCTATGCCGAGAAACACACTCAATATCGGCATGGCCAAGGTGAGGTCTAAAAGAGTGAGAAGTAGAGTCAGAAGCTCCAAAGAAAATAGCCTTAGTTTTAGAAGGATTAATAGAAAGTGAATTTTCAGAGGTCCATTTCAGGACACGATCCAGACAGCCATCTACACTATGTTGCAACCTCTGAGACAGGGAACGGTCCCCATTGAATAAAAGAAAAACATCATCAGCAAACAAGAATGTTACACACGCATCAGAATTTGTCTGTAGATACAAATCATTAACATATAGAATGAATAAGAGGGGGCCCAGGACCGATCCCTGGGGAACACCAGAGTGAAGGGGCAAAATACCAGACCTAGCTTCCTTAAACTCCACAAATTGTAGCCTATCTACTAGGTACGAAAAAATAAGTCTACAAGCAGAACTTGAAAAATTAAATTGATCTCTGAGTTTACATATCATAGTTGTGTGGGAAATAGAGTTAAAAGCTTTAGATAAATCCAGCGATATCAGAGCACAGAGTCTGCCACAATTTATATAATCCCTTATAGAGTCAGTCAAACTAAGTAGCAACGATGCGATACTATGACCTTCACGGAAAGCATACTGTGACTCATATATACATATGTTCATATATTTTTTTATTTTACTCATGTCAGAATAAGACAGGTACATGCATGTCTATAAGAAAATGTTGACATCTTGAGAATCCATATAAAATAAGAACTCCATATAAAAAATACTCTACTTTTAAAGAACCACAAAAATGAAAAGTTTACTTTTCAAATTTCACTACTTTTCTAGAACATTCCTAACTAATGCCGTTTTCTTTCTTAACAAAATTTGATTTTTTTTTATAAAAAAAATTATTAAGTTTTCTTAAAAGAAAAATTTAAACTCGGTTCAGTATTTCAGAAGCTATAAGCGTTTGAAGTGGCTACTAATTAATACATGTACACTAGAGAACTGCAAGAAGTATCAAACTTTCGAGTATATCCGATCATGTTTACTCTGATTTTATACGATGCTGTCTGTCCACGGTAAAATTACTACCAGTATTGTTAAAAAACGTGTGTATTGATTGGTGGGAGTTTGACTGTTTACTGTAAAAAAGCACATTTAAATTGTTGTTCCAGCAAACAATGTACACGTCCGATTCAAATTCGGACTGTATATTCTACTCTCATCTCATTACAAAGAAACGATCTGATACTGTTTGCGGTTCATAAAATAAATAAATCGACATTTTCTTTAATAACTTATTTTAAAAGTTTATTAATTTTTAATTATATTATAAATCTATAACTAAACGTTTTTTATTTGTTTTGGATTGAGCTAGACTAGTTCAACTACATCTTTTTGAAATAAAATATCGAGGCATATTTCGAATAATAAATTTACTGAATGTATAACTAAACTATAAATAATATTTATAATATTGGCAATCTTAACTTAAAAATAAAAAAAACACAATAATAATAGGAGGAATACATAATTATAAAGAAATTAAAATACTACATACATATGTATATATATACATACATATGTATGTATGCGTATAAAATAATTGAGTGAATTCGTAAATGCAGTAATTGTGCAATAATAAAAGTTTAGCATTCGAACAACTGCACTTAACATGACATTATTTCTTCAGAAGTTTCTTTATGCAAACAAGTGACAGTGGTGCCACCGATTACTGCGCATACTACTTCATTTTATTTACTTTCGCAATATTTTGCACTAATTAACTGCATTTTCAAAATCACCAAGTTATGTAAGCACACAAGTAAATAAATTGTAAATCAAATTCCAATTGCAAATGGTTTTTAGGAAATATATACATATGTACCTTTTAAAATTTTGCCAATGTAAATAGGTATGTACATACATATGTATTTACGTGCATGTACACATGCATTTGCATGACATATACTACATATGTATGTACATTTGATGTACATCATTATGATAAACATGGTATTTTCCATATGTAATAAATTGTCAAAATATACATATGTATGTATGTAGGTAGATCAAAGATACAGCGTTTGAAAAGAACCACTTAACAGTTCCTTTTTAACAAATATTTCTTAAGCTAACAAATGACCACTGCTCACGCAGATACATACATACATACATATCTGTCACTGAGACGTTTTATTTACTGTTGCAATAATTTGCAGACTTAAAATTTTGTTTTTCTGCATTACTAATAGCTTGCAAATAAAAACAAAATTAAAATAACATTTATACATTAAGCTTTTGTAATTAAAACAAAATAGGTATACAAAACTGATGCTTTTTATGGAAATTGCTAAAATTTAGTATATTAAATTTTTAATCGCACTATTTCCCATAACTAATATTTTACATACAGTTGTAGTAATATATTAACAGTATTATTATGTATTTATGGGAAATAGTGCGATTAAAATTTAAAATACTAAAAAATATACGAAAATTTCACTTTTTGGAAGGCAATGGAAATCGTAATAACTGATTATTATATACATACATATTTGCATCTGCTAAATTAAAAAAAAATCATCATAAACATTTGAATTAGCTCGTCTCTCTTCGCTTAATATTTCAAGAGATATTTAATCGTATAATTATGTCGGTGTGCGTTTCAGGATGTCTTACTGGTATGGAAGGGATGTTAAAATTATGTCTTTTTTAGTTTAGACCTGAAAGCTTCGAGAAGTTCTAAGCATTTTTGGTATTTTAATTGTGTACACCAACTAGTAATTTTTTAACTCAACAGATGATAATACATTATCAGAATCAGCTATTTCGTTCCCGAAACATTTTCATTTTTTCAATTTATTATAGGTGTGTTCATTTGCGTGAGAGTGATATCAACATTTACAAAACTTCTCTCCTAATATGCATACTATATCGACGGATTATATTCAGAAGAGTCCTCTATACTAAAAGTCAATACTTTTCACGAGAGCATAAAAACTTTTTAATTTTTTTTTATTGTTAGGATATTTAAAAAGCTTTGTTTATGTACAATATATTTGAAAACCCACTTATCAATCTCATGTACATATAATCGCTTTTAAAAATTTTCCATTTTTAAAATAAATTAAAATTTTTAAAATATTCAATATGTTATCATATAGATTATTTTGGTACAGTGATAAAAACAAATTATTTAATGAATTCAGTAAATTTTTTACGTCTTTATATGATATGATATAGTAATAATACCAAAAACTAAAATAACGATTAACAATATAAAAAATAACAAGTTTTAGTTCTTTATATTTTTTTTCTTGAAACTCAATTGATATACATATGTATGAAAAATGTCGTAAAAAGGTTTTATTCAAATCTAAAGAGCATTTCGATTACGTTCCCGCCTTCAGAAAAAAAACTGAATCGAAAGAAAGAACAGAAATAAGCAAATTATAAACAACTTATTAAAAAGGCAAATTTTGTTATATTTATATTGTTTTATTAAAAAGTATTGTTGCAATGTGTTTGGCTAGAGTTTTTGAGTCGATTTGTATAATTTTAACAAAACATAATCATTAGATATAGGAAAACAACCAATTTCTATCGAAAAAGGAATATTGGGTTGGAAACTATTAATAAGCGATAGTATGACTATATCACCAAGTTTTTACTTGGTGACTTACCTCAAATGAAACCCTCTTTCTATGATGATGATAATGCACTCAATGTTCTTAAAAGTTGTATGGGTCAGATGAACCATCGAAAACAACTAAATGAAAGCTTATTGAAGCTACCATGATTTGCCACACCCCACAACATATTATTTAAGCAAAAAAAATTACTGAATTCATTATATATTTTTTTTTCATCATTGTACAAAATCCTCTACCTAACAACATATTTGACTAATTCAAAAAATATTGCAGCAGTAGAAAGTTCTGTCAGTGTTATTGGAAATTTTAAACATATTCCTAAGCAATTGTTTATATAAAAATTACCAATAACATTTACACAACTTACAACTCCTACAATAGGTTGTGGCAATCACAATTCACAAAAAAAAAAAACTACTAAATATTCAAAATTAATTACACACAATATTGTGTAGTGGTTTCTAAAATATTCTTGCAATAAACGAATTTAACATTTCTTATGCTCTCCTGAAAAATGTAATCTTTAGTCGTAATAAGTCGTTGATATAGGCTTGGTTTTTTATTTAATTTAGGAACAACTGCAAGCGTTAAAAAAGTTTGAAACATATGAATCAGGTGGTATAAAATCTCGTACTTTAATGTTGAATATTGCCGTAAATTAATGGCCGTTATTGCTTTACTGGTTAAGCATTTCTTTACTTTTTCTGTAATTCTGAGATTAATTGTAAAAGTTTGAACTTAATCTTTAGTTACAAGTTTCTGCTCGGAAAACGAATGAACACAACCAACATGCATGCATTTTTAATAACTTATTTATTTAAAATTAGCACTCATTTTGCTCCTTCTTTTCATTCATCACAATCACAATTATTTCAAGTATGAAGGATTATTATTTGATGAATTCTTTATTTTATTTTCTTTTTTAATTTATTTTTTAATAGCCCTGGTACCAGCGAAAGACAAGCGCATAGCGTCAAAACGCCCATTGATGTCCACGAGAAGGCATCGCTCGAACTAGTCATTTTTTGTAAAGTTTTTCCTGCTTGTATGGCCAATACAGATGGCGGTGCCACACCACAAAATGTTCCAAAAGCGAAGGTAAACATGGGTACACCAATAACCGGCGATGCCAAATTAATAAACCAATTGGGCAAAATTGGTGTCATACGCAGAAACAACATATAGTTGAATAAACTGTCACGATGTTTTTCAATATGTTTTGACCATTCACTGATTTTTTTCGGCCAAAAGTGTCTTATCAAGCGACGTCCTACTAAGTTCGATAAACAATAACACAGAGTTGCACCAAGCGCTGAACAAAAACATATCAGAAGTAGAGCAATTGGAAAACGGTAGAGAAATCCCAGTAAAATGGAAAGAAACAAAGATCCTGGAATGGCAAAAGTTTGAAGGCTAAAAAATAAAACATTAAGGATAACCAATGAAAAATATTAATTCTTTTATACTATTTTATGCAGCATGAATACATTTATCAACATGATCAACAATTTATAAATTTTCATATATGGAATTGCATTTGATTGCAAATTTGCATACAATTGCTTAATACACAACATAAAAAAATGGCATATGCCATAAAAAGCTTGTCCTGGTTAGCTTGTACTAATTTGTCTGAAGAATTGTATTTTTTTATATTTTCTAAGTAAAATATAAATTTCTCAATCATATCGATGCCTGTTTTTAGAAAGTGAAAACAAAATTGTGAGTGAGAATCAATATTTAAAACAACAATAAAATACGAAAATTTGTTTTTGTTTTTAATATAAATTCTCACTCACAATTTCGTTTTAATTTTTAAAAATAGGCAGTTGATAACGTTTATTAATCTTTACGTTTAATGAGTGTATGATACCAAAATATTTCTAACTTTCCAAAAAGTTGGATAAAGTCATCAGTGCAATACGCATAGGAGTTATAATTTAACAATTCCTAAAAAGAGGAATTTTGAATTTAATTTCCGTTTTGAAATAATATAAAAAGGATACAATATATAAGCGACGGCAACACCAAACATCACTTCAAAATAGTACATATCCTTATATCGATCTAATACTTTGGCCAACATTTTAGCATCTTGTATATCACGTGGAATTTTCATGTGCTGTTTTTCCGATCTGTAATGGGAAGAATAAAATTATTAATAATATTGAAATTATAATGGCAATAAAAATAGATCGAAGGGCATTTAGCAAATTGCACCAAACTGCAAAATTAAAAATGACACTAAAAAGTCAGAAATAATTACAAATTAAAAAATAAAAAATGTCCTCAAAAAGAGGAAAAATCTCCCCAAAAATTTTGTTGTTTTCAATTGAAAAACTTTGGGACTTTTTTCATGAGTTCCTATACAACATTCATACAGTGATGGCGCGGGGTTGTTTTACATCATCAGGTCAAATTCTTAAAATTAGCATAAAAATTACAGGCTAAATGCACAAGGGTATATCGGTGGATCATTCTTTACCCTAAGCTTAGACATTTCAGCACAACAATAATATTAAAATCTTACATTGGCCAGCACAAAGTTCCGTTTTAAGTCGCAAGGCAGGAGCTGACCGAAAAACAAAAAACTATAACGGTTTATTGCAAATATCCCAGGAGGAATAGAATAAAATAAAGGCCGTACAATGTACTGCGTTGGTTAAAACAACGCCAAAACAATGTGCTGTAATGCTAAGGAATATAGGGTTTCCAAATATATACCAACGTTATATAAGGTAGAATTAATTAAGGATTCTATATAATTATCTTTTCTCATGTGACTTAATTTTTTATTTAGTTAAATCTTACTCTAATCTTGGTTTGAACTGAACTCAAGTTCCTTTAGTACGAGTATTGTTACGACAATGTTTCTTACTGTTAATTAAATTTTAATTTTAAGCAATTTGTAATGTTTAACTGTATAAGTTACTTAATTATATCAGCGCGACTATACATCCCAGGAGGTAATTATTAAGCTTATAACTTATTTTATATCTAATCTAAAAACTGTGGAGCACTTTATACAATTTAATTAAAAGCACATTACAAATAAAAGCTTAACTAGTGTTAATTATTTAATTAAGTTTTCGCAATTAAAAAATAATTTATACTTTGAAACAATTTTTTCATACATATTTCTTTTAAATATTTATTAAATTTATTATTCCAGGCATGTTTCAATATCATATTCCAAAGAATTTCAAAAAGTTTTGTTTGTTGAAATTCTTTCCAATATACATACATACATATTTACATTTTAAGACTACATTATTTTTTTATGCAATAGAAAATAAAATATAGTCTTCTTAATTTAAAAACTCATAAAATATTAAATCGATAAAGAAAAATATCACATTGCAGCACAATGCTGCATTCAATTTGTTGTATGTTCTGATTAAATAAAAAGAAAAATGTTGCAAAAAAAGCAAATTAAAAATATGCTTTGAAATATTTTGATTGAATTTAGATTTTAAATCATCACATTATAAATTTATAAATAATGTAGCATAATAGATGCAAGAAACGAAATAAAAAATATTTTCAAATATTTCCTAATTAGAAAGTCGTTATGTCGACGTACACATTTCTATCATCACACATTTATTTAATAAAGTTTAATAAGCTAAATAAGTACACATTTAGGATTTTAAAGCATCAAATTGTAAATGTATAAATGATGTAACATAACAGATGCAAGAAACGAAATAAGAAATATATTCAAATATTTCCTAATTAGAAAGTCGTTATGTCGACATACAGATTCCTATCATCACACATTAATTTCATAAAGGGCATTTCAACTAAAGGTGTTAATTTATGTATAATTTGGCGTTAAGATATATAACATTTGATTATTTGGCTTATGCTTGAAAAAGTGTCTGTGTTTATTTTTCCATCTCATACTTAAAACTTATTATCTCCAAATTAACATGTTTCATTGCTATACGTTTATGTTCATTACGAATACTTTCGACTTCTTCTACAATTAAGTTCTTGATTTTCACTATGTATTACGAAAAAGAGACAAGTTGGCATTTTAGAATATAAATTCCTATATTTTCTTGCCAACAAGAAAGATATTAAGATTATGAAAATGAATTTTTTACTTACAAATGTATACATATCGCTCATTTGATGTAAAACATCGTTATAACTCAAAAAATAAGATTTTTTAGAAGATGAATCACTCAAAAATCCCGTTTTTTTACATATCACACGTGGAAATAAATTAACGATATGTGTGAACGTATTTTAGTATGGTTTGCATAAATTACCACTTGCTATAAGTATACAATCTGCCTTATTACTGTTTACGAATGTTCGCCTTCGACTTTGACAGTGTGAGCTAGATTAAAGATTAATGTTGTACAACTTGTCGAATCCCAAAATTCGACAACCGTAATAAGGCTCAGTAATAAAAATAAATTTAAAAATAAATTCTTACTCATCCAATTGTGGAAAAATCATGTAGACGTAAAACATTGCTACAAGTGATGTTACAAAAATTCCAGCTAACATGAATAAAGACTTTTTTGTGGCCGAGAGTTCAGCAGCAGACATAGGTTGCTTTTTGAGATTCGGTGGTTTTTCATATTGTTGCTGATGCTGGTTCTGTTGCAGATCCTGTAGTTCTAAATGTTGCTGTTGTCTTTTTTGTTGGATTGACAGAGATGACGTTGGTACTGATGGTAATGGCATTGTTATAGTGTCAGGTGATGTTTTTGATAACGACGAAGTCATGATGGTTTTAGTATATTTTTCATTGAACTTTTTTTCACTAACACCTACAACAAAGAAATACGAAACCCATAGAATAAGGGCGAATTAGACATAAAAAAGAGACAAATGAAAAAAGCAAATAAAACGTTTTTTGTTAATGAACTTCAATGTTTTTGTACTATTTTTAATTTAAATAAAGTTTCATTCTTCAAGGAGACTCACCAACTATACCTGCGGATTCTGCTAGTAATGGAGCCGTCTCAAATTCCATATTTGTATACTATTCTATAATTTTTTTAAGCAGCAATGCACTCTTTTGCTTTAATTGTATTTACTTAACTTTTATAGAAATACAAATATATGTATCTATTTTAAGCTTCCGCATTTAAAACACATCACTTTTTTATTGCATTTTTCCTAAAACAATTTTAACCACACATATCCATATGTATACATATAATCAATATACTACAAATTTGAAAACCAATGTACTTTTTTCTATTCCTTTTAAGTTTTTTAGCAAGTTCTAATGACTAATTGCATAGCTTACACTTCAATGTGATTTCATTATTTATATTTTGTTGGTATTATCTATTGAATAGCTTTTATTTAATTTTTAATCTTTCAATTAAATCGCTTTTTTTACTTACGTATGGATGTAACAAAAATGTGGAATTTGTGATCAAAATAAGCAGACAAGAGACCAATTAACAACAAACAAGACAACACCAATGGTAGAATAACACAGGTAGTGTCGAAGCTACAACAACACTGCCTTTGAAATTAAAAAATGAAAATAACTTTTATATTTTTAAAAGAGAAATTGTGTTTTACGTAAAAACATTTTACTAATGTATTAAAAAATAAATCCATAAATATTATATTTTTGTAAATTAATAGCCTAAGGCTAAATAAATAAATAAATAAAAAAAAAAAAAAAAAAAAGGTTCGAAACTGTCAAAAAGCACAAAAGAAAATGACAAAATGGTTGCATTTTTTGTTCTGTAAAGAATTTTGTTTCTTTTCCTTTTCTTATATGCATGTAAAACAAAATGTGAAGTGTGCTTTTTTAGTAGTGTGGATGTGTGTTTATAATAAATAAAGTCCGTTAACGGTTCGACACTACCTGTATTATTCTACCATGGAAAGACCTGTAGAACAGCTGATAGTTGCTAATGCTTCATGAGTGTCAAACTCAATATTAAAAAACAACAACCAATAGTTTTAACATGCTAGAATAATACAGGTAGTGTCAAAGCTACAACAACACTGCTTTTAGGTTCGAAGCTCTCAAAAAGCACAAAAGAAAAATGACAAAATGGTTGCATTTTCTGTTCGAACATTTTAATAAAGTTCTGCTCATAAAGAATTTTGTTTGCTCATAAAGATATTTGCATTTGAAACAAGTGATAAAGAGTGCTTGTTTAGTAGTGTGGGTGTGTGTTAGTAATACAATCAAGTCATGTCATGTTGACGACATATAAATGCAAATACATTTAAAGCTCCAATTTGCGAATGAGAAAGGAAAGCGTAATGAATGAAAAGGAAAAGAAACAAAATTCTTCATAGAGAAGAAAATGCAACCAAAAACACATGTGAATTTACAATTTTTTCCATTTTTCTTTTGTACTTTTTGACAATTTCGAACCTAAAAACAATAAAGAGCAGTGTTGTTGTAGCTTCGACACTACCTGCATTAATATACAATGACACAACAGGTGATGCCACCTGTTTCAATAAGCCATGTAGCAAGGAAGATCGTTTTACCGGTGGTGTTAATTTTACAACAACCACCACTGGTTAACTAAAAATGTCAAAAACAGGAAAAGGAGCCTCAACAACTCCAATGGGAAACGAAAGTTCACCATTAACTTAAGAAAACTGTCAAAGGGTTTTGAAAAGGTGGTTCGAATTGAAGTTGGGTCATTTTTTGTACTTGAATGAAAATTGAAAAAAAGAAATCGAGCTAACTTTTCAATACCTATTTGCCAAGAAATATGACACATTGGTCTTACATCGATATTGTTTTATTTTTTATATGAACTACTAAGCTTTAGAAAGAGAATGCTTTTCATCTCATTATAGTCTCTACGTGATATTTATGTCGATTACGTAAATTGTTTAAATCATGTGAAACACATAGTTTCTGCACTTAGCGCTTTAGTTATAAAATTTTATTTTTCATAACCGACATATTTTATTATTTTACTTTTACGTTTAATTTTATAGAAAAGTTTTAAAAGTTTTTTAACAATTGTTAATTTTATTATAATTTTAATAATAATTAAAAATTACATTCATATATCTAAATATATATAAAATTTATATATTTTGTTTAATATATTTTCAAATTAGTGGATTATTGAGTAAACAAAAAGCTTCAGTTAATAAATTTAAAAAGTTTTAAGACATATTTTCTTTTAAATTATTTTCAAGTCATACTTAAGAACACAACTAAAAATAATATACATACATAGCTGTAAAAAACAGTAAAATGTTAAAAATTTCCATTTTAATTTACTTTATACGAAGATAAATGTTAGAAGCCAAAAATATAAAAATATTATATTTCCCCTTACAACTTTTTTAGAAAATCTTTTTTCTTCAACGATCTTTTCAGAGATATAAATAAAAATTTTACATTTATTCAAAATTAAAAAAAATATTTCTTAGTGTTGCTCTAAACTGTAAAAATAAGAATTATATAACGTTTTATATTTTTATATTAAAAAGAGAATTTGATTGAATAACACACTCTCGCACTCTAAAATGCCATCATACCGAATCACACAATTCAAAGAAAAAAATTTTTGTCGCATAAAAGATAAACTTAATAGACAACGATAATCCTATTCCATTCTCTCTGATATCACAAAGATATTGATTTGAGGAAATTGGGCAGGATTTTGTTCGGTAACGGCTAATTGAGCTAAACGTTGATTAAGTTCCTCATGCGAATTAAACGATCCAGGCGTTACGAGACATAAACTATCGCCGAAATATTCACCATAAGGTGTACATAAGCGCCAAACAACTGGCTCGCTGGTACATATATCTGCAATAACTTCACAAGTGTCTCCTGGTCGCACAGTTGGTACCTCAATTCGACGTGTTTGACTATTGGACATTAAGTAACAACCATTTGGCCATGACTCTGAGCCAATATTTTGTAGCCGCCATACCATTTGATTATTCGGTTGAAGTTGTTGAATAATTTTCATCGACGGTAATGTTTGACCATTACAGAAGTCCAAATAACAACCGACAGCCGTTTGAAGATTCCTGTTAATATATTATTTTGAATTGAAAGTGCAAATTTGAAAAGCAAAAATAATTAAATGATTTTTTTTAATCTTTTTTTTTGTTGTATGTATAAATAAAAGACCTAGTATTGTAAACTGTTAAGCCAGCCAATCGATTCATTCTACTTCGACGTACTATTTTCATTTTCATTAAATTTCATATATTATATTTGTTATCTATCAAATCCTCGTGTCGTATTTAAACTAAAAAATGTCAATAATCATACAGATTTCTGCTCTAAATTTGCTAATTGTTAAGACATACTATTTGTCCAATTCACAACCTACTGTACATGTTCCTAAGCAAATGTTTATATAGAAACTACCAACAACATTTATAGACCCTACCACAGGTTGTGAATTGAACAATTATTAATTGTAATTAATTATATTACGCTAATCGCGTATTTGAGATTAAAATGAGTACGACTAAATTAAAAATAGAACATTTATTAAATTTATTATTTGAGATATGCTCCGATATCTAATTCCAAAAAGTTTATATTTGCTGTGGGTTGCGCTAGCCTATATACATGGATTTAATTTAATTTATGCCAAATCATTAGCAGATCTTAAAGCATATTATTGAAAAATTTAACACCTCTCAACTTATACAACAACTTCCAAAATACGAATGACTACTTTGCTTATACTTTTGTAAGAATTGCAAAAGGTTTGCAACTTTTCAAGAATATGCTTGAAGATCTACCTGCTGATGATTTGGCATAAGCAATGAAATGCATGTACATATATAGACAACAAATAACAACTTTTTGCATTTTGTGAAACGTTACATATGTAGGTACAAGTTCCGAAATAAAATCACATAAAATAAAGTCTATTAAGAAAATAGTGCAAAAATCATTTCTAAATATTTACAAAAACGATCTAGGTTATGGTGTAATGAATAAAATAAATTAAATACATAATACTTCCTTGTCTTGTTTTGCGCCTTTAGATAAATGCTTACCAATTACTCATTTCTAAAAAGAATCTTGCAGCATCTTTGTTCATTTGATTATTCATTAGACTATGAAATTGTTCAATTAAATCCTCATGATCTCGGGTACCCAAACAGCTAAATTGCTGTAATAGTAATGAGTCGAAATCGATGTCGGCACCATTTGAACGGGCCTTATCGTAGTTTTGTGGTGGAGCTGGTAGAGGAATTGGACCCCCCAGCGGACCATGATTTGTCGTGCCATCGAATTGTTGTTGAGGACCGTACGCAATCGATGAAGAATCGCATTGCATTTGTTGGCCTTGTATAACGACAGATGATGCGGATTGTTGCTGCTGTTGCTGTTGACCAGTCTGTTGGGGATCAAATGCATTCTCGCTTATATCCATATTGTCTGCAATGAATACAGAAAGAATAAATTCTACTTAAAAGTGTAATTAACAATTTTTGTTCTTTTGTCATGACCTCTTTCAATTCTATCATTGCAAGATCATGCCTTGCTGCAATATATTTTCTTTTTATTTTATCATATATCTATTTCTATTTTTTCTTCCTTTGTTTTCATTTTAATTTCTTAAATCTTTCAATTGTCCCTTAAAAGTGAAGTGTTTCACAAAAATAAGTTATTTCTGATCTTACCCCAAAATTTGTGAAATTTCGTTGTTAATTGTGCTTTTATTGGGTCTTTTTTATTTTCCAAAAAACACTTTATATAAATTTGATTTATAAAATTGATGGAAAATGTTAAATTTTCTTTTTTCAGTTGATAAACAACGTAAAATGCAATTTAATAAAAATAAAAATGCTACCAGACTTTGTGGTGGTGTCTTTTCAGTAGTCACAAAAATAAAAGTAAATGTCAGGCAGAAAGTTTAATGTCAAAGCGGGCACAATGTAATACTACGTTTCCACGATAGCCACATTCATTCGGAAAGGTGAATGGTTCACATAATTAGTAAGGCCATCAATAAGATGGACGCATCCGCGTATTGATACAACAAATCAACTTTTTTGAGATAGCATGAGATAGGTGCTTAGAGAATTGCTCGGCCATTGAATTTTTTACATATCCCAGTTTATTTTTTTATTCCATATAGTAACACTAAAGCCATTCGGACCAAAAATACATATTACAACGTAATTTCTGGCGTTGTAAATTAAAATAAATAAATTAATTTGTTTGTATACAAAGAATTCTTTACAAAAGGCTACACAATAATTTTTCTGTAAAGAAATAAGTTTAATATTCCAAACTTGAATTTCCATAAGAACTCCGTACCAGTCTTGAATTTCAGGTATGAACTTTTGGAAAATTAATAGAGAATTGTTGTTGCACAAGGTAAGTCCGTTAGTAAAACAAAAACAATCATATAGCATGACTGTAAAACTAATTCCATATATAAAAAATATTGTTAAAAACTAAACTTATAAATTTGTTAAACACATAAAACATATATAAATTGTATTTAAAGCAATGGTTATTAGTTATTTATATAAGTAGAGACACTTTTACTTATATATTCTGACGTACATGTAAGTTTTTTGACGATTTATATCATTGGATTGTTGTGATAAGATTCATTATAAAAATGTTCTCGTAGTAATTATTATACTACTATATTGAATAGGATAGATGGGCACTTAGCAGTTTGTCAAAAGATTTGGTGATACATATAATTATTGCAGTCTGATATCATTGTATTTTAAGTCAATTAATTTTTTGTCAAAATACATACATCTGGCAACCAAAAAACTTTATAATATTTAACTATCTCTTTTCAACTCACTATTTTACAATCTCGTTCCAATCAGTCAATTAGACAGACAGCTTTTGAAATTCATTTCGTACGGACGTGTTGCACGCATAGAGAAAATCTGACAAAACAACACAAGAATTTAAGTTTTTTTTTTAATTAATAGTATATTTTTTATCACAATTAAAGCAATAAGAAAAATGGGGAAAACGCACATTTTATAATCAACCCAGACGATAATTCACATTTTTTTTTTGAGAAAATAGTGCGCAGAAAAGAATGTTTATCGCAAAATAGTAAAACTCAAAAAAAGTTAAAAATAAAGAATGTTAAATAATAAATGTAAGTTAAAAAAATTCCAAGTGGTCGAGTTCAATAGTAGTGGAATTTAGATTTCTCGTTAAATTATGTTTTGTTGTTTTTTCCCTTTGCTTTGTACGTTTTCTGACTACGTTTGCGTTAGACGAATGCCGAAGTCGCCGTTCAGTGTATAATACTGTGAGCCATTGAGTGAGTTAACTGTTGTGCGTGTGTGTAAATTATCTGGAAAACATCAGTGGTAAAAGAAAAACAAAACGAAAAAGAATCCAAACAAAGAATAAAATAAAAAACATAGTGGGATCGGCGACTGTAATTTTAGCCCTCCCTCCCTATAATAAAAAATCAACATTAATTGCTTTTTTTAATATTTTTTGTTCGGTTGTTGCTGTTGTTTTTGCAAAGTGGATTTTTTTGTAATTGTAGTTGATATGTTATTACTATATATGTATATGTAATCTCTTTTTTCTTTTTTTATACTTTGATCAACATTAAAATAAATTCTACTATGTACATATATATATATATATCTATGTATGTACAATGATAATAAATTTAATTTAAATTCGTCATATATTTTTTGACGGTTGTGTAGTTTTATAATCATTTAAACTTGTACGGCAAAAAAAAAAACAAAAGAAAAATTGAGTAAACAACTCAAACAGAATATAGTGCAAAAATAAACGAAGCAGTAGAAAGCAGAAACGATCAATAGCAACTATAAAATTAAAATTGCCAAAAAAATAATATAAGCAGCAAATTAATAAAGTTATAAAGAATAAATAAATAAGCATGTAAGTATCTAGTTGTAGAAAATTTTAAATTTCTATAATCGATTTGGCTAACTGTTATTCAGTTAGTGATTAGAGGTTTAAATACATAGTTATAATATTGAATGTATATTTTACATATGTGTGTGTATTTATTTTGCATTCGATATTGGCAATACAAACAAAATTATTTTGTTTATAGAAAAATTGGTAGTTGGTTGGTTTATTACAATATCATGCAGATTTTGTTAATACCAAAACCAAAATTTCTCACTAAAATATTAAAAACCTGTTACTAAATGTGTTTGACAATCCTTAAAATCCTTGATACTTGGTCAAAACGAATCTGACTCAATAACTATCACTTTTATTTTATTTTCAAATTCAATTCGTCGTTTTTTAAATCTTATTAATATCAATTTTGAATATTGAGCCAATTTAAACTGAATGTTTATTATTTGTGTGAAGATAAATTCGTATTTAAATAGCAGAGACACGAACCAAAATTTTTAACATAGCTCATTTTGCTGTTAACAGAGCTCTGCAAAACGGTTAACGGTAGCAAATTTGGTTAAAGACGAAAAATCCAGGAAGTGGGGAATGGGACCAAATCCATGCCAAAAAAACATTACGGTAAAAATTATCCATTATGTACCTAAGGACATTGCAATAATAGAACATGGGATATATGTACATATGTTGGCAGGTACTACAAAAATTGATTTAAAAAAAAAAGATTTTTTAGTGAAATTTCTGGAAAAGATTAGTGACCATTTTGGTCAAATATGGAATTGCAAACGTAGTACACTATATAGGTAGGGTAGTCCAAGGGGTCCCTAATGGCAACCAATTGATCTCATATCTGGAATACTAACTTTGGAAAACTTCAAAACAAAGCAATGCGATGTATATTAAAATGTAACCGTTATACACCAATAGACCATATGCTATATAGTCTTCAGTGGCTTAAAATCCGGCAAAGGCTCGAATTAAACACTCTGGTATTTATCCATAAAATGAAGATGGGATATGCCCCGCAATATCTATGTGAACAACTGATGTATGTGGGGGAGGTTCAACCGTATAATCTAAGAAACTGCCAAGATTTCAGACTTCAACGCGTAACAAACAATTCTATGCAAAGATCACTTTTTTATAAAGGTCTAAATATATATATCAATGTATTTAGAAGACAAATTGTACAATTTATAAATAACACTTAAAGATCAATGTTCAAAATATGAAATGTATCTGTATTTATAAAGTATGTTACATACTACTAAATAAACCAATAATAATAATAATAATAATAATTATTTTGGAAATTTAATAAATTAATTTGCAAAAATCATTTTTTTATTTTATCAAAATTAAAATTTATTAAAAAATATTTAATTTTTAAGGAAAATTTTATACGAAAATGTTACGAATGTGCACTAGGTAAATAAGTAGTTTATTCGAATGAAAGGATTTTTTCCTCTGTGTATAACAAACACCGGCTTCGCTAACTGAAGCATCTTTGCATAGCCGGACTTTGGCCGGGCTTAAGGATAACAAAAGTATTTTTGCATAGCCGACCGTCATACATAAATAGCAGAAGACAGCTCGCTCCATGAAAACTCGAACAGCGAATAAATTTTTTTTTAAGTAATAGTTAAGAAATTTTTAATATTCAAAGAGAAATATTCAAAGCTTTAAAATGATACCAATATTGGCCATATACTCGTATGTTTAGAAATGTAGTGGAAAATCACACATATATATATATATATTTTACTAATGTATTAAAAAATAAATCCATAAATATTATATTTTTGTAAATTAATAGCCTAAGGCTAAATAAATAAATAAATAAAAAAAAAAAAATATATATATGGTATATATATATATATACATATATATAAAACTTCAGAGGCTCATATCGCGAAAACTATGCGTTTCCCCCATTTTTTTATTTAATATTTTCTTATTTTTCCAGTTTCTCGATATCATTTTTCAAAGAATTTAAAAAACTTGTTTGTTGAGGGTTTTTTTTAGCTAGTCTATATACATGCATTTCATTGCTGCTAATGCCAAATCATCAGAAGACCTTAAACCATATTTTTGAAAAGTTTCAAACCGCATTCATACAAAGAAAACCTTTTGTTATTCTATAATGTGTGAGATTCTTTTTGAACAGATTGTTTGGGTGTCCAGAATTACAAAGAACTATAGCAAGGGCTTTGCAAGTTTCTTATATGTGGTTTATAGTTTTGAAACTATCATACATCTTGTTCACCAAAATCTGAGAAAAATTGTAACAAACAAGGTCTAATATATCATAAATCCCTGTTGAGAAGTACATATGTATATATGTATATCTTTTTTCATACAAAAAAATAATTTATCATAAACAATATGTTCGATAATTTCAGCAATATTGGTTATTTTAAAAGTCGGCCTATAATAAAACATGGGTGTGAAGTTAGCTCCGTCAGTTAGCTCCGTTTGTACCTCTTGCTGTTGAGTTAACATTGCTTTAACTAAAAGACTGTTAAGTTAACAGAATTAAGTGTAAGTCGAGATTTGTTCGCAAAAGTACTAAAAATTCCGCACATTATTTAAAGAAAAAGAAAATTAGTAAAAAAATATATTTTTTTTAAAAATAAAATTTTTTTTAAATCTAAAAATTTACGCAATTATTTTTTTTTTTTGAAAAACTAGTTAAAAGATCACATAATTAAATTAGAGGGTAATTTTTTTTTTATAATGTGCGGAATTTTTAGTACTTTTGCGAACAAATCTCGACTTTCACTTAATTCTGTTAACTTAACAGTCCCTTAGTTAAAGCAATGTTAACTTAACAGCAAGAGGTACAAACGGAGCTAACTGACGGAGCTAACTTCACACCCATTAATAAAACGAACACCATCTTTTTTCCCCGGTTTTAAAATAGGCATCATATTTGAATATTTCCATTTCTTAATAGAATAAATATTCCTTAAATATACATTTATTAAATATTGTTCTTAAGGTTAACCATAAAGAAAATAAATATTCCGTCAATAGAAAACCTGAATTTAAAAGAATTGAAAAGTTTCACTGAAAGGAAAATTGTATAGAAAAGAAACATCTAAAAAATTAATTTTGCAATAGAAAGCAAAAATATTGAGTGAATCCTGCAAAGAATTTGATATTCTGTTATTAATATAGATATTATTCGGAATATATGAACTCTTTCTTTCAGAGTCAATAAAAGTCAGAAAAGAACGACGATAAACGTCTTAATTTTCAAAACAACATTTTCAACCACTTTTATCTAACTCTACTACCACCACTCGATGAAGTCTTCTATCTAACAAAAAAAAAATCATTCAATTTATGCTCAAATTATTATATAAAAAAAGCATATAAAATCAATGTTAAATAAATGTTTAATTGATAGCACAATAAAATCATCTACATGCGTAAACAAAAAAAAAAATAAATAAAAAAATATTAGAAATTAATGTTTTTTTAGATTTAATATAATAACAATAAAATTATACAAATCACCACTTGGAAGAGTTAAAAATAAATTAGTGCACGTCATTCAATAACAATAGTTATTTTTTATTTTAGAAATGCGATAGCAGCAGTCATTTATTTTTAAAACAAGTTTGGAAAAAATTAGATTTTATAGAAAATGAATAGGACAACTATTAAATTACTCCACTTATACAGGGTGTCCCAAAATTACCGAAGTGGTTTAAGTGTTCATTATAACATTTTATTTAAGACATGATTATAATTTTTTTTTAATACCATATATTAATGATGTGTGTGAAGATAAATTTCGAAATTTATAACCCTGGACACAAACCATTCGCATTAACAGAGCTATGTTACAATATTAACATAGCGCTGTTAAGCATAGAAAAACTGAGAGTATGTATTCCAAATGGAATTATGACCACATTTTTTTACCAAATGGACAAAAATAGAAGGTACAAACAAGGAGCTAATTCTATTGTTTTTATAAAACAAAAAAAATTGAACACAAATATGAATCGAAACTATACTTTCAGACACACAAAAACTTTAATATTCTTTAAAGAATCAGAATTCCAGTCTACTGGACATACCTGGGCAAGAAAAAATGAATGGATTTTATGTTCCCTTATAACACCCAGTAATCGGAAATCTTAACAGTGGGATTTTCAATGAAAAATTTGGATTTTAGTGAATTTTCAAATTTGGAATTTCTGTAGAGGATGAATTCCAGTCTACTGGACATACCTGGGCAAGAAAAAAATTAATGGATTTTATAGATTTTATGCTCTTATGAAGGGGTTTAAGTTCAGTTTTTATTTAAGACATGATTATAAATTTTTTTAATACAGTATATTAATGGAAAAATTATATCTTGTAAGTGGTGTTTTTTTAATTGCTGAATGATTCTAGGCTTATTAATATAGATAGACTTTCAAATAACCCCAAAGGAAATAGTATGGAGCGGTAAAATTCTGTTAAAGCGGAGTCCATTTAAAATCCCTAGTATGCGGAATATTTCGTTCACCAAAGATATCGCGTAAAAGAGCCATTGTGTAATTCGCAATGTGCGCTGTGGCTCTATCTTGTTGGAACCGTACCTGCAGATGGTTTTCCACAACTCGCTTTAAAAAATTTTCCAACATTATCCAATATCCGAACACCAGTGATGGAAACGGCGATACCTTGTGTTCATTTTCCAAAAAAAGAAAATAAATAACAAATGAACCAATTATCCTCTCCGATGAAACACCGCACCGAACAGTACACTTAAGTGGATGTAATTGGCGCTGTTCAATTGTTCTTGGATTTTCCGTAGCCCGTATTATGCAATTTTGCCTCTTAACGAACCCAATTAATTGGAAATGGTCTTCGTCGATCATAATTTAATTATGAATAAAATCATGTTCAAATAGAAATAATAATATTTCAACAGTTTGGGCAATAGTCTTCTGTTCCATTTTAATTTCTCCAAGTCTTCTTTACAAAATACTGAAAAGAAATAAAAAAAATTATAATAAAAAAGTTATTATGGGTCATCCTGTACGTTAAAAAACTCGAATTTTTAGTCCATTTGAGCGTTTTAACTAAATTTAGCTTTGCATTATAAGAGAAAAATTCTTTTTGAATTATAAATCTAGATCAGATAATAAGCAGTATATGAAATGCATTAATAAATCTGCCTTGTAATTACATTTAATGCTAATGCCTGCTTTTTAATATATTTATACATATGTACATTAGGGGTATAACTTATTCCCATTTTTTGCAAATATCAAAATGCCCCTACCATAGCCGAATAGTCCATTGAAAACTAATGAAAAAAATTATATTAATTTTTTGCGGTTTTTAAAAAAGGTCTCCCACAAAACGCGGTAAAGCTGGAAAATTATTTTTTTTTATTTTTATTTAGCCAAAAACTCGCAGTTTTTTTATTGAAATTATTCATTTCCTTTAATAATTAAGAAATTTTTGAATTTTTTTCCATTTATTAATAAAATATTAAATATTTTTTATTAAATTTTTTACTTTAGGGATTTTAGAAAATCGCTTTTGTGGGTGAGGTTTTTATTTTCAACCGACCCAAAAAATCGTTTTCATAAATAACACAATATTTGCTACCGCGTAGTGCTAGGTCCAAAATTTGTTTATACCCCTAATGTACATATATTTTTATTTTGTATAACAAAAATTCGTACATACATATGTTTCTAATTTAACGACATGAGTGTTGTTTTTTTTTGGTGATTCCCCTTTGGAGTTCATTGATAATGTTAAAGGCAATTAATTTTGAATAAAAAATACTCACTTATTTTACTATTATTCATCTTTGTTTTTATTATTTTTTGCTTCAATTGTAATATTATTTTTTCCTTTGTATACAAAAGTAAAATTAATGTCATTATAATGTGTGTTTTTGAGTTACTAATTTTAGAAATGAATGTTCCGCTATCGTGCATACGAAATAAAAATATATGCCCAACTCATAAGTTATTGTAGGAAGGAGTTGTATGTTGTACGTTGTACTAATTTTGATTATAATTTCCGTATAAACATGAACATTTTGCAAATTATAATTTATTTTTATTTATTTTATTTTTTTATTTTCGATGTTCCATACACAAGACTTATTAAGTCTTATATTGCAGTATAGAACTGAGCATATGCGAATACGATGAATCAGAAACCATGACAAAATGTATTAGATTTAATTAAGGAATGTTAAAATATAAAATAAAATATTTAAGGTATATATTGAAAGAAAATTTATGGCTTGAGTTCAAATCTGAGTTTACTTATTTCTTCTTAATTTAAGAAATTATTTTTTTGATAAATTCATTATTTTATTAAGAGAGCACTTTTTTATTTCAAACAATTTATTCATCAGTCTAGCAGAAAGTACCAGTACTGATTTCGAGGTCGCTACACCATCTCATCAGCGTTCTTTGTTTGATTTTACCACTTTTGACGGTGGATACTAGTGACTAGGACTTGGACATTATTTAAATGTCTTAAATTGCTTCCAATCAACCGACTTAATATTGCTCTAATAAACATTAAAGTCGGGAAAAGTTTTCCGTAATAACAGTTGCTACCCTGAAGGAAATCTAAAGCTGTGGCAATAGGTTTCAAAAATACAATGAATTCCTCTAAATATTCCAGTTCTATAGCCGCGAAAGTGCTCTCCTTACGTAACTTACCAAATAATTAATTTATTTTGAATTTACTTTTCATAAGTTGTTCTATAGAATAATACAGAGAAATACTGCCATTTTTTATGTATTTAAAATACAAAATACTTGCACGTCATGTATTTAAAACACAAATACAAAATACGTATTTGTATTTTAAATACGTATTTCAAATACATGTATGTATTTCAAATACTGCCCAGCCCTGCCTATAGTTCAGTACATGCAGAAAGTTCTTCAGGAAGAAACTTCACACAAATGTAAAAGTTGCTACATGTGTGATCCTAAAAAAAATCATATGGTGGATAAACAATGCTGTCAAAAATGTTATAATAATGTTTGTAATGAATATGGAATAAAAACATGAAAAAGACATGTTGATAGGATTTTGAATACTTTATGTCGGTATGATTAGGGTTAAGGAATTTCTGTAGGCGTATTTCGCTAAAAAAAAGAAATATAAATAAAATGATGAATAATCGTTGAACGCATGACCAATTTTAATTGCTGGATAAATTTAAGAAGAAAATTAAGAGCTAAAAAATTTAAGGGAAAATAAGAAATAAAAAAAATATACACGCACACACATGCACATACCCAATGCTGATCAGAAAATCAACAACCGATCTTATCTCTTAATGTTGACAAAAATAAGCAACAAAGATGCAAATACAAAAAAGAACAAAAAAAGTGAACAAATTGTTAAAAAAATATTACTTAAAAAGAGGGCTTGAATATATGTATGTATATATCTATTATTGTGTATAAATTGTAAAAAAAAAAAAATAGTAAATATGTACATGCATACATACATGCATCCATACATACTTACAAACATCTATACATCTAAAAAAAAGTTTATGAGCTTGCCACCAGCGTTGCCACGACCGAAAAGTATTTGTAACCAAAAGTTCTTAAAAAAAAGTAACCAAATACGAAAATAAATAACCAAAATTTGATTTTCTTCTAATATATTTAAAATAGTATTTTTTGTACTTTAAACGTATTCGGATAAGCGATGGCCGCTTAATAGAAAAATATCGCCTGATTGTAATGAAATATTCTCAATTCTTACTTTGTGGTAATTTCAAGGGTTTTCAGTTTAGCTTAACAATACCGTATTAAACGCAAAATTGAATTTATCACTTTATGCGAAAATGGACATCTAACATACACATCTACTTGGTGTAAAAATGTCGCATTTTTATGACTGTTCCTTTACCACCAAAAAAGGAACAAAACATTTTTTATTCGTATGTGTCATGAACTTTTTTTAAATTTTGATTTAATACTACAGTATTTGTAAATAAGTGCGATGTGCTTCAGCGAAAGATCTCTCAATTGTAACGCATTTTCTTGGTAAATGCTCACATTTTAGTCAGACAAATGCCGCTCAAAGGAAAAACCAGGAATTAAAGTTTCGAAAACATATTAGAAAGACAATTCTGAAACATCATCGGCGTCCAGGATCGTTACATACCTTTGATGATTTCTTTATTTGCCGAATGGTATCATGAAAGCAAACAAATTCTATTAGTTTTATTTCGTTAATATTGAAGAAATTAAAAACAATAATTATATTTTTGATAACTGTATACCACTGCCCTTATGGCTGGTTCTAGCACCCAGTTGGAGTCGGAGGTTGCCAGTCCGACACTTGTGGCACTGGTTTCGGTCAAGTGGGTTGGGATTATATTACTCCCGCTGGTTGTCGTTACCGGAATTTTAATCAGTAGTGACCATTAAGTCCTGTGCAGTAATTAAGCGCAGAATAGCTACGTCAATTACGAGCACCATGAAGAAGTCAACCTTCAGTTAGGCAGGGTCCCTGGCTAATAGCCCTCACTGGCAATTTACAGACCAACACTCGGTAAAAATCGGCGTTTAGAAAGAACTTGTGCTATTACGGTAGAAAGCGAAGCCATTGCAGATTTCAGAACAGTCAGCGTTATATTCAGAATCAGTATAGCATTTGAGAAATCGGATGTTGAAAAATGCGAAATTTGGAATTTTCATAGATAGACATTTTTTGAAAAATCAAAAATCGGATAAAATTGGCGTTTAGAAAGGACTTGGGCTATTACGGCAGATTGCAGATATCTCAAATGCTATACTGATTCTGAATATAACGCTAACTATTCTCAAATTTGCAATGGCTTTGCGTTCTGCCATAATTTCTACCGATTTTCGATTTTTCAAAATATGTCTATCTATGAAAATTCCAAAATTTCGCATTTTCCAACATCGGAAGTATATGTTAAATTAGGTTTTGTGTTTTCGTAACTTTCCCCCTTAAAAAATTAAGCCTCTTATTTAATTATGTGATCTTTTAACTAATTTAAAAAAAAAAATTATTGCGTCAAATTTTAGTTTTAAAAAATAAATTTTGATTTTTGAAAAAAATATATATTTATTTTTACTAAATAATTGCAAAATAATACTGCTGAAATTGTATTCTGTTCATTTTGTGAAAATAGACGAAATGTTTCTGTCAGTATTTTTTCCAACTATAAAATTTTTCTGACAACATATTTTTTTTTCAGCTGCCAAATTATATTTCGTACGGAATTGTAATAAACAGCTGATCAAGATTTTACTTGGCATTGTGGCTTTAATTTAATAAAGTTAATTCTCCAAATAATGGAGAATAGGAACATGACTGACACATCGTCACACAACGATTAATAATCCCCTAATGGAAGTTCTCCCGAAAATTTGTTTTTATTGTAAAGTTGAGCGTTTGTTCATTGCTCTTGAGCTCCTCCGAAGCGGTTGCAATATGCATTAATTGAAGCGTTGCAGTACAAGTTCCTTATATTATTTTGTTTTCCATTTGTTTTCACTTTTTTTAAATGAAAATTGCAATACAGGGTGTCCGCCGGAAAGATATACTACTTTGTTGTGCCGCCATTTTGGTAAACATTAGTCTTGACAGTTCATATTTGGCAATCGTAAAGTAGACACGTGGCAGATTTATTATGGAAAAATATTCGATAAACCAACGAGTTTTAATTGTTAAAAAATTTTATGAAAATCAATCATCGATTATAGTGACGAAGAGAAAGTTACAGAATAGTCGGTTCTGGAAAACCCTCAAATTATTCATCAGTCACCTTTGCATCCATTAAAAGTGAAAGTCTGTTGTGCAATTTGGTCAGAAGGAAGCATTGGGCTTTACTTCTTTGAAAATGAAAATGGCGTTACGGTAACTGTGAATGCGGAGCGATATCGTGACATGATTGAAAAATTTTCAACTCAAAAACTGCATGTTGGTTGACCTCCACGGTCGCCAGATTTGACTGCTCCGGACTTCTTTTTTTGTAGGGATAGTTGAAAGGCAAGTTTTATGCAAACAAACCAGAAACGCTTGAGCAACTCAAGCAATATATTCGTGATGAGATTATTGAAATACCGCGTGAAATGCGTGAGAATGTAATGAAAAATGTGCGCAAAAGAGCTCGCATTTGTGAGGCTAACAGAGGCGGACATTTTTCTGATATTGTATTCCATACATAATTGCCGACATTAAATAAGACATTTATCAATATAAGAACCATTCTCCTTCATTTAATCAAAAATTAAAAACAAACAAAGTAGTATACCTTCCTGGCGGACACCCTATATAAACATATGGTTTTTGTTTACACAAGAAAAACAATTTTGCGTACTTCAAGGCTATAAAGCCGATTAATTATTTTCTAAATCGTACTAGGCTTAAGATGTATAAAAAAGAGAAATTTTTTTGAAAAATAAACAACACCACGATTTGATTGTGCTGATGTACATGTTTTTTATTTTTAGTTTTTACCATTTTAAAACTTCTTGGTATAGTTTTCGGTGAGCATTTTGTTGTACTTTTTATGTGTATTTTATGACACTGATTACTTTGTAGGTCGTAACGGAGTTGGGTATTAAGATCTTTTAGAATTGAGTGTTTGTCTAACAGCAAAGAGGAATGTAAAATATAATTAGCATTTAGTATCTAATTAGCCTATTTCTCAATTTTTACTCTTGAATTTTGTGTTTTTCAGAACTGTGGAATATATAAGGCTACTTACTTACTATATTTCCTTTTGCAAGACACGAGTAGTACACAATACACCTGCTCTGACCCGAAACTCAGAAATCAATCGTTTTTTTTTCATATTCTTACTCTACCATTTTATTTGTTAAATTTGTAAAATATTATTTGTGAAAAAGCAATTTACAAATTAAATTTTAATTTAATAGTTCCCAAAAAAACCAGGGGCAAATCACGGCATTCGATATCGAGCGAAATTCCCATACAAATTCAAAAAATTTTGTATGAGATTTTACTCGATATCGAATGCCGTGATTTACCCCCTGATTAATAATTAAAACCAACTAAATATTTACAAAATATAACAGATTTTTCTTACTTTTTTTTAGATTTGTATTATAGGATTAAAAAATGACTTCACCGGAAGGGCGAATATCAGCACATGGTACGTATAAAGTTTGATTAATATCTTTTATTTTGCAGTTTTAAACTCAATAACTTTTACGATAACTATATTTTGAAAGTAATGTCCTAAACAACTTGAGCGTGCATAGCGAAAGCTGAAATGCAAAGAAGCGTAACTAGTAACAAAAATACGAAATCAGCTATAATGGAATACAAATTATTCCAATATTCGACTAACTAATCATCAGTTTTGTTTGAACGAACAACACTTCAATATTCAATAGCCGTTTCGTCGAATATTCGAATAATTTTTTAAATTACTATTTAAAATTTTTTATCCTTCCGAATATAATATTACTGCTCAAATTAAAGTTGGATAAGCTGGGGTTTAAAGCTGATAACCAGGGCAACCAAAAATATGATATATCATATTTTTTGCTGGAAGTCTTACAAACATATAAGGTGGTTATTTATCCGTTTCAGAACTTTTTAAGAGTTTTGGCATCGATTTGTTAGAGCATATTTTTGCATATTTTGCCCATAAGAGCATATTTTACTTTTAAGAGCATATTTCACTTTTAAGATTATTTTTAAGAGCATTTTTTCGCCCATAAAGGCATATTTTTTTTCTTTTTTAAGAGCATATTTCACTTTTAAGAGCATTATAACTATATTCTAGCTAGTTTTTATGTGTGATGGAAAAATGTACAACCAGATGGCGCTCAACGAATCGACTACGGCAAACTGAACTCGCCAAGTCGAATTGACATCTAGGTGGCGTTCCAAGCGAATTTACTCCAGCGAACTGAATTTTCACTGACATAAACAAAGCGCAAAGGGCGAAATTTTGTCTTACCCTGCATTTACACATGTAAGTAATTACTTGCAAGTACTGTATATGTATTATCAACGAAAATGTCGAAATTATAGCCGAAAGTCTTACAAGTTCATTGAGTGTTTACACAGTCAGCTGTAAGTTCATTTTCAAAATGTTCTTGAAACGTAAACATCTTATGAAAATAGCTTTACATTTGGAGTTGAAAAAAGATTCCAGTATTGCCGTGTTGTCGATATTATAAAATTACTGAAAAGAACATTTTGATTAAAATTTTTTTTTAAGTGCATAAAATTTATATTTCAATATACCATTAAGATGCGTTGTTATATAGTTGTGCTCTTTTTAAATATTTATTTTTTATAAATACACAACAAATCAGGTATAAACATTACTTATTTTTACAAACTACTAGTAAATTGATACAAAACTCATACTTGGTAGCACTGTTTTTTCATTTGTCATTTTACTTGCGGTAAGTGTCAAAAATTTACTTACAAGCAAATTCTCTTGCAAGTTGAGCTGCAAGTACGAAAATTGTGATTGGTTAGTGAAAAAGTGTAAATGTATTGAGTTTTTCGAACTTGCACTTACATGTGTAAACGCTAGGTTAAATATGCTCCAATGAATTCAGCGTATGTAGAATGAAGTTTTTTATAAAACTATTTTTAGAAACAACATCCAGAGCTTTCTTTTTGAGAATTTAAGTCAACACGCCGTAATTTATTGCAATTCCAACATGAATTAAATCAATATATTTCACAGATTTAAACTTGTACAAATTTGCTCACAAAGTATTTAGGATTTTCAGCTTGTTCGTGTATTAAAAATAAAAAATAAAAAAATAATAGTCAAAAAGTTAAAACGATAAATTATGTACTTTTAGTTTTTTAAATTTATAATCGCACTTTCGTTGCTTTATTAAAAACAAATTGAAATTGATTATTAAGGTGCATAGCAGGTAGTTCCTATAGTGCATTTCAATGTTGCTATTGCAGATCATGAGGGAACTTTACCCATATACATATTTCTTAGAACAACTGAAGATATTATCTAAAGATGTTAAATGAAGAACATTAGTCGTCGTTGAGCAACCTTTTCTGAAACCATGTTAGTAAGGTGACATTAATGACGCGATGTGATGACATAGGAAGTCAGCAAATAGTTTTTCAAACAATTTCGGAATGGCACTTAATATAGCGATATCACTATAATCCGAAATATCGGTCTTGTTACCAGATTTGTAAAGGGGTATAATGTACGAATCTTTCCAAAATACGGGAAAATAACCATGTTTTATTGAAGCGTTAAACAATAAAGCTAACAGTTTGGGGCGAATGATTTCTGCTCATCGTTTTAAAACACAACTTGGAACTCTATCAGGAGCATGACTAAAGGATATCTTAAGTTAGTTTTTGTTTTAAAAAATAAATAAATAAATATAGAATACGCAATCTTCTGTTTGTAATGGTTTCGCATGTCAGCTAACGATATGTATGCTTTATACGTGTATTAATCATATTATTAATTAAGATTCCTTTGATATATATACCTTTATAAGTATTGAAAAGGAAACAAACTACACAATAACGAAAAAATTAGTTCTAATCCTAAGCAAACAGGAAGAATACTAAAAATAAGTCTTTTTTCCTTTGTTTGAATGACTTTATAAAAAAATAATGAAATTATATTGAATAACAAAACAAAAAAATGTATTGTCAATGACATACTCGTATGTATGTATAGTAACAATATTACATATTGAAATAATAAACTTAAATCAACCTTCTACAATAATTCTACATAACAATAGTACATAGTATGAGGACCTCAAATACACATTTAAGTTTTACCTTTAAATCTTGGATTGTAAGAAAACTTTTTCTGTTTCTAGGATTCTAATTTAGTTACGATAAGCTTTCCTGAGAAGAAATGCATGGATGTAATGGATGTAACTATATACATATAAATATGTAAATATGTACATATGTATATATAATATGCATGTATGTACATATGTATATAATATGTATTATTATGTCCTTACGCATGTACGAGGGCGGATTGATATTGAAGATACCTAAGTAGGAAAAAAAACATTTTTGTTTTCAGAAACCATTTATTTCTCAACATAGTCTCCTTTTAGCTCAAGACACTTACGAGTAGTAAGACAATATTCCAACTTTTTTATACCATCTGAATAAAACGATTTTGGGAACCCCTCAAAATACGCGTTAGTTTCGGTAATCATTTCTTCGTTTGAGACGAATCTTCTTCCTGCGAGCCATTTTTTCAAGTTTGGCAACAGGAAAAAGTCACTAGAAGCTAAATTGGAATATAAGGTGGATGATCAACCAATTCGAAGCGTATTTCACGTAATTTTAGCATCGTATCTAATGCTGTGTGAACCGGTGCGTTGTCTTGAAGAAAGAGCACTTTTTTCTTCTTTAAATGTGGTCGTTTTTTCTTGATTGCATCAATCAATTGATCCAATAATGCACGATAATACTTTCCTGTGATTGTGGATCATTTTTCAAGATAATCGATGAGCAATATTCCGTGTGCATCCCAAAATACAGTGGCCATAATCTTGCCAGCCGATTTCACTGTCTTCGCCTTCTTCGGAGCACTTCCACCAGCTTCCACCCATTGTTTCGATTGATTTTTGGTTTCAGGTGTGTAGTGGTGAACCCACGTTTCATCAACAGTTATTAATCGACGCCAAAAATCAACAGGATTACGCTTTATCATGTCCAAACACCGTTGTGAAGTGGTCTGTCGAAGTCGTTTTTGTTCGACACTACGCAAACGCGGCACCCATCTCGCCGATAGCTTTTTCATATGCAAATGTTCATGCAAAATGTTGAACACACGTTCATATGATATGTTTACCATTTCAACAATCTCACGTAACTTGACTTGTCGATCATTCATAACGATATCGACGATTTTCTTGATATTTTCTTCATTAACCACCTCTTTTGGCCTTCCTGTTGATTTTATTGTTGCAGTGCTTGACGGCCGCGTTTAAATTCAGCAATCCAATATTTTACCATGTAATCTGACGGAGCATACTCACCGTAATGTTTATCGAGCTTTTCTTTTGTCTTTTTCGCCGTTTTCCCTTCCAAACAATAGTGTTTAATCACTGCACGAAATTCTCTTTTTTCCATTTTTTAAAGGAACACAAAAGTTGCTTGCTTCAAACGACTACAACAAATAAACTAATCGATGAATTTAGGTGAAATTTCAACAGCTGACGTTTGACAGATCGCAATTTCTTATTTTATAGTTTTTGTGTTTGTGCTGCCATCTAGTGCTAGGTAGCTTCAATATCAATCCGCCCTCGTATGTATGTAGTTGCTGAACACAAACAGTGTTATAAAATTTGAATCAACACGCTTTTATATGTATTTAAAGCTGTGTCTATAGAAATAGTAACGTTCGGACTAAATTGAAATTTACGCAGGAGAAAACTCCTTTTTAATCATATAAAAAATGCTTTAAAAAAATATGTATTTAAATACAAATTTACGTAAAAATAAATTAATCTGCAAATAATGAGTTTTTAATGTTCAAAAGTACTGATTATACTTATGTACATTAGGAAATTTCAATCTAAAGATCGACTGTACAAAATGACGATCAAAAATTATCAACTGTGTTAAATGTATAAGTGTACGGAAAAGTTCTCACATTCGATATGGAAATGGTTTATACGATTGTTCGATCAACGAATTTTTGACGTTGAGCATTGCTTGTTGTAATTTAAAGAAATTATAGAAAATAAATAATTTCTTTAATTTTAAATGAGTGATGTATATTTTCATTCGACGAAAATCGTTCCAAATTAAAACAAAAGAAATTATTCACCATTATTCTATTTGGCAATACCGACGTCACGTCAATACAATATCGAAAAAGTGGGACTTGTCTCCTCCAAATTTGTGCTACTTACAGTCTATTTCTGTTCTCTAAGGTCTAGAAAATAACAGGAGACTTTCAATAGTAGTCAGTTGTTTTCGATAACTTTTTTGGTATTGTATTGACGTGACGTCGATGTTGACAACTGGAATAAGGATGATTATTTTTGACTAAAAATGCAAACTTATGCAAGAGTTTATCTCAATAAAAAAATATATAATAAATGTATAAACTGGTGGCCTAATTCACAAACAATTAATAAAGTTATAGTAGGTTTAATGTACACATTAACTTTATTAATCGTTTCTGAATAAGGCCATAAGTATACTTTGTTTAATTTAAACCCAATAAAACCCACTAGGTGGGTTTTTTATTTAAAAAAAAAAAACGAGTTTTTGCCAACACTGCTGACAGGACAGGATGTTTCCAATTTCGAATGTAATAAAAAGTTAGAAAAATATCCTCAGAAGATAATTTTAGTACAGCGGGACCAAGTCAAAAAGAACCTGACAGAACATGATGTTTCCAATTTCGAAGGTAATAAAAAGTTAGAAAAATATCCTCAGAAAATAATTTTATTTTCCTGACCGGACATGATGTTTCCAATTTCGAATGTAATAAAAATAAAAATATATTCCTTAGATATCCAAGATTTGATAAACAAGTTAACTCCCATATAATTTAAATGCAAAAGCTGCAAGTAAAGAATGTTAAGTTTTACAACAATTCATCCAAAATATTAACAATAAAAAAGTTTAATAACTAATAACTACCCAATCCTTACTATTTAAATGAACGTATCTGTTTAAATACAATCGTATACTCAGGCAACATTCGTTTATTGATTTTTGGTCTATTTTTAGACATTACTTGCCTTTAGAAAACACTTGAAAGCCATGAAATAATAATAATAATAATAATATATTTCTTCTTTCGTTCGTTCGTATTTTTCCATTCCTCAACTTTACAAAGTTGTTCGCCGCTGTTTCTACTGCTACGAACATTCTACAGCAGACGCCAACCATCTGCTTCCACCCGCTTAACTGTTCGTCCACCCATGCAGGTTTATTAGTAACCAATTGTGAAATTTCTTAATTTTTTTTTTAAACATTTCTTCAGCTCGGGCAAAAATAAGGATGAATTGAAGGCAAGTACCTTTTGCTCAGGTTTAGCTGTGACATACAGCCGCCCATTTGTCGTCCGTGTTTCGGCTGTTGGCCTGGTAAAGAAAATATTCAATGTTATTTAGTTTAATAATACATACATACATATGTACATACACATACACATGCATACGTACATACTATTGTTATTTGCCTTGTTGTATTATTCTCATTATTTAATGAAGCTTTCAAACAAAACATTGTAGAAGGAAATACAGTGAACTCGCGATATCGTGAACTAATTTTTACCAAGGCAGTTTTCCAAAGCCCTAAGCCCTTGGATTTAATTGTAACTTCCGGCTGGAATATAAACGAATCATCATCATCGTCGGTATCATCCTGAATTTCAATACTTCCTATTTCTGTGCAGTTTTCTTCAGGATTGTTGTTCCAATCTTTGACCGTGGAAACAGTAACATCCATCTGTAATCAAAGATTTAAAAAACTTTTGTTTGTTGAGGGTTTTTAGCTAGTCTATATACATGCATTTCATTGGTGCTAAAGCCAAATCATCAGTAGACCTTAAACCTAATTTTTAAATGTTTCAAACCTCTTTACTTATACAAAAACTTTTAAAAACTCAATGAGAGTTATAAAAATTACAATAGTATAAGCATAGTATGCTTTGAAACTTATTCAAAAATCCCAACAAACAAATTATTATATAAAAAGGTTGTAAAGAAAATAAAATAGATTCATATCGAATATAATAATTTGTTTGTTGGGATTTTTGAATAAGTTTCAAAGCATACTATGCTTATACTATTGTAATTTTTATAACTCTCATTGAGTTTTTAAAGGTTTTTGTATAAGTAAAGAGGTTTGAAACATTTAAAAATTAGGTTTAAGGTCTACTGATGATTTGGCTTTAGCACCAATGAAATGCATGTATATAGACTAGCTAAAAACCCTCAACAAACAAAAGTTTTTTAAATCTTTGAAAAGAGATATCGAGGCAATCTCGATTAATATAAATTTAATAATCCATCTGTAATTATATTTTAATTAAATTCTCTGAAAACACTAAAACCTACAATAAAACAAACCTGAGAATCCAGCGCCTGAAGAAGTAGAACCGCACTGTTTTCTAGCCGTCTTATTTCTGGAGGAGATATCTTCTCTCTTAAAATAAATTTTTCACTTTCACGAATTAAATCTTTTAAAATAACCTGCAATTCGGGTATTTCCCAAATTGAAAAACAGTGTTCACGTTTTAGAGCTTTCAGATTTTATTCACGTTTTAGAATACTCTATGGAAAAATAAATTTGTTCACGATTCTGAGACGTTCACAGTTTTGAGTGTTCACGTTTTCGCGAATTCACTGTAATAGGGATGAAAAAGATTTTCCTTTTTTTTTACTTTATCTTTGTATTTGTCAGAGTACAAATTTAATCTTATCTAAGAAAATCTTTTTAAAAATTTACAGCGGTGCATAACTGGAATCGAAAACCGTTACCGGTTTCAGCTTAAAAAAAAACTTTTTCGATTAAATTATATATTCAAATAACTCTACTGGGCGGGTTTTTGTCCCATTTAACATTAACTGCCTGGCCCACGATGTCGACCGATATCGTTCTTTTGTGAAATTACATTCAAAACAAGAATAAAGTTTTAAAAATTGTTTTTGTTTTAAATGTAATTTCACAAAAGAACGATATCGTTCGACATCGTGGGCCTGGCAGTAAGTTTTTCATGAAAAATTAACTTCTTATGTTTAAATAGGGACGGTACCGCAAATAATTTAATGTGATAATCAGGCATGTTCTACAAAAGTAGTGAAAGTGAAATATGAAAAGTAAACTTTTCATTTTCGATGTTCTGGAAAAGTGGAGTAGTATATTTGTATTGAATATTGAAATTCAAAAGTAAAAAAGAATGCAGAACATAAAAAATTTAAACTGAAGTGATTTCAATGGAATTTCATTCCAAAGTGGAATGTAGAACATACCGGTATGTTTTTATTTTATTTCCTTAAACAGTACACAATAACTATCTATCAATTATAACAGTTGTTACTTTTTTGTCGTTATTGTGCTTCATACGACGAATTTACACAGCGAATTTTCACCGACGAATTTGTCGCATTAGGCTAAATTCGTCGTTCGTCTCAGTTGTGTTCCTAGCATAACCCATAAAACAATAGAAAAAGATAAAGAAAAAAATAGTTAAAAAAGAAAAAGTATTTTGTATGTATTTTGACATTCGAAACGTAAAACATTAGCAAAGAAAAAAATAGTCAGCTGCTGTACTGCTGCCACCTGGTTAAATACGTCCTGTATGTAACAGTGATGGAAAAGTTGATAGGATTGTACTTTGTTTAATGCTGTAATTAGATCCTTTTTATAATTAGGATCAATCTTCAAAAATGTTTTAAATATTATATGTAATATTGCATTATTATCATATTTAGCATTCCGCAAAGCTACCAAAGGGTCAAAGATCATTGAAACCGAAATGAGATAATTTTTATAGATTAATAATATCAGCATATCATCATTTTTCTTTATCCATGAATCGCAAATTTTACTTGGCGTTAGTGAGACGAAAAATAATGTGCAATACCAAATTAAGCATACTTTCTTGAAATTCTTGCACGGAGTGGCTTGGAAGTTCTGTGCATAATATATATAAAAATTGTTGTCAAAGTTTTATTACGTTTGCTTCATGGTGGAATAATACAGGTGGTGTCGAAGCTGCAACAATACTGCTTTTAGGTTCGAAGCTGTCTAAAAGTACAAAAGAAAAATGGCAAAATGGTTGCATTTTCTGTTCTATAAAGAATTTTGTTTCTTTCCCTTTTCTTATTTGCATTTGAAACAAGTGATAAAGTGTGCTTTTTTAGCAGTGTGGGTGTGTGTTAGTAATACGTAATCAAATTTTGACATACTCGAACCCAAAAAAAGTCCGTTAACGCTTCGACACTACCTGTATTATTCTACCATGATTTGCTTGTTTTGTATAACAGCTGATAGTGTAACCTTACTAAAGAAAATAATTAATACTCAAAAATTAAAAAAAAAAAATAACTAAAACCAATTTTTTAAGATGTTTATTTTATATATTTATTGTAAATACTCCAAAATAACGATAAACCTATTATTAAAGTGATAAGAAATTTAATGGTACTGATTTTTTCGTCGTTCGCCCGCGTAAAAAATAGAAATAAATTTATTGCAGAGTTCGCCGCGTATGACGAACTTCTCCGTCGCCAAGATTGTGTATTTTCCTATACACTAATGTATTTTATTTTTGGGGACGAATATTTGCGGCCCAAAATTTGTGGTCGTTCGTCTCAGTTGTGTTCAGCGTTACCATATATTTTTTTCAAGAAACTTGCCATTCCAGAAAAAAAACTTTTTAATAAAAAAAAACTTTTTCTTTAACTAAGTCAAAATAATAACGAAAATACAAAATTAGATTTCATTTTTATTAAAAATATTTTATAAAAAAATACATGGTTTTTCTAACTAAAAGAAAACATAACATAACATAAAAAACATTATGTATGTATATTAAACGTTATATAAACAATAATAAAACATAAAATTAAATTAATTTTTGGAGATCTAATTTGTCGTTTAGAAGAAATTTTTAATATTTACTAAAATTACTTTTTAGATTATTCTATAATGTCATTTACTATTGTGTAATAATATCACATACATGTACATATTTATTTTATTATTTGTTCATTGTTTTATTAAATTTCAAAACCATTTCTTTAGATTGGTTAAAGTTTGTACAATCACTGTTATTTTTTTAAAAAAGTCTTTTGCTCTCAAAATACCGCATAAAGTGGGAATTTCTAATTTGTTTCTAATATTATTTTTGTTTAAATTAATTTTTGAAAAAATTCGTTCTACGTTTGCTGTAGATACAGACAACGACAAAATTGAATAAACTATTTTTTTTTTAAAAGGATTTTGTTGATCAACTAGGGATCTCGTCTGCGCCTGCTACATCGTCTATGGTGGTTTCCTTACATCCTGTGCACGAGGTTCCTAAAATCAATAATTTTTTACAAATGATTGTAATTAGTACAATAAATGTACCGGTTTTCATTAAGTATTTATCCATGTTCTTTAAAAAAAAAACTTAAGTTCAATTTTCTACACAACGAATAAGTTGTAAACTTTCAATTGTTTTTGCGGGAGTAAAAACAAATCAAGATTGTTGTATAAAAAGGGAGTGAAAAATATAAGGTCGTTACATTGTATATTGTGCATTATATCGTCAATGTGTATATTCATAAAATATATTCCAAACTTTAAGTAATAAAAAAATTGAAAAACTGCATATATTTAAAAAAAACTTGTTTTTTCAGCCAGTTAATCAAAAACTTTTTTGCATCTCAAAAAACTTGCAAAAAAAAGGAAAAACTTGGTAAATGGCAACGCTGGTTGTGTTCCTAGAATTATGTTTTTGACATACGCAATGAAACTACACCAACAAAAATGCCTGTTGTTATTGCTTTACTAATTCTGCCACCTAGTTAAATACACCTTGGTTACATATGCATGAGCTTCTGCAATAAATATGTGTGGGTAAATTTAAGAGAGCTCTCTCCAGCTAGCTCATGAGTGTGTCTCTTACACAAACAACATATTTTGACAAATTTTGTATTCTTTTCTACCACCAAAATGCCTTGTTGTAGAAATTGTTGGTATCTGATTGAATGTGCCTTGCAGCAGCAATAATAAAAGTAACAACAGAATAAAATCCTAGTTTGTTTTAAATTAAAATTTCCGTTGTTGTTGCTGCTGTTTTTGGTGCTGTAGTTAAAAGCTGCTGCTGCTGAAGCTGCTGGATATGTTAGACTTGTTGTTCCTAAAAAAACCTCTATAAAATGTTGTTGCTTATAAAGCTTAAAATTTAAGCAATCCATGTTTTTGCTGCTGCTGTTCTGTTCACATATGTTTGGTTGCTTTTGCATTATTTTATATACAAAGATTTATTTCTAAAAATATACCAATATTTTGTTGCTGTATGTATGAATGTGTGTGTGTGTGAGTCATTTACGAATTAAAAACTTTTTCTGTGCCTATAAATAGAATGGACAGCATGTCATGGGCTCATCCATCAGTGTTGTAAATTTTTGAAAAGCAAAACACATGAACAAAGAATTTAAAAAAAACTATCCACATAAGTTTAAATAAAAAATATGTATTTTTGAATTAAATATAGTCATTGCATGCTAAAAAATAAACACGAGTTATTTGAATTATTAATAAGCCCTGCTCGATTAATTGGACAAGATTAAAATTCTTGAAACGATTAATTCCTTATACATCCAACATTCGTAGTCGAATAATAAATTTGTACAAAGATATTTAACACTTTTATAAGAGAAGTAAATACGTACATAGTAGAATGCTGTAACTACATAGAATACTGCGGCTACACATCTGCAAAACCACAGATATGTATGAAGAATTTGACAGTAGAAAATGTTCGAAATCACCTGATTCGCCGTTCGGCGTAGAAAGAGACAACTATAATTAAAAAATGCTACGAATAAAGAGATGAAAACAAAACAAAAATAAAAAACTTTACACGAAAAATGCTTACTAATGCCTTCTTCTTTTCTAAAAAAAATGTAACATTTCTTTTACTTTTTATCAAAAAAATTGCTATTCAAAGACGAAAATTTTGCCTCGTAAGTGATGATACAATAATTTCTAATAAACTTACTATTTCAAAAAATCACTATACATATTGCAAAAAGTACACATTCTGCAAATCAGATTTTTAAGCTATTGCATAGCTTTTATCGCGGGCTTTGAGCGCGGCGACCAAATCAAGAAATTCCGTAACTAAAATAAAACCTAACACTAACACTAAGTTTGTTTCTTAAATCTTTTGTTTTGTTTTGTTAAAGATGAGTATACAAGATATTTCTATGAATTTTTTACATAAAATAAATTACGATATCGCATTTTTGAGTTATGACGATGTTGCTGCATATGAGCGATATGCACATACGTACATGCAGCAGGTGACAATGCATTTTTAACTCTTACTTAATTCTCTTTGGTATTTCATTTTTTACAAGTTTCATTTAATAACATTTAATGAAAAACAATCAAAAATAAAGCTGTAGCCATTTTCAGTTTGACAGTTATGAATAACAAAACACAAGAGAATTTCAAAGTACATGAAAGAGTGTACCCTTCCCATTCTTCTCTCCCCGTACACCTACAAACTAACACTTTTAGAAAGAAAAATTTCATAGTGTGAACCATGACTAGGTAAAATAAATGAAATTTTTAAAATGTTTCCATTGTATTGTCGCCTACTGTATGTACATATACATACATATATATGTACATATACATACATATATATGTATGTATGTACATACATATATACGCACTGTAATGATGGTTACTTTTGGTTTTAATTGTTAAGAATAAGTCAAATGAAACAACGACAATCATATTAAGTATAAGAAGAAATTAACAAAAAAATTAGAAATAAATAAAAAATTAATTACCATGTTGAATATATGTACATACAAGCGTAGACGTAAACATAAAAAACTTTTATATATTTTTTTTCTGATAATGAACGAAAAAAATATTGTTATAAACATAATTGCTTAGTTACACAGACAATCGGTCGTACAGGTGTGACGGAAATATGTACATAATAGTATGTCGCTTTGTTTTTTATGGTATTTCTTTAAGGCAATTAACTCATGATTAAGGTGAATTCGAATGTATTTTTTAGAATATTTGCAACATTAATTGTTATTTTTGTTGCCCTTAATGAAGACAATTTTCTGCTTCAGCGTACTTTAGTATGTCGCAAATGTCCTTAATGGATATAGGAGATAGAATGTAAAGCAAAAAGCCCTAACTAACATAAAATAAACATGTAATGTTTTTGTTTTATTATACTGGAGAAATTCGAATTGAACAAGTTAATACTTTAAATTTGAATTTAATTTAAATAGCTTCTATAAAATTATAGGTGGTTTTACATTTCAGCTGACGATATATACATACAAAAGAAAAATAAGTTTTCTGTTATCGTACAATCGAATTTTACTTTGCAGCACATTTTTATAAAAAATGATTACAGATGCAAGAAAAACAAAACTAGTTTTATAGTTAACTATGAATGTTTTTATTTAATAAAAATCTGGAAGAAATAATAAATTTATTATTATGGATTGAAAATTTCTATTTTTTCACACTCTTTCAGTCACTGTAAGTGAAGGTAACCCTACGAACAAATTAATACGAAAACGTTTCGAAATCGTTTTGCGAAATTAGTCAGTCAGATGCGCATTTAGGAGCTCTCTCGCTTCGGGAGAGATTGTGCAACCAGAAGGATACTTCTTAGAAATACGAAAGTAATACTTCTAGAACATAAATCCAAGATATTGCTGGATCATCATCTAATTGTAATTTGTCGGACTTTTTTTTGGGAAGATAAATTAAATATGTCTACGAAAATTTTAAAAGATTTTTGTTTTTGTTTAAATTTTGGAACCTTTTGTTCACTTGAAATACTTTCCATGCACAAACAATTGGTGAAGGTGTATTGCCATTCATCGAGACGCGTTTGTTACCCAAGGAAGTATTTCCGCATTACGAAATCGTTTATTCCCGCAATAATGTTGTTCATCCTTGCAAATGTTTGCTGGGACATATGTACTACACATATTAATGTTATTGATGTAGGTTATTTAAAAATAGCCTCATTATTTTGTGCGACTTAAGATAAAAGAAAACGCAAATGATTAAAATTTCGGCAAACTTATATTTCCATAAAATTCATTGATACATTTAAAATTAGAATACCAGTTTATTTAACGCGTTCATTTGTATGTGCATATTCATGTAAAAAATTAAAAATAAGATTTTATTAATTATAATAATAATAATAGAACAGTAGACGACGCTCACAAATTAGAACCATTTTGTTTATGGATCGCAGTTCTAATTGTCGAAAAGTTATAATTTCACTAGACTTTTTATAGTCAAGTAAAAAATGAATACGTAGAGAGACTTTATCGGATATCATTATTCAATTTACAAATAAATATGTACAGCTGCGTTAAAACAAATAGCAATATAGAGAAACTTTGTCTTCACACAACCGTATTGTAGTTCTATTATTTAGTAAACAAATTGCGCTTGTGACACATAAAAAGAATGAAACAAGCGGTTCAGTTAAGCAAAAGTAGTTTCTGCTACATATACTCGTAATACTGTCTTATTATATGCAAAATACCATCTAAACTTGAAAATGGATCGGTAAAAAATAACACTTTAGATAACACGGAATGAAAAATATAATAAATAAACATAAAACGATTAATGGAAATATAATTAATTAATATTTTGTGACATGATCTGTTTTGACAATAACGGCAACGCATTGCTTTGGAATTGAGGTTACCCCAATCGTAATTTATATATTAAACAAACAAAAATTCAAACATTTTTAAATTTATTTGTTTTTATGAAATTTATATTAATCGAGATTGCCTCGATATCTTTTTTCAAAGATTTAAAAAACTTTTGTTCATTGAGTTTTTAAAGGTTTTTGTATAAGTAAAGAGGTTTGAAACATTTAAAAATTAGGTTTAAGGTCTACTGATGATTTGGCTTAAGCACCAATGAAATGCATGTATATAGACTAGCTAAAAACCCTCAACAAACAAAAGTTTTTTAAATCTTTGAAAAAAGATATCGAGGCAATCTCGAATAATATAAATTTCATAATTACCTAGTTAACATTTTATTTTCCGTTTTGCCTTATTAAAAACTTTTATTGTCACCCAAAGGGCGTCTAATTGTAAAAATGGTTGTAAAGAAAATAAAATAGATTCATATCGAATATAATAATTTGTTTGTTGGGATTTTTGAATAAGTTTCAAAGCATACTATGCTTATACTATTGTAATTTTTATAACTCTCATTGAGTTTTTAAAGGTTTTTGTATAAGTAAAGAGGTTTGAAACATTTAAAAATTAGGTTTAAGGTCTACTGATGATTTGGCTTAAGCACCAATGAAATGCATGTATATAGACTAGCTAAAAACCCTCAACAAACAAAAGTTTTTTAAATCTTATTTGTTTTTGTACAAATTCTATTTCCAAGAAAAGGCATGGAAAATCGACAATTTCTTTCCCTTTTATTTTCCCTGTATATTATTTAACAAAGCTGGGGTCTAATCGTCGCTTTCGATACCGAACTGATTCGAATTAGCCCCTGTTTTCTGTCTGTACGAAATATATCCCGTAATTCTGTATCAAAATTATGTAATATTAGAATTTTTTATTAAAAAGAATAACCAATTCTTGAAATTTAGATTTTTGTATGTACAGTACAACCTCCATAATGCGGACAGATATAGTTTCAGCTACTGTCCGGATTAGTGGATCGTCCGGACTATAGCTAAAATAAAATTTAAAACACAAAACATAAATGTACATACATATATATAATTTATTTTTATTACCGAAAAGAAAAATAAGAATTTATTTGTATATAAATTATTTACAGAAAACATAAAGAAACACACTAAAATTTACCAAAAATATCCACTTTGAAAAATAAGAATTTTTATATACTTCGGCAGTTCTATTTTTAAATTCTTTTATAAATAAAATATCCATATCTGTCGCTTTGGTTTGTTCAGCCCATAAAATAACTTTTGAAAACAGTTCGGCACGCAAATTTTACTGAGAAAAAAGAACACTTGTCCGGACTATAGAGGAAAAATTTTTCAACTGTCCGAAAAATTTAAATGTCCGGTTTACTGGATAGTCCGAATTAGCGAGTGACCGGATTAGGGAGGTTATACTGTAGATATTATCACTTGTGTGGTGTTGCCAATATTTTTTTTTCAAAAATCTTCGAATCGAACCAAAAAATCTTTTGTTTGTACAATTACTATTAGATTTTTCTTTGTCTTTGGTCCTTAAAATACCACACAATGTTGGTATATCTAATTTATTTCTTGATATTGATTTGAGGAAAAAATTTTTCGTCGTTAGCTGTTGCTACTGGTACTGAAAAAACTGTGTGAACTTATTTTTTCAAACAAGAAAAAGCTTCAGAGCCATCAACACGATTTACATTCAAAACGATTTCCCAAAATGTTTCAATATTCTTTTTATCCAAAAAATTGGAGCAATTCTCGCCATTCGTCATCAATTTCTTGAATATTATTCGAATCGATAACATTTGGAAAGAATTTCGTCAATAGGGAAATACTTTTATTATTGCTTTTCATAATATTAGTCGGTGCGAGGAACTCAACACATTTTGAAAATTCGCTGTCAAAATCAAACTTTTGTAATAAACGTTTACATAACTCAACATAAAACTTTAGCCAATTATTTCGAAATGGCATTTCATCTTAATCTGATAATTTATGAGTAGAACTAAGTGCTCTAGTTATTTGGGCTTCCAATTTTTTAAGATAATATTTAACATTAACGGCCTGAGAAACGCAGAGACATAACCTGATGACGCGCAGTGTAAGTACAATTATTAACATCAATTTTGTTAAACTTTTCAAAACAGATATAGTCATCTTTTATAATGTATTCAAATATTTTTAAATATAGACCATGAATTTCATTATAAAGTAAATGAATTTGTATATAAAAATAAAACATCGTTGCAATTTATGGATGGAAGTAAGCAGTGTTGCAGCGGTTAACTTCTTTTCACATATTTAATGAAATAAAGAAGAAAATATGTAGTTTAGTTAACAGGAATCTCAAGTAATAGACCAAAAGTGCAAAATATCATCTTTTTTAAGCTAAAAAATCTTTTAATCTTTTTTGGCACCTCAAAAAACTTAAAAAAAACTAAAAAACATATGGTAACACTGCTTCTGTGTGGTGTTTTAAGCAATTACAACATAATATTAAAGGAAAAAACGAAAGTTTTGAAGATTTTCCTTAAAATGAAAAATCTGTCCTTTTTCCCTTTGCGTGAAATTGTCCAATAAATTTCCAACAAATAGGGAACATTCCCTGCTCTTGGCATCACTGTGTCCGACGTCCAATCTTACGATGTGATGCTTTGCATTCCATAATTTCAACCATAACTTACTGCGGCTATGTTTTGTCGAACTGTGTAGAGTTATTGGTGCTCCCAACAAAAAAAAATTAAATAATTATTATAAAAATAAAAAAACTATTCTTTGCTTCATCAAATTCGATTATTAACTGAATAAAAATAAATAAAAAAATTCGAAAAACATATGCAAATATTCAAATTTCAAAGATCATTTGTGAGCGTCTGCTGGGTGCTGAGACTGAAATATATATTTGTATGATTGTTCGTGCGCTTAAAATCGTTTGTTGTTTATTTATTGATTTTTGTTTTCACAAAACTGAAAGATGATTTGATAAATAATTTTTCAATCCAAAATATCTTTTTATACACAATTGTTGAAAATATTTATTATAGTTTATGAAACTGAGTTGACATTTATATGAATTAAGTTAACAAAGCACTCACATATTTGTTGAATTACATATACACTCGTTATTTAAAAAACATATATATATGTCGCTCCTTTATTGCAAAAATTTTAAAAACCTAATTTTTGTATTTTTTTTTTAACCCAAATTGCCCGGGAGTGTTTTTTGTTTTGAATTTAAATAAACGTTATTTAATATATGAATATGGAACCTAAGGAATTTTACCTAGTACCTAAAATTTTTGTGAGCCCTCCGGGTCGGGTGCAATAGACCGTTACCATATGGTCACGTGCGGCGCTACACAGTTATTTTTTTGTTCAAAAAAATTAGATAGAATTTTTATAAAATCATGTTTTTATTGCAATATACGTATATAAATTCAAAAACTATAAATTTGTTCATGATTCTACTTTTTAATAGGAATTAAAAAAGTTTTTTATATTTAATTTTAATCTAAAAGTTCTTAACCCTGCAGTACTAATGTTAGTCATTTTGACTAACACTGTTTTTATTTTTGCGTGTAACTTTTTTGCTGCTATGGAAAGATCTCATTTTTTTGTAATATAAGTTGATGGTGCGCTCTTGCTTTGAACGGTCACTTTGCTGCAGTAAGTAATGCTATGTTAGTCAAAATGACTAACAGGAGCATTTCACAAATGTAGATAAAACTCTAAAAAATATTTTTTTTGCCTTTTCAGTATTATTTGATATGTTTTCTTATATTACCAATGAATTTAAAATTTTTTGTTTTTTAGTTTTTTTTTATTTTATTTTTCATTAAAAAGTTTGTGTTTGCTGAAGTGTTCCTAGAAGAGCACCTTTAATGAAATAAATGCAAAAATTAAATTAATATGAAAAACTTTCATATTATTGTTTTTTAGACAGTGGACAAAATAAGTTATCAAATTAAAAAAATATTAAAATTATATCATGTGAAGCTAACAAAAAAAAATCGGAGTTATATTCATGTTAGCCGATTTGACTAACAATTAGTATTAATGTAGGAAAAATCATGTTAGTACTCTAGAATTAAAAATCATACTTTTACACGATCTTTTGTGTGATACTTAGCAAAACACTTCGCGCATAGACCAACATCGCATTTATTGCATGCAGTACGACTGCTTTTTGTGTGCATACTTCACCAGCACAGCGTCTTCTTTTAAGTTAGTTAGCTGTTAGTAAACTAGTGCTATATGTTTTTTTTAAACAGATTTTTCATTAATTTAAAATACATTATGATGATATGAATTTAAATTTATTTTTAAATTCGGGTTTGAACTTGAGCCAAAATTAATCGTTTCAATATATAAAAAATTTATTTTTATTTTTAATAAGCTCACATCTCTCAAAATTTTTATTATTTATGTTTTTATTGTAGATCTTATTGAATAATTTTAATTTGATTGTTTTTCATGATTATTTTAGTTATTTGAATAAAATTAAAAATGCCTCATTAACAGTAAAAGCGAATAGTTTTTAACAGCTACGAGAAGAAACGTCGTTAAAACTGCAGAGAAATTATATAAAACTAGTTGATTTAATTAAAAAAAATTTTTATATATTATTTGGTTGAGCCACATATTATGTGCCCTTCATAAAAGTTGGTTTGGCTTTGAATTCAAAATAGTGGCAGTCGTCGTATTTTTGGGTATGCATACTTCAGTCATGTGGAAGTTTGGATTTTGACGTATGTATTTTTTCGCGATCGTGTTGCATTCACGTGAGCGTGCATCAACGTGAGCAAAAAAAAAAACGTGTATGGGAAATAGTTTCTTTTCAAGAGCGTACTTGATTGAGAATAAAATCTTACTCACGATCCTATCTCTATTTTAAATACATTTACAAAGACATTTCGATGATAAATGCATTTTTGACGATTTGCGAAAAAAATTATATCCGAATTGACCAAAATTTATGGAACACATATAATTTCCTTTTTCAAAACATACCAATCCACAATGCAGCAACTTTAGGCCTTTATTTTGTAAAATAAAACGTTTCTAAACGTTTGAAATTTTTAAAGAAAAAACCTAAAATTAAAACAAATTTGTATTTTTCATTGAAATTTGACACTTTTAGACGTTTTATTTTACAAAATGATTGAATTACTTTGAAATATTTATGCGATTAAGGGATTTCAAAATTATTAACCACGTGTAATTTTATGGAATGCTTATAACATTAAAATTCTTATTGATATACCATAAGAATATTTTAAGTTTTGCTATCCTTTTAAGTTTCCTACATTTTGTCAATAGTTATAAGTACAGTGTAAATTCGATAATCTGGACTCCACTAATCCGGAATATTCGGTAATCCGGACATAATTTTGCAGCTCATTGCGTATTCTATAGTCCGGATTGATTGCAACTCTATAGTCCGGATTGAATAACAACCGTTTTTATTTATTTTTTTATTCCAATCACAGCATGCTTTGAACAATACAGTTAGAATAGTGTGATATGAGTATGTTTTGGAACGTTGTACATCTGTTTTTAGTTTAGTATTGATGCAAGATGCCTTCAGTGAAGAGAGCACACAAGACTTTATTTTAGATAAAGTAAAAATTGTTGAAGAACTGTACAAATTAATATTTATGTTTTTATGTTTAATTTTGCTATGCATTATTACAATTTTTAATAAATACATACATAGTAATAATCCGGATAATTCGCTAATCCGGATTGGCGTCTGCAATCAATTATCCGGATTATCGAATTTTTACTGTATATACAAATATGTAGATACATAGTTGTTATTTTGTTTTAATAAATATTGGATTTCTTCTAGTAAATGCATCGACTTTCATTAAAATTTACTTTAGCGCGTTTTGAGAAGGGCAATAGCGCGTTTTGGTTATAAAAAGTTGACAACGCTGGTTGGGCTCAACAGTTTAGCTCAACAGCTACGTCTTATGAACGCGACCATTGGTAGTCTTATAAATAAAAATAAAAAAATCATTACAAATATGTAATAATATTAATTGTATTTTTGTATTGGTTAAGAATCTGTATTGGAAGTCTTTTCTTTTTTTGTATTTCAATTTATTTTTATTTCTTTTGTTATACCCATTATTTTTTTTATCTTATTTTTCTTTTCTATCTTTATATTTATATTTTTAGATCTTTCTCGCGATTCTGGTACTAATGAAAGATTGCACATAACCCCAGGTACTTTGGATTTCAGTCGTATACAAGCTCCTCCATCCACAGATTTGGATCAACAAATATTAGAGGTGAGTTATATATAAATAAAAATAAAAACATTAAAAAATAAACTGTAGAAAAATTTAAATTTTAGGTTAGATTTATTTTTATTATACCATGTGTTCGTTTTTTGTTGTATTTGTTTTTATTTATTATTTATATATTTTTAGTTTAACTTTTTTTACACTCAAACAGTTCGTTTTACGTTCTTACATATTCAGGCAGTGATGCCATCAACAATTTTTTTAAATCTCTACATGTTAAAAAAAAAATCCATTTTTCCCCATAAAAATTTAATACATTTTTCCTTGCTCTAAAAATTCGTTGATTTCAGCATTTGCTTTAAATTTGTTTAATATTATTATACATTTATATAAAATTGGAGATAAAAATTCTTGGGGATTCTTTTTGGGAATGAAATTTCACGTAAAATATGTTCCCTTATATATTTTACGTGAAGTTTTATTTCCAAAAAGAGTGATAAAAAAACTAAAGTTTTAATGGATGCCGCCCAGACTTCATCTGCTAGGCGCATTGTTCCGGAAAAGTTTTTAACAATTCATTGGGCATTCATTGCCACCTTACCACGCAACCAAATTTTTATTCTGATTTCTTAATATCCAAGGTTTATTTTGATTAAAAAAGTGCATTTTAAACCTTGTTTTTTATTTTTCATACAAATTCTATTCCAAAAAAAAATGCATAGAAAAGCGGGCATTGCTTTTAGTGCTGGCATATTCTACTTCTTTTCATTACTCAATAATATTCAATACTTTTAATTTGGGTACTCGATACTACTCGATACTTTTAACGGATTTTTTGAATTTGTAACGCAAATTAAAAATAGATCTTCAACTATTATTGGTTTTGTATGTCTTTTATTATTAAATAAGAAATAAATGTAAAGCTAACTTTTAATTTAACGTTAACAATAACTTAAGAAATAATTTAATTGTTCTAAAAAAATCATTTAGTTTTGATTTGATTAAAGAATCTTACACCTTTTTGTCATTTTATACAGTGATGTATTTTTATGCACTATTTTAGCCACTCAACTTGCTTAAAAATACAACACTAAAAGTATCGAGTAACTACTTTGATTATTGAGTAACCAAAAAAAATGGAAATACCCGATACTCGGTACCCACTACGCAATATTTTGCCAGCACTAATTGCTTTGCTTCTCAAACTTTCTATATAAATATTATTTCCCGAAGACGTTTTCTTTTTTGTCTGAATGCAATAAATAATAGCTCTCGAAAATATTGTATGAAAATTATGCAATGCTAGAATTTTGATTAAAAACAATAACAAATACAAAGCGATTATTATTAGGCTAAAGTTCGTAATGTTTTCAGTCAGAAAGAATTGGGCATGAATATTCTGAAGGAACAAGAGAAACATTCACTTTTATTCCATTTGTCAACATGAATACAAAAACAGTTGTCGTTATCGGATATTATCGATGACTGTCAACATAGAATTTGTATTCTATAAGAAAATTTGACGGCGATATTGTTTTGAAACGACTTTGAATTTGTCGTCGCCATTTTTCATAACGACCTGACTTTATTTGAAATATACATAAATTCAAAAATGGAAAAAACTGAAAAATTTTAAATAACAAGTGCAACTCAGTTTGAAAAATGAGTGGAAGAGTTGCAGAAGAATCATTCTCTTGCAGTAGAATTTTGCAGAGAGGCACACTTCCAAGTAATTTTAGAGAACAATGGGAAGAAATCGCAACAGTCTTAAATTCTCTTGGCTCGCCGATACGTTTAAGAGATGGATGACAAAAGATAAGGAAATAATGAGCGAAAATAGTGGAACATAAAAATAATCACAACTAAACAAGATTTAAACTTTTAATAAAATTTTTGTTCAAAATTAACAAAAAACCACACAGCTGTTTCAAATATTTAAAGATGTGTGTTTGAAATGTTGACATAAACGATAAATCGTCAACGTCGTCATCATCCTGTTATAGAATGCAAAAATGTTATTGAATTGATAACGACGTTGAAATAAAATGATATTGACAATAAAATGACGGCGACGTTGACGACGACAATTGGAATAAGGGTGATTAATATGAAATAATTTCAACTTAAACGGCAGAACAGAAACAAACTTGTTTTTTCGGGAGCAGCAACTTCCCATGTATTCGCCACTTTTTAGGTGGCTCAGTTTGATGTCATTTCAAATCTTTATTTATACAAATTATTATTACAAAAATCCGTTTGCTCAAAGCATGACCATGACTATCTTTCGATGTTTTTCTAGCAGGAGCCGAATTTTGACTACTATGAACTCATGTTGTTGTTGGAGGTGCCCTCTAAAATAGCACAGATTCATCAGCAATACAATATTTGATCTTGACCCATTTTCCGTTTCTTCCACAGTTTTCAAAAGCTTTTTTTAAAAGGCTCTATCGCTTGATAAGTTCTCTCCACAAATTTTCAGGCATCTCATTCTATTTAGAATTTAAAATTATTGGTTCCAAAAATTATTTGTGATATACTGCTATGCTTTGTGTAATCTCTGTCGAAACAGGTACACGAAAATTACGCTGCTGAATGAGCCATGACATCATCGCTTCCTCTAGGTGGGCGGATTTTTACATTCTCTCAAAGTTTTTCTTTTCCCTAAATAATTTTTTTATTTTGAATTGACTGTTTAACAGACGGGTCTTCTTAAGCTGATAGTCCAAACCACGCGTTCTACGCGTCATGCGTCCTACGCGTCTCTCAAAAAAGTTGAATTAGAGTATTTTCATAAAGCAAGTTACAAAACAAAAGTTTGCAACGTTTGTGACGCGTAAATAGTTGAACAACATTCTACTTTTACGCGTCGCAAGCGTCGTATGCAACTTATCAGTTAGTGCTGCCAAGTTCCGAGTCTAAAATTTTTGAGATTAAACATTTAATTATTATAAAGCTATTTTCGTAAGCAGTTGATGAAAAACGAATTAAAACAATTTAAAGAACATAAAACTTAAAAAAAGGCTGACAAAAAGTCTGCAAAATTTACTTGAAGTTTGATGAGCAAAAACGTGTATAAAGCGTGGTGCGTAACTTGCAGTTTTTAAAGCGTCAAAAGATTAAAACGCATGAAATGCAAGCGCGTAGAACGCGTGGTGTGGACTTTCAGCTTTAAAGTTTGTCTCACACTTTTTTGATTTTACTTTTTTTCTTTTTATATTAAGAACTTGTGGATTTGAGACACAATACTCGCTCATGGCATTTTTTATTCTCGCTCATAAATAAATGTGTATTGTGTCTAGCGGCGGTAAATAGCTAATAAATATTTAAAAAAGGAACTGTTTTCTGGACTATACTTAGATGTAAAATTTCTAAACTGTCCGAATAATTTTACTATCCGGATTACGGGATAGTCCAGGGGGCAAATTACGGCATTCGATATCGAAAGAAAGTTTTCAAACAAATTCAAAATATTTTGTATGGGATTTTGTTCGATACCGAATGCCGTAATTTGCCCCACATTATAGAGGTTGTACTGTCGAGCACGAAAAAAAGTCTATAAAATTCTAATGAAAATATCTTATTTATGAATATACATATAATCTTTTTTTTCCCCTAAACATAAACGAAAAGTTTAATACGGGATGCGAATGCTAGTACAAATTTTTACTCTCCTGAAATAAGACACATAAGTTGTTTTTTCAAACGTGCACAGAAATAGAAAATATTAAATGTTTTAATCAAATTTTTGCTAAAACGAAAACGTCATTTGAATTGTTATTTAAGAACAAACCCAGCTGCAGCATTTCTCTGTACCCCACAATTTTAATGCAGTTATTTTAAAATCTGTTTTTGAATTTGCAAAGTTAAAAATACAATAATTGAATGCAATTTATTTATATATATATGTATATATTTGTTTTTTAACTTATAAATAGCACCTGTAAAGTACCGAAAAAAGAAACAATAAAACATCCAATCCATTCATCCATCAATGTACACAGGCAGGCACAATTAGGGGAATACAAAAATTTAAATTTTCTGTATTTACATATATTTGTTGTTAATTTTTTTTACTATTTTAACATTTAATAAATCTTTTGCGATTGCTTATAAATTCAAAATTTATAACTTTTTTTACTAAAAATATTTCTAAATAATTTTAGATAGTTTTTTTTATTGAAATCAATTAATTAGGGCGGGGAAATTTTTATTTATCGTTTAATCGATTAATCTAAAACTAACCAACTAAGGCAAAACCTCGATTAAATAATCGAGCTATTAACCGATTAAAAATGAAACGCGATTACTTTAATAAACTGCTACAAATAGGTACCATCTACATAATTATCAAAAACACACGTTTTTCAATTGATTATAGTTGCATACATTTTTTAATAATAAAATTTTGTGTAATTTCAGCTCAAAATTCTTGCCAAATTTTTTTTTCAATTAACTGGGGGGTTACTGTAAAATTTAAACCTAAAATAAGAATTTGGTTTGAGTATGTCCGCAATTTTGCTTGCAATTTCCATTTTAAGCTTATAAAAACATCATGCGAAATAATTTCAAAATAATACTGCTTTTGTGAAAACGTAGATAAATAATGTTTCTTGCAACATTTTTTTTCCAACTAAAAAATATTTCTGGCAACATATTTTTTTCGAACTGCCAAATAATGTTAGTTAACTTCACTTATTTCTTAAGGAACTGTAAAGAACAGCTGATCAAGTTTAACTTGACAAAGTAATTTTAATTTTAATTTCGTTGCGCACAAATAAAATATGATATATGAAAAATATAAAATTTAGCGACACAATGAAGCGTGTTTTCATATCGAGTGTAAAAAAAGAAATCATATAAGCTTCGCCATAAAATTAAACACTGCAAGGCAATAAAACCAAAAAAATTTTCTATTGTCACCACTGGGCTAATTGTTAAAATTTTCAAACGAAATACAGTACAACCTCCATAATCCGGACAGATATAGTTTCAGCTCATTATTTTGTGCGACTTAAGATAAAAGAAAACGCAAATGATTGAAATTGCGGCAAACTTATATTTCCATAAAATTCATTGATACAATTCAAATTAGAATACCAGTTTATTTAACGCGTTCATGTACATATTCCTGTAAAAAATTAAAAATAGTAATATTTTATTAATCATAATAATAATAGAACAGTAGACGACGCTCACAAATTAGAACCATTTTGTTTATGGATCGCAGTTCTAATTGTCGAAAAGTTATAATTTCAATAGACTTTTTATAGTCAAGTAAAAAATTAATACGTAGAGAGACTTTATCGGATATCATTATTCAATTTACAAATAAATATGTACAGCTGCGTTAAAACAAATAGCAATATAGAGAAACTTTGTCTTCACACAACCGTATTGTAGTTCTATTATTTAGTAAACAAATTGCGCTTGTGACACATAAAAAGAATGAAACAAGCGGTTCAGTTAAGCAAAAGTAGTTTCTGCTACATATACTCGTACATACTGTCTTATTATATGCAAAATACCATCTAAACTTGAAAATGGATCGGTAAAAAATAACACTAGATAACACGGAATGAAAAATATAATAAATAAACATAAAACGATTAATGGAAATATAATTAATTAATATTTTGTGACATGATCTGTTTTGACAATAACGGCAACGCATTGCTTTGGAATTGAGGTTGCCAATCGTAATTTATATATTAAACAAACAAAAATTCAAAAATTTTCAAAATTTATATGTTTTTATACAAATTGTATTCCCAAGGAAAGGCATCGAAAATCGACAATTTCTTTCCCTTTTATTGTCCCTGTATATTATTTAACAAAGCTGGGTTCTAATCGTCGCTTTCGATATCGAGCTGATTCGATCGAGTTTTCTTAGTTTGAGATTATGACATTCGATATCGAATAATTTGTTTATATTGTTCGATAGCGAATTCCATAATCTCAAACTAAAAAATTCGATCGAATCAGCTCGATATCGAAAGCGAAGATTAGGCATTAGGTCCCTGTTTTCTGTCTGTAAGAAATATCTCCCGTAATTCTGTATCAAAATTATGTAATATTAGAATTTTTTATTAAAAAGAATAACCAATTCTTGAAATTTAGATTTTTGTAAGTACAGCACAACCTCCATAATTCGGACAGATATAGTTTCAGCTACTGTCCGGATTAGTGGATCGACCGGACTATAGTTAAAATAAAATTTTAAACGCAAAACATAAAAGAAAAATAAAAAAATCATTTGTATATACATATATAAATTATATATAATTTATTTACAGAAAACATAAAGAAACATACTCAAAGTGACCAAAAATATTCACTTTGAAAAATAAGATTTTTTATGTACTTTGTCAGTTCTATTTTTTAATTCTTTTAAAAAATAAAATATCCTTATCTGTCGCTTTGGTTTGTTCAGCCCATAAAATAGCCTTTGAAAACAGTTCGCCACGCAAATTTTATTGAGACTATAGAGGAAAAATTTCTCAACTGTTCGAAAAATTTAAATGTCGGGATTACTGGATAGGTCCCACCCAATTAGCGAGTGTACGGATTAAGGAGGTTGTACTGTAATTAATGTTGCAAACTTGAACAGAGTAAAATAGGCTTTAAGTGAGAAAGACCGAAAAAGAAATATGAAATATACATAGATATACAGTTGAACCTCGATTATCCGGCTCGCACGGGATCATGTTTAGCACGGTTAATAGTGATCATATAGAAACACAAAAAGTCCCTATTATTTTTAATAAAACATGAAATTTTAGTGTACAAGTGTCTTAAGTATATCCGTATATACTATATTTTTATTTGTAATGCAAAGATTCATTTATTTGAAATGTTCTTTTAAAGTAGTTTGCCTTTTTTCTTTTAATTGATCTTTAATCAAATAAGATTGTATGCAATATACCTGCATTTTATCTGGCTCTGAAATACTTGGAGACTATAATAACCATAACGAAAAATGGAAATCACCGAATTTGAATTCTGAGTTTGGAAAAAATTTTGTTGCACGGATAATAGAGTTACAGCACGGATGATAGAGGTATTAAAAAAGCACGGATAATAAAGGTAAAAAAGCGGATAATAGAGGTTGTAAAACAAAGCTGGGAGCATGTCGGTTAATAGATGTAGCCGGTTAATAGAGGCCCGGGTAACCGAGGTTCAACTGTATATGTACATATATTTATATTTCAACACTCTGATTTAAAATTAAAATTGAATGCAACAAAGTTCCGTAGTGAGAAGGTGGAAACTTTTGTTGCTGCAATTTGTGTTAGTTTTTATGTATTCTCTTTGTGTTTCATGTATGTGGATGTGTGGCAGTTCATAAGATGTTGCAATCGAAAAAAAAACCCCAGTGAACAAACCATTCCATCCCACTCATTTAGATGCACTATACTTTCATTGATCCGTTTATCTGTTGTTGGCGTTGTTTTACTAAGTTTATTTTAACATGTATAGTAGGATATTTTTAATTTGTCATTATTCTTTTATTTTCAAACGATTGTATTAATAGATATTTCCGATCATCACTATACTAAATTAAGACACCAGCACATTCATTCAAAATAATCGTTGTTTTTCCGCTAATAATCTGCGAGCGAATACAGTAGTGATCAAAAAGATTTAGTGAAACTAAAGATTTTCATAAATTTCATTTCGTTAAATTATGCAATCGCCATTAAAATCTCTATGTAAAGAGAAAAAACAGATATCACATACTTGTATGCATATTTTGATCTTTGTTATATTTCATGCAACTGTTTCTCTTCTCTCTCAACAATAAACTGAAGAATTGTTGCAATAAAAATTGCAAATTGCAAGTCTTGATGGGTGTTAATTGATTTTATAAATGCTTCGAAATAAGCCTAGCCTAATGAATCAAAATTTAAAATCTACAATTATCTAATTTTTAACATTGCAATTCTAATTAAACAGGTGTTAGGTACATAAACAGGGATGTATTAAATGAATGTTTCAATCTCTACCTTCTTTCTTTGTATTAGAGTTCGACCGAACGTTCGAGTTCGGTGTCGAAGTTCGGCGAAAACCTACATTCGGTTGATATTCATCGTTCGGTCGAAAATTTTTTTGCCGAAGACCGAATGTTGTTTACTAAACATCTGCATGAAACTAAATATTGATGTTCATGAAACCTTCATCATTATTTTTTATTCATTCGTTACTATTCAATACAGATGAATAACTATGAAAATAGTACAAGTTAAGAAACAAGTATAATGAAGTTTGTTTGTTCACTTATACAAGAGCGTACTAACATTTACGGATGTGAAACAGAACAAGACTTGAATAAATATCAATAAAGTTCATGCAAAAACAATATGCTCTGAAGGTGGACTCACCCATGTTCTCCGAACAAAATTTTTGTCCCAACAAATTTTTTTATATGTAGTTTGACACCTCTCTTCTTGAGAGAGAGAAAATATTTTTTACGAACAACTGTCAGCTTGAATTGGTTTAATTTTATATTTTGTGCGCACAAACTTGAACTGAGCTGCCAATAGGTTAAATTTTTCATACAAACTTTTGTGTTTGTGAAATTAAATTGTGTGTCATTTGTTTTGAAAAATCTTTAATTAAAGATATTGTAAAATCGAGCTAAATGAATCGATTGCCCAAAAACTTATAGGAGAAATAAAAAAGCCCGGAAGAGAGTGCGTGTACGATATGAGCAATAGCTCATGCAAAAACAACCACAAAAAGCAAAACACTTGGACAGCAATAGCTAACTCCATTGGAATCGATCCATTATTAACACACAATCTTTGGGAATAACTTAAAATATGTAGTTTGACACAAAAATAAACAAACAAAATATAATCACCCGCTGCAGTACTGCCACCTTGTAAAACTAATAGATTTTGTTTACATACGGCAGATTTGATTTTCTGAACAAATATTTCGAAATGAGTGAATCATGCTGCAGAAAACTCTCAGTAAAAAATGTTTGGCCGGACAAAAATTTTGTTGCACGAAATTCACTTTTTCCATTTTTCAACAAACACAAAACTTGCTTACTTTAAACGACTACAACAAATAAACTAATCGATGAATTTGAGTGAAATTTTAATAGCTGAAGTTTGACAGATCGCAATTTCTAAAAAAAAAAATTATAATTTGTGCTGCCATCTAGCGCTAGCTAGCTTCAATATCGATCCGCCCTCGTATTCCTTCGGCTTTTAAGAGTTGGAAGTTTGATTAGAGCAAGACGGCTGTTGTATGACGGAAGATCTAATGGGTTCCACTGTAGACCACGAACGCAGAATAACAAAAATTGCTTTTGTACAGATTCGATGTAATTGTCATGTACAAGTATTTAGGATCGCAAACTATGGATGCATATTCTAAGACAGGTCTGACGAGGAAAACATAAAGTTGCTTTGTAACATATGGGTCCTTAAATTCTTTTGCCCATCTTTTGATAAAACCAAGAATACGATGTGCTCTATTTACAGTTATGGACATATGATTAATAAAGTTTGTTTCTTTTCAATAAAAAAAAATCCGTTTCGGTCAGAAAAATTACGTTCGGTCGGACACTACGTTCTATACAAAGAAAAATAATCATGTTTTAGTCTAAAAAAAAATATATATATTTAAATTTAGAAACAACAACTTTATTTAAATCTAGAATAAAATTTTAAAAATAGAAATACATACATACATATAAATTATCGTTGTTTGATATACGGCAGCATTTAACCGCAAGTGTACGAGCAGATAGAAGAAATATAGTGAGTATTTTTAGGAAAGATATTATTGTGTATGGTCGTCTAAAAAAAGCCCAACTCAAAGAATATTTCTTTGCTGATGTTGTTGTTGTTGCGTTATTTTTAATTTCAGTTCGGTTCGATTAAATAAATAGGTTTCTCATTAAATGTTTATGCATGGTGCTTGGATTTTTGCGCGCGTGTATGTGTATATTAATAATGTTGTTGTTTGTTCTGTTGCTTTTTTCCATAGAAATGTTTTTTTTTTGTTGTATCTCGATAAAAATTCAATGTTTCTTTGGGATTATTTTTTTTATTCTGCTTTAATATATTAATATTTTTAAACTCGACAAAAATAACAAAGTTAAAAACTACAACAATAATGGGAATAATGCTATAAAAGCAAATTTGATGTATTTTTATTTATCAATAGTGCGCAAAAATCTATAAATAGTACATACGAGTACAACAACGCAGTAAAGCGCAAAAGTGGTGTGGGTTTTAATTAATAAAAAATATAACCAATTAAGTGATGAGGTTTCATTATGTATGTACATACATATTTATCTAATTTTTGTGAATATCGGCTATTAGAAAATCTGGCTTAAGGGGCTGTTCGCATATCATCATCATATCGGTAACATCATTTTTTTGGCAGATTTTGATCCTCCTAGTAAAGCTTTTTAAAAATTGCAGTTTAAATTTATGAAATCCGTAACGATTGCCCCTCACCTATGTATCTATGTTACGTAATGCGCTCCCAAGGGGCGCAACAAGACCGCGTCTGCACATGAAGTGCTTTTGAAAATTGTTCACACCTTCTATATTACAGGCTAACACGTTTTTTAGATCCCTTTTATTGCCGTAATACTGAAGCGATTTTGAGAAAATGTATAAGTTTTTAAATGGGGTTTTACATAGATAAACCAACGTGTTTTAATTGTTAAAACATTTTATCAAAATCAATTATCGATTACAGTGACGATGAGAAAGTTGCGTGAAATTTTTGGGAGAAACAAAGTGCCAACAAAACGAACTATTTATCGTGCAGTGAATGACTTCGCAGAAAGACGGTCTGTCTCTAGGTGATAGGCCCAAGCATAGACCACAACGTACTGCAAGATCGGCTGAAAATATTACTGCTGCTCAAGAGTGTTCAAAACAATCCATCAACCTCAATTCGACGCCGTGCTCAGGAGCTTGATCTTCAAAGAACAACTTTGGGCACAATTTTGCACAAGGATTTGCATTTATTTCCATTTAGAATTCAGTTGACGCAAGAGCTTCTTCCACAAGACCGCTTACTCCGCCGTACGTATGCCAATAGGATGTTACACCTCGCTTTGCATCCATTAAAAGTGACAGTCTGGTGTGCAATTTGGTCAGGAGGAATCATTGGACCTGACTTCTTTGAAAATGAAAAAGGCGTAACGGTAACTGTGAATGGGGATCGATATCGTGATATGATTGAAAACTTTTTAACGCCACAACTGCATGCTGTGGGCTTGATTGACATGTGGTATCAACAGGACGGTGCCACATCGTATACAGCCAGTATTACAATGGAATTATTGCGAGACCTCGTTCCACAACAAGTTATTTCAAGATATGGTGATGTTGCTTCCACGGTCGCCTGATTTGACTGCTCCGGACTTCTTTTTGTGGGGATATCTGAAAAGCAAGGTTTATGCAAACAACCCAGAAACGCTTGAGCAACTCAAACAAAATATTCGTGATGATATTAATGAAATACCGCGTGAAATGCGTGAGAGTGTAATGACAAATGTGTTCAAAAGGGCTCGCATTTGTGAAGTTAACAGAGGCGCACATTTATCTAATATTGTATTCCATACATAATTGCCGACATTAAATAAAACATTTATCAATATAAGATCCATTCTCTTTCATTTAATCAAAAAATTATAGTGTCCCGGCGGACACCCTGAATTATCCTAATAAAATTCGTTTTAATTGCCTGAAATTGTGTAATGGTACCATGGAATTTTGAGACTGATTTTTTTAAAGTTATATATATCACATCGGTATCATATTGTTTTTTTTTTTCTTCATATTTTTGGTAATAATATTGAGTGTTTTTCTTTGTTTTTATTATAAATAACAAAGGAGAATAAAAAGGAATTTTTATTTATTTTATTGTCATTTTATTTTATTTATTGAAATAAGTTTTCTAAAACGATTAGGGGGTACCAACAGTTTTGTGATTCACTGTATTTATATTCAAAAGTATGTAAATACGTATATACATATATTGAATATAAACGGCAATAAAGGAAGAATTCTAAGAATAAATTTATATATATGTATGTGTGTGTATGTATGTATGTGTACTATAATTTTATAAATATTAAGTTGTGTATGACAGATATGTATTTACTATATACACACATCTGCTCAAAATATTAGATACACCTTTATTTCTTTTAGTAAAAAATTAAAAATAACATTATTTTGTAAAATTTAAACGTAAAAACCCGTTTTCCTTTTTATTTCAATTAATTTAGAATGCAAATAAAAGAAAAACTTTTCTTAAATAATAATAATTTTTTTCTGAATTATGTACAGTACAACCTCCATAATCCGAACAGATATAGTTTCAGCTACTGTCCGGATTAGTGGATCCTTTGGGCTACAGTTAAAATAAAATTTTAAATGTAATACATACATATATGCACTTATGTATGTATAATTTATATTTTTATTACCGCAAAGAAAAATCAGTACACATTAGAATTCATTTGTATTTAATTAATTTACAGAAAACATAAAGAAACATACTAAAAATGACAAAAAAATATTCATTTTGAAAAATAAGAATTTATTTTTGTTTAAATGCACAAGTATATTTATTTAATTTTTCAGTTATATTTTTAACTTCTTTTAAAAATAAAATATCTTTTTCTGTCGCTTTGGTTTGTTCAGCCCCTAAACTAAAATATTTTACACTTTCTTTAATTGTCTCGCGATCACATAACAACTTATTTTATCTAGCGGTAAAATAACGAAAAAATTTTACTGAGAAAAAACAACACTTGTCCGGACTATAGAGGAAACATTTCTAAACTGTCTGAAAATTTAGCGACTTAAATTATAAATTAGCAACTTAAATTTAAATGAAAATTAACTAAATGCGTATTTAAATATGAAGTCATAAACTGGCCATAAGTTATTTGTTTTTATTTTTCTTTTCCCAAATTTCCACAAAAAAATAACTAAAAAGGTTTTGTTTTTCACATAAAAAATAAACTTTTGCAGTAAAACTTTTTCCTAGATTTTAAAATGCTATTTTTTCTAGTTACATATTAAAAAAGAGTATTCCTAAAACTATGTTCCCTTTATTAGTTTATGGCAATATTATTTTATTATTAATTAAATAATCGGCATTTAAGGCAAATTTTTATTTAAAGTCAGAAGTGCTTGCACCTTTATTTTATTATATCATGGGTGTATCTATTATTTTGAGCAGGTGTATACATACATATATACATATGTATGTATTTGTATAAATAAATAAAAAATTAACTAAACTACATACAAAATAAAAATAATAAAAATGTGACTAATAATCAAAACAAAACAGAAATGCTGAAAAGCATCGAATGGAAATTGACAAACCACTAACATTATTTTGCGGGTACAGATTTTGATTAATGAGTTTACTTTTAACGCCACAAATATTTATCAATGAACATAAACTCAAAATGAAATAACACATATTAAAAAGAATTCTGTCGTTTAAAAAAATATAGTACATACATACATATGTACATAGGTTTTAAATGGGTACCTCCTTTTTTCTTGCATTAGGAAAACATTATTATTCTAATATGCCCCTGTTGGGAAACAAGTTCTTGTTGAACTCTTTCCCTTTAAACAAATACATGCATACATACATACATACATATGCACTAGGGCTGCCAACCGTTCTATAATATATAGTATTGTACTATATTTTGGATTTGCTTACTATATACTGTTGATAAAAAATATAGTACGAAATAATACTATATTTTGTTCTTTCGAAGCAGACAAATTTAAGTTTAAAGTTTGCATTATAATCGCCATTAATAAATTTTTTCAAAACGTATTAAAGTTTACGTTTATATACAATATACAGTTAAAACAATACGTACATACATATGCATATGTATGTGTGTACATTAGTTTAAAAATTTTATGTAATAAAGCATCTTAAATGCAAACGGACGTAATTATATTTTTATTTATTTTAAAGGAGAAGCTAAAAGCGTTATAAAATCAATAATAATAAAGTATTCTTTGCAATCCTTATACTTTTTTTATAGTATACTATACACTTATTTTCAAACAAGACAAGACTTATTTATTTTTTTACAAGAGTGCACACCTTCTTGCATTAAAAAAGGAAATGAAGCTGTATTTACTCCCGATTGCATTTCTTTAATAAAGAGGCCGTATTCGCTCGTAGGAGCCTAAAATTTTCCTAAACCTGTAGTTTGACAAGAGGAACTATAATCAGTCAAAAACGATATTTAAAATAGTTGAGTATTTACGTCCGTTTGCATTTTAGATGACGATATGAAAGTTTTGTTGTAGACCAAAATTTGTTTTAAGATGCAACAGGTTTTGCACCTTTTATAAGAAATAAATGAAAAACATAAATATGTATATTTTATTTAAAGCTTTTATACATAATTATTTGAAATGTTTATATTTTAAGATATACTCGTATTTTTCATACAAACTTTATTTAAAATTCATTTCAAACCTAAATTATTTTTTATGAAAACGGGCGTATAGGTAGAAGTTTACTATATATTTTTTTAAATTTCGATAAAAAACTATATTTAATCACTAAAATGTCGGTTACCCTAATATGCACATACATATTTGTTTAGTTCATAGGTATAAATTTAAGTTCCTTTAATTTCAAATTTTCAAAAATCGAGTTTTTATCAAATCTCGACGTTTTGAGGTCAAGGAATTTTATTCCGTCTATTTTTGCAATGATTTCCGTATGGTTGTATGTGTGTATGTAAAACTGGCTGCCTTCCTAAACGTCTGTATGTAACGTCAAAGCAGTGTTTAAATCAAGCAATTAAACTTTACAACACTGCAAATTTAATGCATTGTAATTTTAAAGTATTGCCAATTGAAATAATGCATAAGTTTGCACTGTTGCCTTTGGGAATACGTATGTGACATTGTTGAACTGCAAAGTAAGGCAGCCATTCTCATAACGTTAAGTATTGCTTAACCGATCGCCTCATTATCAAACCGATTCGGTTTGATGGATTTTGAGAACTCCTCTAATAAAATTTTAACTACTAAAATGATAGAATCCAGAATTGTAAAGGCTCTTAAATTCAAAAATAAAAAAAACCTATGCCGCCGCAAATCAATTTGCAAGATTAATTTACTTTGATAAACTGTGATGAATGCCGCAATTTTTATCCAAATCCGTTGAATGGCTCGAGAGATATCGTTGTGGAAATTTTTCGAAAAATGTATTTTTTATTTTTGGTCTCAAAAAAACTGGAGCGCAGAAAATGTATACAATTTTTACAGCTTTAGGGCTGAGATTAAATTAAGCGGGAAGTTCCAGGCATGTCCTGCAAGATCTACTGTTCTCCATATTTTTTTTATCTTATACATTTAACTGTATGTATGTATCTTAAAACATGGCATGCCTAATTGCATACATTTTTTTCCGAAGTAGTGGTTACGTTAATTTCGTTAAATATTGACCACTATGACCCTTTCAATACGACTTTTGGCCAATGAAGATATTTCTGTATAATGGAAATAAAGGTGCTGCTTGGGACACATACATATGCCCCGCAGTAGTTTAATCATGGGATACATGCATACATATGTATGTACTCGTATGTATGTATATCACAGCAGTATATAATAAGACCTCATATTTAGGTACTCAAAAATAGAAAATACCTATTTATTTTTGGTGTAAAACAATCACGCAACTTGACATTTTTGGCAAATGATTTTAGTCCTTTTTGCAATTTCAATGGACCTGGCATCTTATGCATCCCACACCACAGCACTGCGGGCATATACTTATAAGTATGTCCCAATACAACAAATTATTTTATTTATTCTATTATACATATGTAAATGTTACATGCAATTTACCTTTTACTTCCGTAATTAGAAAGACACAAAATTTTCAACAAAAAAACACATATGTAGAAAAAACTAAAAGTTATTTTTACACGTGTATGCACGAAGAGGACGCTCACACTTACTATGAACGTACATACATATGTATGTATACCAAGTATGAATTAGTTTTGATTTTTTGATTCAGCTATTGGTTTACCGCTCAAAATGAAATAAAAATTAGCAAAATGAATTGTGCTTGGCCAATAATAATAATAACAACAACAATGAATTAGTTACGTTATGCTAACCGAAGCACGTGTTGTGAAGTACTCACCACAGACTACTGTTTGTTTAGTCCCATACCAGCGCATTAAAAGCGAATACTTTTCGCACCAGTAATTTTTGAACATTCTCTGGAACTTATGTACATATGTACATACATATGTATGTATATATCTCCGCAGTATTGAAAGGGTTAAGGCAATAGTTTATTTTTAACATACATACATACATACATTTGTGCATATATTAAGCATTTTTCTTATTAAACCCACATTGAACCTGCTTTGACCCAAGGAAACCCCTTCGAATTTTTTTACGCAACAACTTTCCAATCCCATTTTAATTAATCATTTAGTAATCGCACATATATACATACATATGTACATATGTATGTATGTACATACATATATTGTAGATTTTACAAATAAAATGAAAATCAAATTATTCTATTATAATCAACTGCGTATGAGATTCAGTTAAATTTATAAATAGATAAAACACAAACAAAAAATTTATAAATATACGCACAATATAATGAAGAAAAAAATAAAAAAAAAATAATAAATAAATAGACGAAACACACATTCAGTTGAACACGAAAAATAAAATAAACTTTAGCAAAACGCAAATAACATTTCGTTTTAAAAATAGCAACATTCTGTGTTTCCCATGTAAAAATAAACACACAAAGCAGCACACATTTTCATCATCATCATCAAAATCATCATAATCATCCGTGTAAACCATGTAATGTTATCACCACTCTCTATTCCTCACTTGCTCGCTCGGTTACTCAGAAAAGTTTTACACTCACAGGAAATACACACTTATTCACGATTCAAGGCTAAAACGACTTGTATATACTACATACACACATAATTTTGAAATACCTAAAATAAATAAAAGGTGGTTGATCTTAGAATTAAATTAGAAAGGTGGAGAAGTTTCTGAACTACGAATATAATGAAATATTTATAACAACCCAATATATTTATTTACAAAATTTAGTCTCGCAGCTAGTTTTGAAAATAATTAAAAAATAATAAAAATTAAAATAATTTTTGTTTAAAAAGAAATTAAAATAAATAATAATAAAAAATCATAGTTAAAAACAAGAAATTTAGATTTGATAAAGGGTAATTAACTAAAAATGCGGTAAAACCAACAGCACTGTAGAGAAAACTTTGTCTTTAAAATAGTATTGTAGTTACATACATATGTACTTACATTAGGAATGCCAATCGGGATCGATTTTTGAAAATCCCAGGATTCGGTATTCCGCGATCTCGCGATCAATGTTTTTCTTTAATATACTATTTGTTTTAATTACTTCACTTTACTTATTTATTTATGAATTTTTGAATGGTTTTATATAAATAAGATATATGTACTTTTAAAAAAGAAAACATAACAAAATAATTCATTTTATATTTAATAAACGTAACAAAATTTTATATAAAAAAAAGACGTGTGGCACTCGGGGAGTGCCGCGGTAAAGCTATTGCATAGCATTTTTATCAACTTATGCAATTATAATTATTTATTTATTTTTTATTTATGCAGTATTTTTGTTCTTTAATATTAATTCAAGTTACACTTTTTGAGCGTGGTGAATTTCTTGATTGTCGCCGCGTTCAAAGCCCGCTATAAAAGCTATGCATTAGCTTAAAAACCTAAATGAAAAAAAAACCTACGAATTGTCTGTTTGCTTGTGTATATAATTTTTTATCAGCCACGATTGCTCGTAAGTACGCCATTTTGTGTTTTCCTACATGTAAAAATCTGTTCTGGCAATACTGTGCGTTAATGAAATCAATAGCATACTTTAGCGGTTAACATACGCTAAGCGATTCAAGTACTTTAAAAAAAACAAAAGACTTAAGAAACAAACTTAGTGTTAGGTTTTATTTTCGTTACGGAATTTCTTGATTCCGTCGCCACGCTCAAAGCCCGCGATAAAAGCTATGCATTAGCTTAACATAACAAAATAATTCATTTTATATAAAAAAGAAAACATAACGAAACAAATCATTTTATATAATAAGTTAACAAAATATAATATAATTTATATCAGTTAAATTGATTAATCATGCATATGTTTAAAATATTTTCAATACAGATTTATATTTAGTGTAATTATAAAATAATATTATATTGCTTATTTCGAAATGATGTTTTTTATATGATTAATAAATACTAATAAATATAGTAGGTACACGAAGAAAGATTTTTCATGAAGTTTGTGGTATGAAACTTGTTTGTTTGCTAATATAACTCTAATAAGAACGGAATAAATGTTACAGCATGAAATTTTAGTTGCTTTTGCCAATCAACAAATAAACAAATTTCATGAAAAATTTCATTACGTAAATTTAGCATTAGTTTGTTGAATGTAAAATTACTTAACATATGTATAATAACAATAATTGGTTCAAGTAGCTTCTTAAAAAAATCAAAGCGTCCAATGTTTCCTCAGATAACCTAGAGCGAATTTTGTTTCCAACATTCGCTGCCGTAGAAAAACATCTTTCACAATCCACACTTGTTGGTAAAATAGTTTCTAAATAGTTGTATGCATCCTGCAAATATTTACCTCTAAAGCCTCCATATACAAATAAATCAATTTCTTTGGCAAGTTGTGTGTCTAAATTATTATCAAAATCTGAGAGAGAATTGAACAAATCTGTACTTAAATCACATTTGGTGGCTAAAATCTCTTAACAAGAACGCCAATGCAGCATCGGCCTTACACAAAATCATGCTGCGACATAGGGCTTCAAGTGTAATTTTGACTGGATTTAAAGTAAATTGTTAATTGATAAACTTTAAACAAATTAAAAGGTATAATTAAAAATTACAAAGAAACGAACATTTTTTACATGTAGATATTTTAATTTCTACATAAAAGTTGATAAATTGAAAATCCCGTGTTAAACGAGTACTGCCTGTATATATATGTATATGTACATATGTATGTATGTAAGTTGTTGAAATATTGTTGTAATAATAGGTCAACCTTGTCGAATACGATTTGGGATGTTTTTAGATTTTTTAAAACTCTGATTAGACGAGCGAAGTATGTGCGTATCATAAATATTATTCTGGCTTATCGGACTAACAAATAAATTTAAGTTAATTTACTATAAAGTATCAGTTTGGGAAAAATATATATTGTGTATATATGTATGTATGTATGTATGTATGTATGTATGTATGTACGTATGTATGTATGTATATAAATAATAAAAAATAAAAACATTGTACTTATAATACAGATATTATTATGTTGGTGAGAATTACATATTTATGTAAGTTTTTGGAAGTGAAAATAAAAATTATACACATATCGCTCATTAATGCAAACAACAGCATAACTAAAAAAATTCCTTGTGGAGGAAATTATAATAAAGTTTTTAATTTACACACACCTGAAAGAGGGCTGCCAGCAATATTTTCAGAAATATCGTAAAATTTTGTAAATAAAATGTCAAAATCGTCAGTATTTGAAAAAATGTCGTCAAAAAATCGTCATTTAAAAATCTTCTGTTTTATACAACCTTTCATTGAGATTTTGTGTTGAAGCAGTTAAAATACTTTCCAAAGTAAACGTTAATTTTTTATATGAAATTTTTTATATTTTAATTTAACTAGAAATTCATAGAATATATTATTATTATTATTATACAGTTTTTACTAAACTTGAAATTCATTTGTAGAGTCGAATTAATTTTTTGATTATTCGATTTTATACGCGTACAAAGATACATATTTACATATAAAGTACGAAAAAAGGACATATGATATTGGTTTAAATTGGGTAGTTACAAAATAAAAATACTATACGTACATATCATAGTTATGTTTTTTTATAATATTTTTTTTAATGCTAACATTGTAACATTCAGAGGAATTATTTTTTAAATAATCTTTTGAAAAAAGAGTCCCCTCAAGGGTTGTTCCTGTTTCCAATGAATTTCTTATTCTTTCAACATTAGCTGAAGAGTTTGGCAAAGTCATTAAATTATTTACAAATTCACATAAATTTGGAAAAGCAGGTTCATTGTTTGGTAGATTAATTGACTTTCCTTTTTTCCAAAATATATATGCATTTAATGCGCTGTCTCCAAAATCCAGAAATCTTATTTCTCTTATATCGTGCTCAATATCTTGATATTTTTATATAGAGACTAGATTAGGAAAAGCTTTTAATAAAGGAAGAATTTTAGTTTTTTCTTCAAAATCACAGGTAGTGTAATTAAATGTAATTTTTTTTAATTTTGTCATCGAAATCAATTTTTTTTATTTGGTAACACAATTCAAATTAAAATAATACACAATTATCAATATTTTTTTTCAAAATAATAGATCGTGAAATTGAATTTAAATTTTTTATAATTCTGTAATCGAAATCAAATTTTTTTTTGTAACATAATTCTACGTAAAATAATACACAAACAAATTGATTGAAAGTTTCAACATTAATTGTATATTGTCTTAACATTTCTTTTACATACACATCAATAAAAACTTCTTCCTTTTTTAAAAAATGTTTACGGTTATGAAAATCTATTTAATTTAGAGGCGTATTTTTTACACAATCATCTACTAAAAAAATTATTAAAATATTTTAAAAAAATGTTTCGTCATTTCATAGAGCATGTTGTGAATTTGTATTCCGCAAAACGAAAATATATTTTTAGAGCTTACATTTTTGCCATACGTAGAGGTTATATTGAGTTTAAACATCGTCAAAGTATAAGAGATACTAAATAAAAATCGTCAAGCGTCATTTTTTGAAATTCGTTATAAAAAAAATCATCAAAATGACGTAAAATCGTCACGTTTGGCAACCCTGACCTCAAAGTGTAATATAAAACTATTCTCCTCTCAAGAAGTGTGTACACAAAATATGTATGGTGTGCATCCCGTGATACAATTGACCGGGAACATCAACTATTCGGAATTGACAACGAAAAAAAGAGAATTTTCTTTTTCAATCGATTTTCCGTGATTACATTTTTTATCTGAAATTGCAAAACATTTATTTTTGGCGAAATTTATTGTGAAAGTGTCAGTAGCATTAAAATGTGAAAAGAAATGGAGGAACCGCATACTATTTCTATAGTGCTTAGAGGCGTTAGAAATTTAAATTAAAGGTGTTCAATTTTATAATGGCATCGATATTGGAGAAAGATTTGATTTACTACTCGAGTATTCATTTATGACTTAAGCTTAGTACTCTGTTCTATTTCGTTTGAAAATTTTGACAACTGATCAGTGGCGGTTTTATTTCCTTGAAATGAGCAACCTAGTTTTTCTTATAAAATCAAAAAAAATTAGTTTATTTAAAAAAAAATTAAAACAAATGGACAAGAAAATGATTTTAGGAGATTGTATTTCTGGGCAGCAAAATTAAATCCACAACGCCCAGAATTATCTTATCAGCTGTTGTTTGCAATTCCGCACGAAGTAAGTGGTGCTTACAGTTGAAAAATATGTTGCCAGAAACATTTTGTGGTTGAAAAAAGATTGCTGCCAGAAACATTTCGTATGATGTCACAAGATGAACAGAGTACAACTTCGGCCATATTATTTTGTAATTATTTCGCATGAATTTTTTTATATGGACTTTTGACAGCAGTTCGCACGAAATGATGAACAGAGTACCATGCTTTAGTAGAAACATAACAAAAAAAATGGAATGAAAATCACAAGGTGAAAAAAATATTGACTTATTTAAAAGGGAAATTCTATTATCCAGAATATTTTCGATCCTGACCATTCCTTGCTTTTATTGATTTTTCACACAAGATAAAGAACTATGTATAAGAAGAATAAATCTGCATTCTTAACCTTATAATCACGTTTTTTGAGTTATGACGTGGTACGAATAAATAAGCGAAATGTATGTAGATGCTTAAGATTTCACAAAATAAAAAGCTCTACCCCGACTGAAGAGATAATAATAATGTAGTGGACAAACGTTTGAACCAAACCGAATTTATCAAGAATAGAGAGCTAGTACCTATTTCAAATTTATATTTTTATTGGATGTTCTATAGTAGAGAAAAAGAAACTAGCAAAAAAAAGTAGCGCACAACGAACGCTACACCATAATGCTGTGTTGTTGGCCATTCAGTGAATGGCCACCACTAAGCAAAAATGTTTATATACTTAAATATTTATTTATAGTTTAAATTATAAGTATGTATGTATATGTGTATGTAGTATATAATACATATGTTTATACATACACTATCTAGTTGAACAAAATAAATTTCTTCGTTTTTATTTAATTTTGTGAATATTTTCCTTTGTACATATGTATGGATAAATATATATTTTTATATATATATGTGTGTATGTATGTAATGTCCTATATGAACACATATATATATATATATTTATATATATATATATATATATATATATATATATATATGTATGTACTTATATATTGCTGTGGTCAACACAAGAACATAATAACCCATCAAACAAGCGAGTTTGATCTCAAATTGAGAATGATTTGATATCAAGCTTTTTTGCACATGTTAGGCATTAAAGAAACATAAGTATATACATATGTAGCTTACTTACATTTACCAATATTTACAGCCTTTAGTTACTTAAAGACGGTGGTTTAAGTAATGATTTTTCATATATGTACATAGATACAGTAGAACTCGTTTATGGAGAACTCGGTTATAGCGAATCCTCGGTTGCAACGACCGTTCATTATAGCGAACACGCTTATACACGCTTGCTTTTAACGAATTACTACATACTTATTAAAATGTCCCAAAATAATAGAAATACATTGGCTGTGCTTAAAAAATATAAATTTTTAATGAAATAGAAAAATGTACTATGTACCATTTTGATAAAGTAAAAGTGCAAAGTGTATATGTACTAGTAAATGGTAAGCCGATTTCAATTTTAGTCGAAAATCGATTTTCAATGCCAAAAACGATTTTTTTGCAGTCGATTTTTCATTACCAATTTTATACTGAAATCGACTTTTGGAGCCGATTAATCGAATTTAAGAAATAAATCTGTTGCACCATATACATAGATAAACTAATGTAAATAATTCATTTGACAGATAAAATTAATAATAGTGGCCACCGCTCTACAAAGATTACAAAAACACATTTATTTCAATACCCCCATACAAATTTGTTGTTTTTGTGATTGTTAACACCAAAGTGAATTGAAACTAGGTGACATTATTAGTCTAGATGGTTATCAACTGACTACACCAATGTGTCACTCTATGAAAAAACTAAAGAACATATTTTTATGCATGCATTTAATTTAACATGTCAGTTTTGTAGTTTCACTAATAAAGCCACTTAGTATTAGTTCGGACGAAAGGTCCACTTTAATTTAATGTTAACTTATATCGCTGCTTATATTGAAGCCAAAAAAAATTTAGAATTTACTGGGACATGCAGTTAATAAATACAATTTTAAGTTTTACTTAGAATTTGAAATAAACACCAAACAGGAAATTTTATATAAAGGAAAGAAAAAATACAAATCGACTGTAAAATAATCGATTTTTGTCTACGATTAATCGGAACAGAAAATGGTAGATCGAAAAGTCGACAGTCGATTTTCTGGTTTTTTTCCATTCATTAATATGTACATACTTAATTAAAATTTTTTTTATTTTGAATGTTACTATGCTTATAACGAGCTAATTTTGCTGCTCCCGTGGAGTTCGTTATAAACGAGTTTTACTGTATGTAAATATCATTGGTTAAACTGGCCCCGTAGACTAGTAGATAGCGTACTATACTATTAGTCGAGGCGTCGCAGGTTCAATTCCTGCATAGACCCTGGGTTTTTCTGCAGGCAAGCCAAAATGGCTTCGCGGTTTGTGTTTTTTCTTTAAAAAAACCAAAGACTGTGGACTGTGAATTTTGGTGCTTGTTTTGCAATTTTTTTATTAAATATTTTTTTATGAATTCAGAATCTACTGGGTGTTAATTATTTTTTTGTGCACTATTTCATTGGGGTTTCTTTCATAATTTTCTATAAAAAACAATGTTAAAGAAAAAAGTATTATTTAATTTTTTTCATCGTTATTTCATTGAAATTGGGTATGCACCTTAACATTAAAATTATTAACACATTATTAATTAATCTACACAAAATATCTCTCATTTGAGCATAATTAATGACGGCGGGTGCAATGATGTTGAAATTTTTCTCTTTTTAGTGTTATCATTAAAAAAATTAAAATTCAGATATCCTGAAACATTCACCGATATAAATATATTTATTATTTATTTTTATTTATTTATGTACATATGTAGTTAAACGAAAAATAATTAACTTCGTGTAGATTTATAATCTATAAACTGCGCGATATTTGAAAAACTGCTCCTTTAAAAAGGAAAAAGATCTACAATTGATTTTGCTACTGATTCGAAATCTGAATAACATATTTATTTTCACTATAATTTCCGCGGCATAAAAAGGGCGATTTTGCCGGCCTGTGTTGTTTGTGTTTTTTTACATTAAAAAAATTATGTTTGTTGGTTTTTATTCTTTTTTGTTTTGGTTTTTTCTTCGTTATTTTTTTTTATATTTCTTGTTCTTTAATTAACAACATGCTGCTACTTTTGTTTCACAAGAAAAAAAATATTTAAAGAATTTTTAAAAATAAACAAGAATTAAAACTTATTTGTTTGTTTTTCGTAATAAATTAAAAATAATGTTTAATGTTTTTCTTATTCTATTTCTGTTTGTTTGCAGTTGAAAAAGTCGCAAGAATTACAGAAACAAATGTTGCTTCATACATTTCAAGAAAAATCAAAACAATTGGAATTACAACATAAATTACAATTGGAACATAAATTTCATGTAAGTTGTTCCTTAACACTTATTTTAAACAAGTGAAAAAATATATTTTATTATTTTTTTTTGCTTGCTTTGTTTAATATTTATTTATTCAGTTGTTTGAAGTGATTTAACTAACAAAAATTCATTGTGAAATAAAAAAAAAATATTAAAAAAGAAATCAGGGGTATTGTCGATGGTCTGTGTGATTGCTCTTGAGATCAAAAATTAATTTTGTATTACAGAAACGAATGTTACCGCTTTAATGTTGGATTGGGAATTGTAACCAGAGTTTTTTTTAATTCAAATTAATTTATATAAGGCTAAAAATTTATAATATTTTATTTAGAAAAAATTGTACTGGTCATGAGACGTTTTTCTAACGAAGAAGTAAAAGTTCAACAATTCACTAACACCGCAGAAAACATTGATTTGCGAGACCGCAAACGGCCTCTGATCTCGATGTTCATGCGTATTTCATATATTTCACCACTTTTTAAAGATTACGATTATTATCCCAACTTACACATACACCCAGTCTTGTTTTTACACGATCTTTTTTTAGACGATTTTGAAATACACGGTTAACAAAGATAATTATTTCCTGATTTTACACGTCTTTTTTTACACGGGTAAAAATATTTTTGGGGAATTTTCAGTTTAGGTAGTACATATGCAAACAAGAGCTGCCATATACATTTGATAACTTTCAAAACTTGATTAAACATTAATTAAAAAAACTTATTATATGGTAACATAATTCTTTCTGTTATTAACAAAAAATTTTTCGATGGCGATTTTCTAATTAATTAACAAGCTTGAGGTCACTTTTATATAAAAAACATCTAAATTTCTTATAGATATTTAGCTACTCCTTTGATAGCTTCCACAGGATATAGTAATAAAAATTCCTGAATAACCTACATGTATTGTAGGATAATAAAAATATTTGAAACGATATTAACTTCTCATTTATTCAATAAAAGAAAAAAAAATTGTTTTTTTTATCGGTCACCACGCTCAAAAAGTGTAACTTGAATTAATATCAAAGAAAAAAAACTTGAATTAATATCAAAGAAAAAAAAAATACTGCATAAATAAAAAATAAATAAATAATTATAATTGCATAAGTTGATCAAAAATGAATAAATAATTATAATTGCATAAGTTGATCAAAAATGCTATGCAATAGCTTTGCCGCGGCAGTCCCCGAGTGCCACACGTCTTTTTTTAAACAATTTGAACATCAAGGAGAGTATTTTATTAAAAAAAATTGTGCAAATAAAAAATGTATGTTTAAATTTGATCACAAAAATTTTTTTTATTTTCGTTTAGAAATAGGAATTAACTTTTAAAAATTAACCAGAAATACTTTACCAAACAATGAACATTGAATGTCTATTAATATTTGAATAAACAATTCTATGTATTCATTTTTATTCATTTAGTATGCAGTTCACACACATGGCGCTTATCAGGAGTTACAAGAACAAAGAATCATTTCAGCTGCCGCAGAAGATCAACAGCAAAGAGAAAGGCGAGAACGGGAAGCCGTAATGAAACGCAAAGAGAACAGTGCAAATGCGAGTCCAGAAGTAAAACAAATACTAAATGTATGTTTAATTATATTATGGTTTTTATTACTATTAATTTGAATATCTAAATTCTTAGTGTTTTATATTGAATCGCAAACAAGCCGCCTCCTCCCCAAATGGAATACAAACAACATCACCTTATCGCAACAGGTGGGTAACAGTTACATTTATGCTTTCAATAAATAAAATTTATTAACAACTCAAATTTGTTTATACTATTAGAAGCGTCGTTAAAAGTTCATCTGGTGAATCGTTGCCCACTGGCGCTGTTGCCAGCTCTCATCCATATAAAATACCCCAACCACCTCCATCAACATTACTCAAATATGAATCCGATTTTCCCTTGCGGAAAACTGGTAAGTATTTATTATTATTATTATTATTTACGAGCAAAAAGACAAGGCAATCCGATAAGTGATCTGAACTTGTGTGCATGTTTTTTTTCTAAATCAAATAAACTGATTTATTAATTTTTGATGTTTTTGCGCCCATTAACACTAAAAACAAGTGCTAAATTATCAAATTATTAAACTAATTTAATGAGTAAGTTATTTAATATTTTTTTATAGGAATTTTGCGTTTAAGTACGATAATTTCAGATACATCATACACAATAAACCATAATCAGATACAATATAATAGAAAAATTTAAATGCCAGTAGGTTCCTTTCCAAAAACTAGAAATGATCGCCTAAAATAAATCTAGAATTTTTTTGTTGTGATTTTACAGTAATATAATGTTTTTAAAAATTCACCGCGTTAAAAAATTACGACGTTTAATACTGTGTTCAGACATGCATTCTTAATTGAGTCAATATTCGGTTTATTGACAAAATTATTTTAGTGTTCAGATATATTAAATTTAGCTTACTCAATCAAGGAGTATTTAACTAGGTGACAGCATTAATAAAGCAATTACAACAATACAAGAAAAAGAGGCATTTTTGTTTGTGTAGTTTCATTGCGTATGTCAAAAACCTATCCCATAAAACAAAGAAAACAGATACAGAAAAAAAGTAAAATAAGACAAAAGTATTTTGTATGTATTTTGACATTCGCAAGGAATAGTCAGCTGCTGGAATGCTGTCACCTGCTTAAATACTCCTTGCACTCAAACATTTGAAAGTTAGAAAATAAAATTGCTTTTATTTTGGTCGTTGAAATTTGTTTTAAAAATTACAAAAATGGAAATAAATTCCTGTCGAAAAAATAAATTAATATTATATGTATACTAGAAACGCCGAGCTGATGCGTTGACGTACTCGGTTCAGGAGACAGAGACCACGGTGGACAATTCCATATTGTGGACATTTGGAAGGTGATCCACCAGATACTCACATTGCCGCCTTTTATTTTCTACAAAAATATTAATTTTAAAACATTATTTATTACTTTTTTTACGCACATATGAATATACTAAATACCTGTACCGCAGTGTAAAGTTCTACAACTTTATTTGTATATCCCGTGGACTATAAGAGTAACTCTGCTGGATGAGCTCATCAGCCATCTCTGCGTTGAGGGTGCTGTTGGCTGAAGTAGTTAGCGCGTTGACTACAAAGCAAATAATGTCTAAGAACGTGGGTTCGAGCTCAGCTTCAGACAAGTCATAACCTTACATACCGGACATTACAGCGCCCTCCTTCGTCGGTATTATAGCAAAATCGCCGGCGAAGTAAAATAATTAATAAAAATTGCTACAACAGCTTAAAACACGTTTAATGCGCCTACTTGATAACAGAGGCGCTGCAACACTGATCTAAAAAAAATCTAACACATCGCGCAATATCAGAGTTGTAAAAATTAAGCTTTCTCTCTTTCACCATCTGTCCTTTCTCACTATCCCTTTCCTAAAGAAGGTAACACACCTACGGGTTGGTAGGCATACTAATTGCCTATGTGTTACTTCTCTTTATAAAAAAAAAAAAAAAAAAAATATGTGGGTATTTTTCCTGTGTCCACTTTGCTTGGGCAAATATCTAGAAGGCCTGCCTCACTGGCCTCATTCCAGCCCATTCTCTTCTTCTTAATTTTGACACATATTTATTTAAAAAATAAATTGGATTATTTGTTTTTTATTATAAATCATAGATTTAATAAACTTACTCTCAACTTTACTCGCCATACTTTTAACGTATTTTTTTCAATATTTTCTTAAAATTTGTCATTGTAGATAGTTTTGCTCACTAAACACACTTGTGAACAGTGTTATATTGAAGAATAATTAAATTAAAATTTTGTATGGAACATTGAGCTCAATAATGGTGTTTATTGCGATAATCTCAATAAAGGTGTATGTCTGAACATCATATAACAATCTAATTGTGTAGAACAGTTATACAAAATGACAATAACTTATGACTTTTTCTGCGTGATATTAAAATATTAGTAAACATATGAAACCTTAAGATACTCACTCGTACTTTACACTAACTGACTGCTCATCTGATCTGACCTTATGTCATATACAAATTAAGATTTTGAAAATCTCATGCTTTTTATATTAATTTGTTTGTTTTATTCTTATTCGTAAAATCTTCCATTATACTAATCGAAATTAAAAAAAGCTTAATATGCGATCAGGGTATCCGAATGTTTATTTATTACGTATAATACATTTTATAAATACTTTTATAAAACATAAATATGTGTAACAAAATAGGTGCCTGTAGACGACCATAAGCGCCCGTGTTATTATATACTATATAGTATTAAATTGACGTTCACATACATATGTATGTATATTTATATACATTAATTAATAGCAAAATAAATATATAATACAATGTTACTCGTATTTACAAAAATATTTACAAAAACAAAAAATAAAATAAAAAATACACAGTTCCACGAATTAAAAGGTTCGATCCCGTACTTTTTGGCTGACGTCATTGTCAAACTATCATCTCCCATGGCAAAGGTATTGCACAACGTAGGTGTAGCTGGTTTTTGAGGTTTTGAGATGCTCAATTTTCTTAGTATTGTAAATATTTTTTGTAGCTGATGCCGAAGAATTAGACGTTGTGTTGAGACAATCAAAGGAAATAATATATATTGATGCCATATTAACAGCTGCATTCTCTAGCACTTCTTGAAAGTCAGGAAAATTAGGCACCCATCGCAAATTTTTCCCAAAATCATCATTCGGTGGTTTTCCAAAAGCATCACTCTGCAATAATATATTCCAAGTTCTATTGTAAATGCAGTCCTTAATATAAAAATAATTCACTGCTTGATGCAACTGGTCTTGTTAGGGAATGATAGATGCCACTTAAATGATATGGCGAAATATTACGTCTTTTGGGCATTATCGTTATCAGCTTGTAAGATCGGGAAATCAATCGCCTGCTTGTCTCGCAAATGTTCAACATATTTCTTCGCATACACCAGGAGTTATCTAGATAAACACAGACCACATGGTCTACTGAAGCTTTTAGGAAACTGCATCTTCCGGATAATGAATCTAGGTGTGACCAGCACTAGTAGAAGGAAAATCACACACATCCCCTTTGTAATTGTCTAGATTTGTCGCGTAGTGGGACGTTTTGTTTAGGCAATTCGGCATTACAGCTGACAGGCCTTTCGAAATGCAAAGTTAGGAGAATAAATTCATTTATTCGGATGTCGAATTGTTTCAGCAACAAAATGTAGGCATAATATGTAGGCACTTTCACAGGTGTCCAAAGTATCCATCCATGCATTACCAACGAACCAGTTTATAGCAACTAGTACCACCCCGTGCAACCTAATTAATAAACTAAGTGCAGTGCTTATGTTCTATATAAAACTGAAATATAAGCTGAAATAACTGACAATCCAGTTGTATCATTGTCAATATATTTTTTTTTTTTTTTGCAAAACATCAATTAATGAAATTTTTTTTTTGTTGTGTAACAAAACCCAAAAACGAATTACTACTCTTCATTTATAACTCACAGCATCCGAACCAAATTTACTTAAGATGCGATTAAAACTAAGTGTCATAGAACGTAAAGCACGTATCAGTGGACCGGCTGGCAAAAGAAGACATGAACGGCTGTTACAAGTTGCCCAAAGAAGACAACAAAAACAAAATTCGACTTTAACAAGTACGTATGCCAAGAACAAAACAAAAACACGCTTTAAAGATAAAAATCATATCCATTACTGGGAGATCATAAGTAGAGAGTTAATACAACATTTACATACCTTATATCTTTTTATATATAAAAAAAAATTGAAGAAAAACGATGGTTTGACTTAAAAATTGTAAGCCTTTTTAAAAATTTTATGTTCTGTAATAATTTTTATTGTTGATGTTATTTATTTTGACTGAATGTTGTTTTCTTTATAATTTGTTTGTTTGTATTAACTCTATTACTAACTTTACAAAACAATTACTATTAATTAACTATTTAATTGCAACATAAAAGTAGTAAAAAAAGTGTTCGATATCTCGTTTTCATCCTGCAGTAATATGCGATTAGTCCAAAAATTAATAAATATCAATTCGTAAATCGATTGAAAAATTATTCAATGAAATCGGCCGAAATCTGGAAAATAATAATAACATGTGGCCATGTCTGTGCTATTTTGTGAAAATTCGAAAAATATTTAAAAGTAGTTCTGCTCGCTACAATTAATTAATTTAATTTGATCCACTATTATTTTTTTGGATTAATCTGAAAATGGGTATTTGCTTGCATTAGTTTTTAGACTAGTCGCATGATACAAGAGACCAAGAGTTTGAATTGCTGTTTTTTTACACAACAGAGAGCCACCCCAGTGTACATTCATAGAAACGCACATAAGTACATATCGTCATATAAAATCCAATTACATCTTTTAGTTTTTTTACAGCAGACGCGAAAAAATAATTTTTATACTATTCAATTCTTGGTTCCCAAATTTTTTTTTGAATCAAGCTTACATAAAACAAAAGTAGGGTATTCAAAAAATCGTGCCGTAATGCACTTAAGGTATTTTACAGGGTGTCCGCCGGGAAGGTATACTACTTTATTTTGTCGCCATTTTGGTAAACATTAGTCTTGACAGTTCATATTTGGCAGTCGTGAAGTAGACACGTGGCAAATTTATTATGGCAAAATATTCGATAAACCAACGTGTTTTAATCGTTAAAACATTTTATCAAAATCAAGCATCGATTACTGTGACGATGAGAAAGTTACGTGAAATTTAAGGGAGAAGTAACGTACCAACAAAACGTATAGTGAATAATTTCGAAGAAAGAGAGTCTGTAGGTGATAGACCCAAGCATTGACCACAACGTACTGCAAGATCGGCTGAATACATTACTGCTGCTCAAGAAAGTGTTCAAAACAATCCATCAACCTCAATTCGACGCCGTGCTCAGGAGCTTGGTCTTCAAAGAACAACTTTGGGCACAATTTTGCACAAGGATTTGCATTTGTTTCCATTTAAGATTCAGTTGACACAAGACCATTTACGCCGCCGTACATACATATGCCAATATGATGTTACAGCTCAACCGGCCATGACAACCCCGATTTTCATGAAAAAATCATAATGAATGACGAGGCACATTTTCATTTAAATAAACAGAATAGTCGATTAAAAGTGAAAAGTGCAACTTGGTCAGGGGGAATCATTGGACCTTCCTTCTTTGGAAATGAAAACGGAGTTACGACAACTGTGAATGGGGAGCGATATCCTGATATGATTGAAAACTTTTTAACGCCACAACTGCATGCTTTGGACTTGATTAACATGTGCTATCAACAAGACGTTGCCACATCACATACAGCCACGATTACAATGGAATTACTGCGAGACCTCGTTCCACAACAAGTTATTTCAAGAAATGGTGATGTCTTTTTGGTTTATGCAAACAAACTAGAAACGCTTGAGCAACTCAAACAAAATATTCGTGATGAAATTCGAAATGAAATACCGCGTGAAATGTGTGAGAATGTAATGAAAAATGTACGCAAAAGGGTTCGCATTTGTGAGGCTAACAGAGGCGGACATGATATTGTATTCCACACATAATTGCCTACGTTTATCAATATAAGAAACATTCTCTTGCATTTAATCGAAAATTATAAACAATAAAAGTAGTATACCTTCCCAGCAAAATTTTTGCTTTCGATCTTAAGTGAAGTGAATAACATCTTTAGATTGACAAATTACATAAATTTCTGCGAAAATTTAGAAATTCTAGAATTTTGCTATGAAACTATTGAAATTATTTTCGTTAATAAAATCGGTAGTTTTAGGCATGTACGAGTATGTATGTGTAAATGTGGGGAAAGTAAATGTATTTTGATTATTAGGGGTTGGTTTTTTTTGGATCTTCGACGATATTTTTTGGATCTGCGACGATATGTATTTATACCATTTTAGAAACTGCCAATGATTTCTTAATAATTTATTTAAATAATTTTATTGTTTAATTTATGTATATTTATTTTAATTTTCATTAGATTGCAGTAGCACTCCCGACTCCGGTCCGAATTCGCCACCGTCGTCTAGTCTGACTGGTGCTTGCCAAAATCATGGCTCACCCACAAGCGCACCTATACAAGAGGAAAATGAAGATGGTAGCCAGTACCATCCGGGCCAACGGGGCAGCATCAACGATTTGTCGTTGTTCAGTTCACCATCCATGCCAAATATATCATTAGGCCGTCCTCATTTACCGAATGCTCATAATTCCGCCGCAGCTAATTATGCCATGTTAGCTGCTTTGCGACAACATGTTGCAAGTGGAAGCGGCGGTAGTGTTCCACCTGTAGCTAGCTCATCCGGTCCACCAACGTATTATAATCCTTTAGCAGTACCATTTGGTAGACAAATTGTGCCTCCTTCTAGTCCTTTGATACCACCAGCAGTTAATTCTTCTGTGGCGGTAACATCAGCACCACCCCAGTCACCGGTTGTGCGTTCCGCTTCGGGTACGTCAACATCTTCATCACAGGCTTCATTGGTCGGAGATGTGGCACCACCTCAAGCACATGCTGCTTCAACTGGAGCCACAGCTTTAATGCATGTAGCCTCTACCGGTGGTATTCATACAGTAGCTCAATCATCACAATCGTCCTCCAACATGTACGGACAGCCAATTACGGATGCTCAGGTTGCCCAGGCTCACCTCAATAAACAGGGTCATCGGCCGTTGGGCAGAACACAGTCGGCACCATTACCCTTGGGCCATCCAATGCTGACTGGCAGCACCCAGCTAAATATTACACCAACTCATTATGAAAATAGTGATGTAGGTTTTACTTTTTCTTTTTTAATTCCCATTTTGTTTGATATTAAAATTAAAATAATTTTCTTTTCCCTTAGGCTGAGCGACAAGCATACGAACAGCACTTATTATTAACACAAAAAATACGACAAACTGTGCTCACTCGGAGCGGAGCTGTACGTGATTCTCAACTGAAAGAAGATGATGCCGCCGAAGTAATGGATCTCACCGATAAAAAGAAACCTCCAAAAACAGTGTTAACTAGTACTGTCATAACTAGTACCTCACAAAATCTCCCCAATAAAACAACAATAATAGTAGCACCTGTTCCATATGCTGCCGGTCCTCCACCGGCTTGTATACCAAATAAACCAAATAAATTGATGCGCAGCAAAGAATACTTACAACAGCAACGTGAATTACTATACATGCAATCTCTGCAAATGGACGATGCTGTCGCTAGAGGTCTGATTAGGCCTTTGTCACGAACTCTATCGTCACCATTAGTTCATTTAGGTCCGCATGGTCTAAGTCAAATTCCCGATACAGGTCAGTCTACTCATATTCCCCATGCAGGACCCATTGTTACATCGTCATCGGCAGATCATATACCACCAGTAAATCTGGCGATACACGCACATGGGCGGCAACATTTAATGGATTTGTCTACTCGACATGCTCAGCTCTCCACCACCGAACAACTACAACAACAAGCACCACCTCCAACACTTAGTAATAATCTGTCTCCATCGCACAAAATCACCACAGCACTAGCTTATGATAACCTAATGCTGAAACATGTTTGCATATGTGGCAATAATGGTCTTCATATGGAGCACAGTGGACGCTTACAAAGCGTATGGGCCCGTTTAAATGAAACGGACTTGGCTAAGCGTTGCCATCGCTTAAGATCGCCAAAAGCTACACTTGAAGAAATACAAACGGTTCATACGGAAGCTCATTCCATGCTCTTTGGTTCAAGTCAATGTCAATTGGCCGCAAACCGACAAAAACTGGAAGCAGCTGCCCCGTCCGCTAGTTTTGTACGTCTGTCATGCGGTGGAGTAGGTGTTGACTTAGATACCACATGGAATGAACATCACACGGGATTGGCAGCAAGAATGGCAGCTGGCTGTGTTATCGATTTAGCAATGAAAACTGCCAAGGGTGACGTTAAGAATGGTTTTGCAGTGGTGCGGCCACCCGGGCATCATGCCGAAGCAAATTTGGCGATGGGTTTTTGTTTCTTTAATTCCATAGCGGTAGCAGCTAAACTTCTAAGGCAACGATTACCCGAAATGAAAAGTATTCTTATTGTTGATTGGGTAAGTTTTATGTTTCAAAAACTACCTTCTTTGATGCATCCTTGAGAAATCCCCATTCTATCAAATGTTGCAATAAATCAAACAAAACAAAAGAACGATAGTTTTCACAAAAGTTATTTGCAATATTGATTTATTTTCATTCCTATTACAATTTTAGGATGTTCATCATGGTAACGGCACACAACAGGCTTTTTACAGTGATCCAGATATTTTATATCTGTCCATACACCGTCATGATGATGGCAACTTCTTCCCCGGCACTGGAGGACCCACAGAGGTATATAACTTATTTGTAATTAATGCTAAAGTTTGATGAAATTTTAATTTTATATAACAGTGTGGTTCTGGTCCAGGTTTAGGATATAATGTTAACATTTCCTGGTCTGGTGCTTTGAATCCACCTTTGGGTGATGCCGAATATATTGCTGCATTCCGTACTATTGTGATGCCTATTGCCCGTTATTTTAATCCTGATATAGTGCTAGTTTCGGCCGGTTTCGATGCTGCATCAGGTCATCCCCCTCCTCTAGGAGGTTATCTTGTATCTCCCGCTTGTTTTGGTTATATGACACGCGAACTAATGCATCTGGCTAATAGCAAAGTTGTTTTAGCTCTAGAAGGTGGTTATGATCTGCCAGCTATTTGTGATTCAGCCCAAGAATGTGTAAGAGCTTTACTTGGCGATCCACTTTCACCGATAGCTGAAAGTGAGCTCAATCGTCCTCCCTGTCAAAATGCAATTGATACCTTACAAAAAACTATAGCTATTCAGGTAAATTTAAATTACATTAACTTTTTAAAATTTATTAATCGCGATTGCCTCGATATATTTTTTCAAAGAATTTCAAAAAAAAAACTTCAAGAATATGGTCTACTGATGATTTGGCATAAGCACCAATGAAATGCATGTACATAAGAGAACGACAAACCATACAATAATAAATAAATTACTCTAGCATATATTTAATATTTTCAGTACAAAATATTTTTCGTATCTGTTCAATTTCATAATTGTATGTATCGGTGCGCGTTTTGTTTTATATCTCTATGTATTCATGTTCATATTTGTTTATATCCCTGCGCACCTACATATATGTATCGATAGTTACTCCATTGTGCTATGAGCACATTTATTTTCCAATTTTTTTTTTGATAATTATTGCAAGAAATTTTGTCTAAAGTTGTGTATTATGAATTTCGTTTCGTAATTATTATGAACCATTTTTAAGCAAAATGCGATAAAGTTGTATTAAAAAATTCGCGTTAACTAGGAAAGTATACAATTTTACTTTGAAGCAAATTTTTGCAAACATTTTTGAGAATAGGAAAGCTTAAAAATGGATGAAGATCCTTAAACAAAAAGCGAACGAAACGAAAAAGGTAAGCTGCTTGCAAAACTTTCTAAAATCCGCAAAAATATGCATAATTTGCAAATTTTTCCCATGTGTTTTTTTATTTTTTATTGTGTCATCGACTTTTAAATGATATTAAACATTTTAATTTTCCCAGTGATTGGAACTTATTGCGAATTTTCATAATTTTTGCAGTTTTTTGCGACTTTTTCACATTCCTTGCATTTGTAGCTCGTTTTAGAAGAATTTACGGCTTTTGGAAAATTTGGCGAACTTTCGCGATTATCACGATATGATTTATTGCTTCATTGAATTTTTAAGATTTTATAAAAATATGAACACAGAAGATTGATCCAATATGCATGAATTTCGTTGATCTCATTTTTATGCAAAAATTATTTTTACTCAAAAAGTTAATACCAAATAAAGAAGTGCAATTTTTGCCTAAAACAAATACATATACGTTAAAAATAAATTGTTTCTTTTTGTTATAGTTCTGCAAACAATTTTTTTCAAACGCTACAACATTGTCTCCTATAGTCATATTTATGGATACCCATCGATACATATTCCTAGCAATACAAAAAGCATTTTCTATTTATTTATACTACACCTATCGATATGCGCACTTATTTATAATGGAACCCGTTGGTAGTCATAGCTTTGTGTGAACACCTACATTTTAATAATCCTACACACTTTTGAATATCGATATGTGCTATGTATTGAAAATTGTATACCTTTTTCGTTCACTGATGTACATATATAGGACCAGCTAAAAACCCTCAACAAACAAAAGTTTTTGAAATTACATTAAATTAATCATATATTAATACGTGAAGAAAACCATTTATGCCGCTTTTAAGCGAAGATTATGATGATCGACAATATTAAAGTTCATATGAAGAAGTAGTGTGCTACTATATTTGATTAAATCGGTTTGGTGTTTTAAAAGTAATAAGCGTGAAAATAAATCGAACAAACAAACATCCAGGTTTCATCTCAAATAGAGAATAATTTAAAATTCACTTAGTAATAATAGATTTTATATTATTTGGAAAACGTAGTATATAACGTTACAGTACACAATGTTACATAAATTTCTTCAACTTGTTTGCAAACTATTACCGTAGTTGCACCAATCTGCGTCAGCACTATCAGTTGTTTGCATAGAAAAAATTTTAAGGAAAAAGAGTGCTGCCAAGTGGTTTCGAAGTAGTAAGCGCGTTCTGGCATTAGTGGGCCATTGCATGTGTTGTTGTTGTTGGACCGTTAGTGACGAACGCATTGCACTGTTTTTTTAATTGATTCTGGTGTATTCTACATTATTAATTCGAATAATTGTAATTGTAAAAAAAAATAATCACATTAAATAAACAATTAGCTGGCATGAGCCTTGCAATGTTTACTGTACTTGGTCACATAACTAGTTAAAAATTGATCAAATAAATAAAAAAAAAACTCAACTAGTTAACAAAAAACAAAAAGCAATAATAATAATCAAACCAAAAAAGTTTGTCTTAAGTAAAAACAAAAATTAGAAAGAAAAATGTAGCATTGGTTAATTTAACATTAATAAGTGATGGTAAAATTTGAATATTGATAGCGGCGAAGTTGAGTTTACTATAATGCTTTTACTAGTCATTAATTATTTTGTAGCGGCTCCCGAAAAACAACGTTTTTCTGTTCTGCCGTGTAAGTTGAAATTAATTAGTGTTAAAATTTTCCCTTGTTAGTTTGGAATATTGTCTCATGTCCAATTCTTTCTGACTAAAAATGTTACCAACTTTAGCCAAAATAATTATCACTTTGGATTATAAAAACCACTAACAACGAAATTTTTCGAAAAAATAATCACATTAAGTAATGTATTTTCATTTTGTGTTATTTTTATATATTTATGCTCTAATTATTTTTAGTCTCAACACTGGCCCTGTATAAGACGTTTGGCGCACACGGTAGGCATGTCGGCGTTGGAAGCTTTAAAGATTGAACATGACCAGTCAGACACTGTGACAGCTATGGCTGGATTATCAATGCAATCGTTGACCAAGTATGTAGACCGAACTTATATAACTTGATTGTTTGACTACATTTAAAGAATGAATAACATTTTCTTAAACTATTGTTAAAGCTACGATCTCTGTATGGTTTTAACACCGACATTAACTTTAATAATTCTTTATGAATATTTAAAACTAATAGTGGTTTAAATGTTTTTTTGTTTTGTTTTTTTTAGAAACAACAAAAAGTACAACTTTTCTTCTGCGTCTGTTTTTTGGTTTAGGATCTTTTCGAACTTAATTTCGAATGCACTAAATCGTGCGATTAACAGAACCTTATTTTCCTTCTTTGGAAATTATACGATTTTAAATCACTCGTCTTACAAAGATTTCTTAAATACAATTAGAAATATGTATGTCGGGTTTTGCCAAAAGTAACATTCTTCTTTTGCATTTAAAAATCTTTGTAATATTAAAAACAAATATTTGTTTTTAAGTCATAAAAATTCTATTCATGTGGGTTCACTTACAAGAATACATTTTCACATGCTCATATAACAGATTTAAGGGAAATCTTAGTCTGTCATGAGTCATTTGCCGCGATTGGGGGTGCGCATTGAAAGAAAATGGCGAAAGCAAAGTTGTACATACATACATTGATATCAAGATATATACTTAGATATGTACGAGTAAAGAATTAAATTATTTTTAATTTTTTTTTCAGAACTCTTTCTTGTGACGAGTCTGAAGAGCCTATGGATCAAGACGAAACAAAATAGAAAATATTCTATTTCATATAAATTTGAATTTGTTTTTGAATTGGTATACCGGCTTAAACCCCAATAATATTAAACTGACATATTTTTGTTGTTGTTGGGTCAGCAAAGCATCACCAAAGCTTTGAAAACAAACTTTCCATTTTAGGATTGTTTAAGTTTAATAGTTGTAGTTTAATAAACAAATACACACAACAAAATTTTGGATTTTGGAGGGCGTGACATAGATGTCAGCTCTCACAGCAGTAGCACCTTGATATGATTTTAAAACTGCATATATTTGTAATGCGGCATTTATGTGCTTCTATTTGTAACATACTATTTTTGATAAATAATATTCTCATTTGGTATGATGACACTTGTACAAAAATAGAAAGGTTTCAAACCTTAAAATTTGTTTTGTAACTGTTGACAAACAATATTTTTTAAACAAACATTTTTTTTATTGAAAAATTATGATTGCATGTGAAAAATCTTGTTATGAAAAATTATAGTAAAATCGTTTTCATTTGTTTTATGTAAAAAAGAAAAAGAAATTTATTTCAATTTGTAAGTGGCTGTGCCACCTAAATTTAATTTTTATTTATCATAGTGTTAATTTAATATTTATTATGCATTTAAATTTAATTTAAATGCTTTAACTTCAGATTTTATTTCTGTTTTTCTCTGCTATCAAGTTATAAATTAATTTAGTTTTAATATTATAAAAATACAAAAAAAAACAAAAAGTTGAGAAACGAATACAAAGTTATTCAATATAATTGAATTTCTTTTTATTACTAAAATAAATACTAAAATATTAAAAATAATTAAAAAAAGCTTAACAATATTAAAGTAGGCTTAAAAAGTTTAATGTGCAAGATTTATTTATGAACTTTTATATTTTTTTAATGTACAATACCGTAAATTTTTAATTGTAATGTAGTTAAAATTTATGAACTTTTCTATAAACAATAATTTTTTAATTTTTGTATACATAATTTTATTTTGTTTTTTATTTTTTTTTTGTAATTTAGTTTAAAAATCATGACATTATTTAAGTGGATTTATTTTAAATGTATAAACATACACATAAAAAAATAAAGCAAATAACTATTTATTGTTGATACTGAAACTGAAAAAAATAATTTAACAAATTGGTTAAAAAGAAGTATTGCTTTGTGTAGAACATATAGCATAATCGCCCTTATTCCAGTTGTCAACATCGACGTCCCGTCAAAACAATACCAAAAAATTGGGGCTTGTGTACTCGCTCTCGAGAACAATTTTGTGCTACTGTTGTGCTCTGTTCTCTAAGGTCTAGAAAATAACAAGAGCCTATCAATAGTAGGCGGTTGTATTCGACAACGGGTAGACAAACCGCAGTTTTTTTGGTATTGTTTAACGTGACGACGATGTTGACAACTGAAATAAGGGTGAATATAAAAAACTCTTGAACACTGGTATGCCATCATGACCCACTGTGCAAATTCTAGATGAGAAATATTGCTGTGTACTTACCCAGGCTTGAGTTAGTTAATATAAATCTTATAATTTGTACAAATCATTACTGAATGTTTTTAAGAGAAAAATTTTTTGTACTTTCTTTTAAACAAAAGTACATAATTATTGCTGGAAAAGTATGCAAGACACTTACTGTTATGTCCTTTTGTGCATAAGATGATAAGCTCACCTGTACGTGTGTTCGTATGATTTTAGTTTAGAAGCTTGCAATTTCTAGGAGTATCACCAGCTCTTCCAATATTATAATGCGAAAACTCGTCTTTGTTTTCCTGATAGTTTTCACTTTGTACATAGAACTTTTATCCGGTATGTGATGGAAAACTATCGATTTCAAGAGGTATAATTAATTTCGATCGTTTTTGAGCCAATATCAGGCTATTGACTTTAAAAAACGCACTACAAAATGAAACACAAACAATATATTCTTTTTGAGAGCAAATTATGCGACTTTGAAAACGCAGACTTAACTTCGTTTTTTTAAAAATAAAACAAATATTTTGACATTGTAGAAATAAAAATATAATCATCCATATTTCGAATGGGCATACATATATCCTCCTCATATTATCGTCATGAAATCTTTGAAAGAACACAGATTTTAAGATTTTGTAAGAGTTTAAAAAAAGTATGAAACATTATCATGTCTTATTAAGCGTTCGATTTCTTCTCTTGTACAGTTTCATTGCAAGGTGCTTGAAGGTTTCCTGGTGCAAATTCAGTTAATGAAATGATCTTATTTTTTTATAAATCAAATAAGTTGAAAAACTAAGTTGGTAATGAATCGTCATTTACAATAACGTTCTTTTCAATCACAAACTACATACCGATTACGTTACTTTAAAATAGTTGTGCAATCAGTTAAAGTAGATAATTTTTTTTGAGACGGTTGTTTCATCTTTCATGAGATAAAGTAAAGAAACTTTCCACTCCATACAAGTTTTTCTTTCTACCGTGGAAAGTGAACAGGGGACCTCTGTAATTTATATTTTGTATCTATCTTAATAAAAATGTATGCGTAATACGATTGTGATGTTGTTTTATTTCGTTCTTGTATACCATATTTAAAACATGACAAAAAAGCTTGGTAATTTGAAGTTTTTTTTTCCAAATATTTCACGAAAATTCTAATGGATTTTCAATTTCAGTACAAAAATACGATTTAGTCAGCTTGCATGAGTAGATTTTTAGCGTGGTTGTTGCATGATTTTTTTGCTTTATTATATATTTTTCTTTCATTTAATTTTTTAATTAGTTTGTAGTTTTTTTTCAGTGAGCATTCTTGGCTGTACCCCTTCGGAGAAATGACCTAGATAAGCTGATTGAAACAATAAAGTATTCACGGTATTCGGTGTTCGGTGCAAATGGTTTTGCAAAATATTGCGTTTTCTATACAATCCTAAAATACACAAATGCGCTACCATTATTAGAAAATAAAAAGGCTACATATATAATTTTGTGCTTAGTAAAACTATAACAGTGCTGGAAATGCAAATTGATGTATTTTTCATGAAATCCAACAACAAAATAAGCGAAAATGTTGAATTTTATATAAAAGCAACTATATTTGCACTTTTGCTAGACCATTTGCTTTAAACACTGAACACCGCTACGATAATTAGAATGTGACGTTCGCAAGACCACTCAACTCAACACTGAATAACGCTAAAATAATCCATGCACTGTTTTGCAAAAAAATCCTTCGTAGCTACTTTTTTCGTAGAATGTACTCTTCGTAGTTTATTTTTCCTTTGTTAAAAATAATCACCCTTCTTGCCCTTTCTGAGCCGAAAGGCGGGCGTTAAAAAATATATATAAACAGCATATTCGCAAAATTTGCTAAATATGTAAAATATTAATTTTGGAAAAGGACTAAATTTTAGGTATTCCCATAAACAGCACTTATCTATATTATTAATAGGCAAACACATGTATTGGGAACCCTTTTACAGCCGTAATACTGAACCGATTTCGGAAAGATATATATGTTTTTAAGGGGAATTTTAATGTGGATAGATATCTACAATCTTAATTTTATTTAAATCGGTTTAGTGTTTTGGAATCTATAAGCGTTTAAATTTGCTACTAACATATGCGCACTTATTACACATGCATGTATCAGTTTCAACTTGAAAAATAAACAAAGTGGGCAATTTGCTTTTGCATAGAAATGAGACCAAATTTTATAAGTTGTTTATTTAGAATGTCTTTTGTTTTTGTATTTTATCGTATGTGTTTATGTAAATGTTTAATATTAATTTCTAGAATGCGGTCGATAGAGTCGCCCGCTGGATACACTAGTTATAAATATATAAATCAGCTAAGTTCTAGTCCGACTCGCACACTGAGGGTTCCGTATTTGTTTGTGGAGGGATCTTTAATTTTTAACTGATTTATATTTTTATTATTTGTTATTAAAGCGATTCACGGCTTACAGTTCACAAAATACATCTCTATGTTAAAATTGACAGGCTTTGCCTATTATTACATCCCTTAGTTTTTAACTGAGTTCTATTTTTTGTTCAACCAGCAGTATTAATACACAACCTCTGAAAATTCCTCTTGTCTAATACGTATGTATGGCTCATAAATTTTTTTGTTATATTAATACAAAACCTATGAGATTTTCCACGGCCTATTATGGCTTACAATACACGACTATTTTCGAAAAATTAACACATCGATTTACCCTTTATTTAATTTTTTAACTAATTCAGTTGTTCTTATTTGTTGTTATGGGGCCAATATTAATACACACCCTGTGAGAATTTCAAATTTTAAGGTTCACGAGTTACGTGTAAGAGCTGAAATAAAGAAAACCTATATCTACAATTGTGTGAAGGAAATCGACTTGAGTTTAAATGAGAGAACAATATTGCACTACACAAGATATATGACAAAGACTTACAAAAGAGAAAGCGATTTACAAAAATCACAAATCGATTGCTCGCACATAGTAACCGATTATAAGTCCCCTTTCACATATACGACGTTTCCTGCCGGACATTTTTTAAATTCTCTTTTGTTCTTGCCTGAAGCTTTTACATATTGGAAATTAATAGTAAGACAGAAATTTTTTCATATTCGTTTTTCATCCATTTTCGTAGTTTGTTTACTTATTATTACATATTTATTTTATTCTGTGGATTACTTAAATTATCAAAAACATATAAAACAATTTTTTATAAAAATTAAATTTGATTTAAAAAAAGTAAAAACTAATTTATTGCACAAAATTGGCATTAGAAGATTCTCTCGAAGAAGACGACTTGGGCTTAAGAAATATTGTATAAAGCAACAAGGTGAAAATTGCGAAAATAACAAAAGAGAAACAAGAAAATGTTCGGTACAGAGGGTCGTGTACTACACACTCTACATCTTCGTCCCTTCTTCTACAAACTTCGTCTGTCTGTCTTTCAATTGCCGATATGTGAAAGGGGACTAAGTGATAAAGAGATCTTATTAAAAAACCAATATTTATAAAAAAAACAGTTATTTTTGTACAGGGTGCTTAAAGCATTTTATTGTAATTTCATTACAAATCCAAAAACTTGAAAAATTCAATTTACAAGTATAAATGAAAAATATTTTTTCAAAAACTTTTGAAAAAATATATCGGGCAATCTCGATTAATAAAGTTAAAAAATTATTCTTACACATAAATAGAAAATAAGGCTTTTTATAAAATGATTGATATTCACATACAACAGTTAGAATTTTACAATAATATTTTAGTGTGTTCTAGTATTTATTTTGAAAACAATAAAATAATTCACAAGGATGGTGTATTAATTTTTGTATACATTGGTTGTATGTGCTACAACTTGCAACAACTTGTGAATTCCTATAATATAATTGAATAAATTTTAAATAAAAAATACTAGCAAAAAACCCAAATTTGTTATTTTGTATAATCGTTAATGTTTTATACTTAAAAATATTAAAGATCTAAAAGAAAAAAAATTGTTGACGTTTAAAATATAATAATTTGTACCAAAAACAATCTTTGTACCTTACAAATAAATAAATTTTATAAATTGTTTAGCTAGACAAAAACTATAGAAAATATATGTATGTATAATTCATAGCAGAATAATAGAAGAGCATAGTTAATAATACAACAAAGTTTTTTTATTGTTGCTTTGGTTACTTCTTATGTCAAAAACGATTTGAAAACATTAACAAATAAATAAAGAACAAATTAATAAAGAACTTTTGACGTAAGGACCAACAGCTGTGCTTTCAACATGACCTGCATTAATAGCCCTTGATATAATATAATTAATTGTTAACATATAAATGTGAAAAAAAGTATTATTATTAAAAATCTAAAAATAGATTCTAAAATAGAAGTACAATAATGTATTATTGTATATTACATTAAAAAATGAGAGTATTGAAATTTTTTTTTATTTTTAAATTGTTAAAATTTTAAAAACATGTACAGCAGTATTTTTTGTTAGTCCGGAAAGCAGTGAAAACAAGGAGTTTCTCATGTGGAGTTCGTTAAGTAGTTTGTGTAATACAAAAGGATTTTACGGAATTCCAAGACTGCACTGCATCTGAAATGCATACTTCGTATTTCGCATTTGCTTATGTATATATAAATAGGCAAAGACAAATTTTTAGATCCCTTTTTCTCCTTTGTTTGCAAACCGATTTTCTTCATTCTTTTACCAAATGGTAAACATTATTGAGCTTTAGTGACCTGACTACATATTATTTAAATCGGTTCGGTATTAAAGGAGTAAAAGTTTCATGAAGTTAACACCACTACAAATGCTAAAAATATACACGTACACGCATTCACTTATGTCAGCATTGGCTCAAGTAAAAACATAAGCAAAGTATATGATTAATAAGATCTTTTTATAAATGTGCGTGTTTGTATGCAATTTTATTTCGTTTATTGTTTTTTCTATGGGGAAGGGAATAAGTAATTAGGTAGGTTTTTCGTTTTTTCCCTTTAAATAAATGCAACTGAAATAGGTATACGTTTATACTGGCGGTCGAATTTCGACCAGTAGGCGTACTCTAGTCTACTTAATTGATTCTAACTGGCATGTGATGGAAAACGATCGATTTATGTATGTATATTCACTAATTTTGAAAAGGTGTAATGAATTCCGATCGATTTTGAGAATCATTTTTGGGTAATTTTCAAGCTATTGACTTTTAAAAAATACACTAAAGGTAACTTTGAAAAGAAATTTATGAAAAATAATTGAAAAACATATTTTAAAATATAAATAAAACGGAAATAATGAGCACATCACACCCAAGGCGAGTTGACTATCAGGTGGTGTTTGTACGCCAACTGCAACAATAAGGCGAAAAGAACTCTCCGTATATAAAAAAATGGAAAAAATGTGCATATCCAACTTGTTTAACAATACTGTATTTACTCAAATTTTTAAAACTCAATAGAAGGAAAATATTTTTGGATCTTACATTGAAGATATATGGAACATAATTTTTAAATCTTCCACTTGGCTACAAAACAATATGAGTTTATTATATACGTATTATCCAAGGCGAATTCATAACAGGTGGTCTCGACAGCTCAGTTGATTATCTTTTGCTCCTTGTGCCTCCTTGCATTTTGATGTTTTGTTTGTCAAAATATTTCTATCTTTGATTTATATATAGTGTTTGACGTTGATTTGGACAAAGAAAGCAGATATTTTTCGATCAAAATTAATATGTAGTCAAAATTTGGCTATTTTTCTGGAAAAATAAAAGTAAAATATTGACCAAGGCGAATTCATACCAGGTGCACTTGACAGTTCAGCTGACTCAATGTGTTTTATAATTTTTTATTGTCAAAAATGTGCTTCATGGTAAATTTTTTTGGTTTTAAATTCGCTTTGAACAGTTTATTTAGACATCCATCTCTTGCGACTACCTGGTATGCATTCGTCATGATTTTAATTTTAATTTCCGACCGAAAAAATAATAACTTCGACACACATACATACATATATTATTCTACCATGAGTCAAACTTTTATTTTAATTAATTTTAATTTTGATCGATTAAAATAATGGCAAAAATTAGAGATTATGTAATGACTGTAAAAAAAATCCCAGAATTTAAGCAAGTGCAAGATACGGAACAAGGTATTATTCTAGTTGTCAAAACCCCAAATACTACTTCCTGAATTCCCTTTCATGAACCCCTAATTTCGTGTTCGAAGGGGAATTTTCCAATTTGTTTTCGAAAAAAAACGGATTTCATGAATGCTAGCAGATGGTGTTATTGAAAAAGTAAAAAAGCACTGCCGAAATAATCCGTATTGAGTTCTATAAATATGTATAAAAAAAAACTTTATCTCTTCCCTCGTAATTCTAAAATAATTTAAAGACACTCTTATAAATAACAGGTGAGCCAGTTACCAAGCCATTTCCTCTGTGAAAAAAATAATGCACCCAGTGCATCTGCAGTTTTCTTTGAATTTTCGACACATCTCGATTCGAGCCATTGCAGAATTTTTACTTCTACTGTAGGTGCAACACACATAAGTTGTCTTTTATTTAATTGCATCAAACCGACAAATATTATTAAGATGAATTTTTATACTTTTTATAAACTTGGCAATAAAACACAAACATTTACGATTACATGAAATGTTCTTAATTTTTTATTAAAAATTGTTTTTATAAATGGATAAAAAAACACTGTGCTATTTCTAAATACATATTTAAAAGAAAAATAGTAAAACGTCTTTTATATTTATTACTTATAATGAAACTTTAAAAATAAAGAATATTTTCAATATAAATTTGGTTTAATAAGCTCGAATTTTATAAATCTGATGATATTTTGAATAGAATAAACTAAAAATAGCAGAAATAAAATAAAAATATATATAAGCACAAACTTAAAAAATGTTAGCAAATTAAATATAAAAATCAAGTAAAAACAAATTTATTTTTTTATATTTAAAACACAAACAAACAAAATATATATGTATATGCATGTTAAGATTGAAATTTCAATAAATGATTGAAAGTATAATTAAAAATATGTTTTGAAATTGAAAAAAACAAGCAAACGTACCTTAAAAAACTACAAGGAAAAAATACAATTTAAATAGAAAATTGTAAACAATTTTTTAAAACTTTGATAATTACTTAAAAGAGATATAAATAAAACAATATTTTTCTTATACTAACTATGAAGTTCAATAATGAAGTAAATAATATAAGAGGAATACAAAATACATTTTATTTTAAATGTTTTAAAAACTACAAGCTTACGTATTGTTAATATTATATAAATCGTAATAAAATGGCATATAAATAATTGAAGGATTTAGTGCAGTAACCGGGTAAGCTAGACTATTTCAGAAATCGACTTACTCGTATGTGTTTTATTAAAAATATTACACATTAGAGTAGTTTTGTTTAGTAGAAAGATTTTCAATAAATTCAGGAGGCAAATTACGGCATTCGATATCGAACGAAATTTCCATGCGAATTCAAAAAAAATTGTATGGGATTTCGTTTGATATCGAATGCCGTAATTTGCCCCCAGGTGTTTTTATGGATTTCTTTAGTATATTTCTGTTTACTTCACCGCTTACTTGGCTATTGCACTGAGCCCTTCAATTATATACGCCAAATACATACATACATACACACATACTATATTATGTACACATGTATGTATGTATGTATGTATGTATGTAATTATACAAATGCTAAACACACGTTAATGACACTAAAAAATAGCTAAGTGAATGAAAACACTCAAACATAGATAAGGATAATGTTGGGGTTGTTGATAACGCTATAATAACTAATAATGATCAATGAAATTTAAAAAGAAATTTTATTTTTATTATTTAACATACTACATAAAATAAGTTTAATATGTATTTGTATTAATATGGATATTTATACATGATTATTATTATGATTGTGTCAAATGTACACAATGCGCATCTTGTATCAATTGAGTCAGTTTCTGGGAAAATGTTGGAATGTCCTAAAAGAAGAGGAATATAAAGAAATTACCTTTTGAAATACATACATATTTAAAACTGTAATTTTTAAGTGTAAGAGATTGTACAAGTGAAACCTAAAATACAAATTTGAAAAGAAAATACAAAATATAATAAATGTTTTTAAAAATGGTGTGCCCAAAAAAATAAATATAAATATAATGCATTTATATGCTAAAAGATTTGATGTTTTTTATTTATTAAAATACATATGTATGTGTATGTATATACATTAGGGGTATAACTTATTCCCATTTTTTTGCAAATATCATAATGGTCCTAGCATAGTCGAATAGTCCATTGAAAACTATTTAAAAAACTGATGTTAATTTTTGGCGGTTTTCAAAAAAGGTCACCCACAAACGTGGTAAGGTTGAAAAATTATTTTTTAAGCTATTGTATATCTTTTATCGCGGGCTTTGAGCGCGGCGACCGAATCAAGAAATTCCGCAACGAAAATAAAACCTAACACTGTTTGTTTCTTAAGTCTTTTGTTTTTTTAAGTATTTGAATCGCTTAGCGTATGTTAACCGCTAAAGTATGCTATTTATTTCATTAACATACAGTATTGCCAGAACAAATTATTACATGTAGGAAAACACAAAATGTAAGAGCAATCGTGGTTGACAAAAAATGATATACACAAACAAACAGACAATTCGTAGGTTTTTATGCTATTGCATAGCTTTTATCGCGGGCTTTGAGGGCGGTGACCGAATCGAGAAATTCACCACGCTTAAAAAGTGTAACTTGAATTAATATAAAAAATAATTCATAAATAAATAAATAAATAAAAAAATTGAAATGAAAATTTTTTGGCTTAAGTTCAAATCAGAGTTTACCCATTTCTTCTTAATTTAAGAAATTATATTTGGATAAATTCATTATTTTATTAAGAGAGTACTTTTTATTTGAAACAATTTATTCATCAGACTAGCAGATTTTTTCTTTAGGGATTTTAGAAAATCGTTTCTGTGGGTGCGGTTTTTATTTTCAAACGACCCAAAAAAAATGGTTTTCGTAAATAACACAATATTCGCTATCGCGTATAACCAAATTTTGGTTATACCCCGAATATACATACAGACAATATAATGGAAACTTTTTTTGATCATTCTAATGCGTCATGTCAGTTTTTAAACAACAACTGCCATTTTTGGAAATAAAATATATGAAATCACATTCAACCGAGCCACCTAAACAGTGGCGGATACATAGAAACACACATGAACACCGATGATGGGAGTGTAGCGGCTCCCGAAAAACAACGGTGTTTCTGTTCTACCGTTTTTATTTATTTTTGGAAACAAAATATATGACCATTAAATAGACAGGAAGTAATCCGCATCTACATAATTTATAAAATGATACATTAGCCATTTAAACAAACTTGATATTTTCTACTTTTGCAACACCTAATAGAGATTGCATTAAAAACAGAGTTCTGGAAAAATATATATTTTTCAAATTGCATTAAAATTAAGAGATGTTTCTTTCAAGCACAGAATATTTAATAGTTTGACTTACCGTAGTTGAACAAATTTCTTCAATTAATTTTATATTTATGGGTAGACCGGCATTTGCAAAACTTTCACGCAATTTCAATCCATCCACTTGAGACATTGAAAAAAGCGAATTTGTCAATAAATCGAAATGTAATGCGCCTTCGCCTGACAAGAGAACATTTATTAGAGCTCTTTGAAAGGATGCCAATAAGTTCTCTTTGAACAATGGCCTCTGATAAAGACGCCATTTCTCATGGACATTTTGCATGGATATTAAAACGGTGCGTACTATATTCGGATCATTGCCAGTAACAACTATTTGTCCATAGGCATTCATTATAGCCATAAAATGTTCAGGATGCAAATTATCGCTAGGATTAATAAGACCAGTGTTACAGCTATTGCCATTTTCGTGTTGTAATAGCACATTGGCCTGACCGTAAGACTTGTAAAAATACTGCCATTTACATAAGAGAATGCTAAAAATAAATGTGGAATGAGAACGTGAATAATTTTGTTATACTAGACAATCATAACTTACCTATCGAACAGTGAATATACCACGCTAGTCAAGTCTGTGGTATCAGCAACATTATGTTCCGCTTGCAAAAGTGGCATTATGTGTTGCAATGTAAAGTCTAATATTGAAGGCAACATGGATAACGATGTATTGCCCGGTTGCTGTACAATTAATTGAAACATTTGTAAAATTTTCTCTATCACCACAACCCGACTTAGAGCGAGCTGTTCTCTGAAATGTAAAATAGTTGTTCGTTCAATCATCGCCATGTTAAATATTTTTGAGCTCACCTGACATTCACCGTAATGAAAAGTGTAACCATTTCCTTGATAAAATGTAAACCTAATTGACTTTGTAATGTACGCAGTACACTCAAACTAAACTCAGCAACAGTAATCGAAATTGCATTGCTATTTTGGCCAAAGGCATTATAGATCATTAAAGCTTTTGTTATAATAGGCTGTGAAGTAAATATACATACATATTTAATTAATGTAATATAATTTAAGCAGACGATTGTGTAAATTGAAGTACATACCTTGAAAGTAGAAGCTAACATGTCTTTTGTTGTGTTTGAAGAGTCTTTAAAAAATTCTATAACTAAACTAAATGTTACCAATAAACTCAATGAAATGGATGATACTTTAGCTTCAGCCGTTGTCTCATTCAACGAATTCAAATCTAACTCTAAGAAACCTTGAGCCAAACATTCAACATATTCTTTTAGAATTAAACAGCGACGTGAATAATCTTGTTGCTGCTCTTCAACATTTTTCCATGGCAACACTAGATAACTAATAAGACTTATATAAATATTTGCAATAACTTGTCGTGGTAAATGCGTTAAACGAGGCCCCAATTGCATTAGATTTACAATTGTTGGTATTTCCAAAAGGCATTTTGGACGTATCACAGATGATATACACAACAGCAATTGACTTGCTGCCACATATATGAGTGGCGATGATCCCATTATAGTATTGGGTTGGAAAATGCTACCTAACGATTCAAATAGTTGCAAAAGTATTTGATCTGATTTTAATGATTGAGATATTGGTAAAATGCTACGTATGGCCATAAGAACTTGAGCATATCTGAAAATTAAACCGTGCATTTCATTAAACAGAACTTTGCTTTAATTTAACAAAAAAAATAATAATTGCTTACAAATAGTCGAAATCAGTCTGAAATGTTGAAGCATCAACATCAATTGTATGTAATTTGTTGCTCGTAAAAAACTTAAGTGTTGCTAATAAATTGTCAGATAATACATCTAAATGGCAGTTAACTTCGGATGCAGCTTCAGCTGCTGTGTTAGTGTCCAGTAATGGAGCTATTCTTACTACCGCTTGGCACACAGTAGAAAAGTCCCTCAAATGCTCAGCAAAAGTTTGTGACTTTATTTTACGCGACAGATCGAAATTTTTACCACTGTTTATATCATTTTCTATTGATTGAAGATAAACATGTGGTCGAGACCAATGGCTAAATACTTGAGCAAATACTGCATTTGGACGAGATTCGGCAATTAATGCAATGCACTCGATGCACTGCGCTAAAAATTGTTGCCATTCCGTTTGAGTCTTAAAAAGGATATAAGAAAAAAGAATATTAAATATTATGAAAATTTATTTTTAAAAAAATATCTTACATTATCCTCCATTAGCTCATTATCCAAAAGTTCCAATTCAGTCTTATTATGTTCAAATTGTATGCGATGCATAATTTCGGACACTAATTGATGTATAACATCATTATAACGATTTAGTTTGTCGTGCATGGTTAAACCCTTAATAATGGGTGACCAAATTTCTAATTTTTCTGTGAAGTCGTATGCACCATTTTCTTAAATCGAAAATCATTATAAATTAAATATAAATATGCATATAGAAAAGATATAATTTTTATTCTTAAATAACATTAAAATATGTGTTAACTAAAAATAAAAACTTACGAAACACTGTGCAGCAGTACAAAGATTTTAAAAAACTATCCAAGACTGTGGGATCTTGCAACATTTTGTGCCAATATTTAGTAGCATATAGACGTAAAAGTTCGCGAAATTTATCAATATATATTTCACTTTGTTGCTTTGATGTATTGTGTTGATCCAACAGAACATTGATACCAGACATAAGCGTAACATTGTATGGCAATGATTTTTGTAAATATAACAATTCATTCAATACAGATAAACCAGCTAATGATAGCTCTTGATGTGTTGACCGCCATTGTGATATATCCAAAATAGACATAAGAAAATATTCCAATATTAAATCTGTCCTTATCCAGGACACTAAATGTTGAATACATGTTAACAATTCCAACACAGAGGAACTAAACAAAAAGAGTAAGGTTTTGTTTTTGATATTAAAGGAAAAACATAAATGTAGTGAACAAGAAACAAGTTGGGAATAAACAAATAATTACCTTAATTGATTGTCATTCGGCAATGATGATACTAAACTATAATCCATGAGTGTGTTTGAAATGGAATGAATGTCTTTGCCATTTAAATGACACACAGCGATTATTAAGTATTTTGTTAATAATTCCATCACTTCGGGCAAACACATTGACGTGCTTTAAGAACGAGAGACATACATGTACAACATTAAACAGGAATCGAAACGAATTAGCACAAAATATGTTACTGATTGTATTGTAAATAAATAGCAGTTAAATCTTATCTAGACTGCGTCAATGTAATTAAAATCTAGTCTTATCGAATATATTGTATTCTGTAGCAATAGCATTAAAATAAAATATATTGTTATTTCCAGATACGGAAGATATGTATGTATGTACATATATAAAAATGCAGTAGATCCCAAAAGCATTGTTATATGTCTAATAAAAGTGCTTATATAATTTAAATATATTTTGTTAAATATTACGTTTACATTACTTGAATTGAAATGAATTAAATAAATAAGGCACCTTGTAACTGAATTTGTATTTTTTCAGCAAACGCAGACAACGTTATATAAATTGGTAAAGAAACTTTCCTATCCACAAAAATAAATAAAACCGAAATTAGTTCATAGTATCCACTAATTAATTTTAAGTAATTTTATTTCATGGTTACTAACGCTTCCAGTCTAATTATTATTTGATTTTATCAGCTAAAAGGTTGTAAAAATCAGTTAAGTGTTGTGTTGTGACCATCGACTTATTGAGTAAAAATATTTTTTGGAGTTATGCCGATTATTGGCCTAAAATTTTTTCGTAGTGTTAACCATGCCGTTTTTATCGTGTAATATTTAAATCACATCCGGTACATTTAAGCATCTAGAGTTTAAAAAGTATTTTTTATTGCTCTCTTACAAATTTTTGAAGAGATCATAAATTGGCAAAGTTTGTTTTCTCCACCTCGAAACATAAGCTTGTACATGAACATTTTTCTACTGTTGTTTTGCCCACGTCATTGCTAATGCTAGGAAGTAGATATTGTGCGTGGAGACGTGCAGTGAAAAAAGGCTTGAACAATTATTTCGCAATGTATGTGCGAAAAAATCTTCCTACGGCATTGGCAATAAAATTTTAAAGTATATAACTATATCCAAGACCACGATCATGTTAATAGGTTACGATCATTCGCGTCATGATGACAGTGGTTTTGCATTACACCAAAGCATATTTATTTATCTGGTAAAATTAATTCAACAGCTGACATTTTTTATGTATTAACTTCTTATGGTTCAACTTTTTTAATTTTTCATGATATTCGTATGCCTTTTCCCTCATATGAAAAACTACACATATTATTTGCCAATATTCCAGCAAACTTTCTTCAAAAATTAGCAGCATAATTCTGCCATCTTCACACTTTGTTTACAAAAGGAAACTGAAATTCGCACTGCCTTTGAGAGGAGAGCGATTACACCAACATATTAGCATGGCAAAAGCAAAATATGAAAAAAGAAAAATGGCAAAGCCATCATTGCACGAGCATGTTGGCTCTCATCATGCTCCGCCTGATCGTCAAATATACGCTTTATGCAAAATTTTCATAGAAACATCAGTAATTCAACATCTTAATAAATATTGCAACACAGAAACACAAAACTATTGTTTTTCGATTCTAATAATAAATTATTTTTGATAAATTTCACTTACCAGGAATGAAAGTATTGTTTTCTGTCGGTACTAACATCTTCCCGATTACTGACTACTTCTTCAGATGTAGTACGCAGTAGGCAAATGCCTAGCACAAAATTTGATTTGACTAATGTTAAACAGTGCATAAAATAATTTGGGTCTTCATCGGGAAATTCACGTTTACCCATTAAAGCTATCAATTGAGCATAAGTGTCTCGTTGTCTTTTTTGTGATCTAGGTGGTAAGTTGATATATCCAGTCCATAGTATTTCCCTCATAAGGGCTCTATCTGAGCTGCCTAACTGCATCCATCGCCGCGTTATTGCATACTCCACAGTGGATGTGCAAAAAAACCAAAGAAACTGATTTTGTTCGAAAATACTGCTGTTACCTATAACAGAGAGGCATGTCTTCCAGGATTCAGCTTGACTTTTTAACGACAATAATTCTGATTCAATTTCCCGTTTACGATTATTAGGTGTGGCCGTACAATAGAATTCACGTAGCAGTGCGTCCATCAGAGCCAGATGGGAAGACTGTTTTTATTGTTAACTTCATTAATATTTCTGAATTATGATTACATGATTATTACTCACCATTTTCGTTATTCACAAGCGAATTTTTGTATTATTTTCTAACTTTTTTTTATGTCACAGCTCTATCAAGGTTTGTGGTGGTGGACGACAATGTCGTCTTTGTGCAGTATGTATTCAAAATATGTTTGGGACCTGGCTTGCGAACTTCAGTGTGAAAGGATTCTTAAACCAATTTTATTACTAAGCAATTAAGTTTTTTAAACTGTATTGATTTTTATTTATCTTTAATAAAAACTTTATGTTTGTTGAAAAAATATCACTAAAAATATGAAAAACTCTTTTCTCCACAAAAAAAAACCGACTTCATGAACTGTGGATAAAAAATACAAATTAGACATAAGAAAGTACTGTCAAAATAAAGGCGAATTCATGAAGATGGCCTCACATCAAAGGTATTAATTTTTCATCGCTGTGAAGACCACAACATTGGATTTGTTTGTATAATTTTTCAACCGAGTGCAAACTGTGATTAAAAATTTACTATTATAAATAAAAATATTTTTAATATAATTTCTGATTTAAATAAATAAAATAGAGATATGTATTGTATTAAAGCGCTAGAATCGTATATTATGACTGTCGCTATTGTATTTTGAAAAGTCTTTTTCTTTAATATATACGAAAATAGACCTCGAGTTACTCGAGTTACCAGGAGACTATCGCGAAAAACTGATAACCCAGAACACATTTTCAAAGTGTAGAAGCCCAAAAATAAGTCCAAAAAACCTTTACAATTTGCAAAACTCAACCACAAGTATTTCACAAAAACACACAAAACGGTTAGACAATAATATAATTTAAAATCAAATATGATTTTAATCACAAAATACAATTTTAATTTCTTTCGGGTTGTGTTTATTGACTTTCGCAACATACACGTAAGCAAATGGAACATTTCGTGCCGAACTGTTACCGCAATACGAATTCATTTTACGGCTGGTGTTGAAAACACAGCTGACTATTTCGCCTTGTTGGCTGTAATGAATTCATCTTGTGTGAATGGCAAGTTCGAAACAGAATTCAAATTACACTGACAACAAAAACATTTATATTTTCTTACTTACAAACAAATCCCATATACATATATAAAATATTTTTTGTTTTAAGAAAAATATTCATATAAAGGATTAAAGGTTCTAAATTTTCTTAGCTTGTACGTGAAAGCTGAAAAAACATGGTGCAGATATCTGATTATAATAAAGGGTAATTGGATACATGTTTCCAGGTGTTGTCGCCTTTAATAGGTCTGAATGACTATATTATCATACTCTTACAAGATTTTTCAAGTAATACAAAATCAATAAATTCGTAATTCATAAACAAATTTTATTTTCAGTTGAAATTGACTTCCGGCATAATTTGCAACACATACTATTTCTTTAAGTATGGCAACACCACCATCATAAATTTTTAATATCTGTATTCATTATGCAAATTATATTTTTATATAAATAAATGTTATTTTTACGTTTTAAAATACATAAACCAGGTTTAATTCTTCGATTTAAATAAATATTACTCTAGCAGCGTAAATTACATTCGTACAGAAAACAAAATTAGAAGCAAATTCTATTCGACATCAACATAGCAAACAACAAAAAGCTGATAATATACATGTGTATAATATACATATGTATATCGTTAGCTGAAATGCAAGACCATGTAAAAAGAATTCAAAATAACGCATTTTAATCATTACGGCGTATAACACCATAGCCATTTCTCTAAAAATGTTTAAAACTTCTCTATAGATTTTGTATTTCACCTACCGATATGTACATATTAACGAAAATGATAATTATATGTGTGTACATACATATGTACGTACATATATTGGGTATAAGAATATAAGCAAAAACAAACACTGCTTCTGAAAAAGCTAAAAAAATTAAAGGTTTATGTCTAATAATTTATTTATTCATTTCAAAAGGAGCATGAGAACAAGGTATGCAAAACATTTTTAAATTGCATTAAAAAATTAGACTAATGCCGTTTTCTTTTCTAAAAAAATTTAATATTTCTTTTACTTTATATCAAAAATATTACAATTAAGTTTTTTAGACAAAAATTTTCCCTCGGAAGTGATGATACAATAATTTCTAATAAACTCACTATTTCAAAAAAAATAATTTGCAAATTTTCAATAAAAAAGGGCGAAAAATGTTGCAGATGTACATATGTACATATATACATATGGCACAAACGATTCATAAAGTTAATGTGTACAGTAAAAGCGGTTTTCCCATATAAAAATCTAACAACTTTATTAATCGTTTGTGAATAAGGCCAATATAATAGAAGCAATTCTTAAAGGAAAATACGAGATTTTGTTTCAGCTACTAGAAATTGGCAAACGAGGAGTAAGTGGTGGCATTAGCAAACTTAATATTTATTAAGTTTGTTCCAATTGAGCACGCAACTTGACTATCTCTTCTCGTCGAGAAAGTAATACTTTTTTTTAGCATTTTCATATTTTTCCTGAACAGTATTCACAGTATTTTTTGCTTATGATAATTTAATTAGAAGAGTACTTCAGTACACTTCCATGGATTCAATAAGTAAGTTTGATGAAATTCAAGCAGAGAACATTTTTCAACATTTAAATAATGAGCAATCCGACGTTGTTGAATATGAATATGCACATGCACAAAAAGTATGGTATGAGTTCAACTGTAAAAATATCCAAGAATATACCAAACTTCTTGAGGATATAATATTTTTAGAATAAACCATAAAATATGGACTATAAAATTAGAAAAATTCAAATACGAACTTACTACTGAATTCGGCGATGGATTTTATATGATTTCAAATATAACACAACATTTAAGGGACAATGGAGTAATCTTACAGTTTGAAACAAATAAATGCGTAATTTAACATATAACACTTAATGGGCAATGTAAAAGAATAAATATTTCAGTTATCTTTTTTTAGTTTATTTAATATTTTTGTTGCTGACGGTGCTCCCTTTTTGTTTGGAAAGACATCTCAATTTTATCCTGGGCAGTTCGTGTCGCCGTCTCTATGTAATTATGCAATATGTCCTCCAGATCAGCTTGAGCCTGGCAATATTCAATATCTTCACCATTAAGTTTCAGTCCATGTAAGAGTAAGTCTATGGAATTTATTGGTAGACACATATCTGGATTTGTCACTGCAATTGAATGTTTAAAACTGAAATATTCACTTCCCGCGCCTAACATAGCCGACAGCATTTCCTGTGCCAATGCTGCAGCTTCTAAAAAGCGATTATGTCTAACGTACAAATATAAAAGCTCAGAGCAGTTGGAATATTTGTAATTGTTATATAGCCATTGTGGTATAAACGATTGCAAACTTAACAGTTTGTTGACAACCGATTTTCGTATTTGTGTGGACGATTCTTCTTCGTTATCTTCAACAAGTTTATGTAGTAGTGACCAGGCCATTTCTGAGGCTTTATTTCGATGTGGTAAGTCTGCCAGATCATTTTCTTGCAACCAGTCCCAAGCATCTGTGGGACTTTCATCAGCAGTACGTACGCAAGCAGCAGTTAGGCTATCAAATATTGGCAATAAACTTATAGAAAATCCCTTGGCTAGTTTTAGAGCAGCAGTAAATAAACCGCAACTGGCTAAAATCATTGACAACTCTTGGGGTCCGGCATTAAGGAAAGAATGTATATCTTTGCGATGTTCTGATAACTTAATAAGTGCCTCGGTATGTAAAATTTCCTTTTTAATATGTATAATTTCGAGAACTACTACTTGAGGTTTAACGGTTAATGCTTGATCGTCACTTTCCATATCGTTATCAACGACAAGCGCATCATCTCTAGAAGTATTGGTTACATCATACTCATCGTTTATAACAGGTTTTGCAATCCAACGATAACGTTCATCAATTAAGTGCAAGCAGTTCAAACAAACTAGTAGCGACGAAAATCGTTTATTGAGCGATTCTAAGGAGTCACCTTCCAGTTGAAAACGCATGGATTGTTCGTACATAATTGCAGAGGCTTAAAGTATAATATATAAAAAATACAGACATTAGTCAAGAACTTGGTTTTTAAGCTTTTACTTACATTTTCTCATGTTTCCATTATTGACGTGAAAGGCGTAAAGGAAATCGTAAATTTCATTTTTCTCCATCGATTGAGATCGAGCCCTTGACTCCACAATGTTTTCGAATTCTTCGTGAAGGCCCACATAGGGAAAATGCATCAATAAATCATATCGTTTACGATTAAACAATGTAATTACCAATTGACGCAAGCAATCTTTACGGCGCGACAATTCGGCATTATATATCAATGAATGGTAAGCTTCCTCATAATGCTCTAGTTGTAGGTGATTATTGAAAACAATTGACTGAAACATTGGTAATTGTGGGTCATTTTTATCTAACAAACCAATAGCCACCTGGGCCATTGATATAATGTGATCCAATGCATTGTGTTGTTCAAAGAGTTGTATAACTTTTAGATAATATTGAGCTATACATTGGTTGGTTACTTTTAAATGCAATTTATCTATTTCAATATCAGGAAGACTTTCCGCCATTGAAGCATATGGCGTGTTTTTCAAAATTTTTTCAGCTAAAAATTGTTCTTTAATGACACCCTTTGCCGATTGTAAAAATAAATCATATGCCTTATGAGATTCACCGCTATCAAGTAATGTTACCGCCAAAATAAATTGTCTTGAGCATATATTCCATTCACACCAACTGTTAAGTAACCGCACATAATCTGCTATAATAATATGCTGACAAGTGCCAAAGAGCCACTCTCCAAACACAAAATTGAATGAAACTGCCCAAATTAGTTGACTGACTATAGTTGATAAGGGCATCAGAGTGTGCTGCCAACTTGCGTTATCTTGAATTTTAAAATTGTCAGTGTACAAAGATAGCGCCGTATACAGTCCTTTAGCATTAAGAAAAACCTGCAGCAAGCCAGCTGAATTACATTTGCCGCCGTTTGAGTAAATTCTTCCCGCACCGGAAGTCAGCTGTAAGAGATTAAGCCTTTGCATAGATGTTTCCATAGCTGATGCTGTATTTATATTGACTGGTGTTTCGGATATCCATACCATTACGTAGTATGATTGTAGAAATATTAGAACATCGGGCATAAATTGTGAACGCAAACATTCTAAAATATCGACAGGCAAAGAATGAGTATCGATTAAAATTTGTTGTAGCAGAAGAAGATTCCGACATATGGCATAACGTATCAAAGCATTTTGTCGTACGGTCTCGGCTACCAAAGATATACCCACTTGACTGCCAAAAAGAGATCCCAACGACATAAACATTCTAGTAGTTTGATTTAGATTATTAAAATTGGTATGCATGGTTTCTGGATTACCATTATCCATACGTAAAATATCAATTAACATCGATATTGCATTACGCAAACCTTTAATGGACTGAATTTTTTGTCTTATAACCACCAAAAAATTGGAAGGTAATAGCTCCTTTTCAGTATCTCCCGCCAAAATTTCATCGGTAAGCTTTTGTATCAACGCATTAGGCAACTCCAATTGATAAAGTTTACGATCAGTATCTATTTTAACATCTTCAGGAAGCCATTTTTCTATTTGTGATAAAATTTCCACTAAGTTTACCAAATCTCTTCCCTGTCCTTCATTATCGGAAAAATGCAATGGAACCACAATATCTGCATCCACATCCTCCCCTGCCAACATTAAATGTTCTATAGTTTCACATGGTCTAAGGATAGAAAATGTATTCTTTTTTACTACACACACTGCATCGAAGTTTTCCAATATTACTAGCCCCGTCGGTTGTGATGCTTTCATATGATATTGTTCGCAGCATGAATAAAAGCGTTCCCATAATCTTGAAGATATTTCTAAATAATCATCATCAGAAACATCAAAATCTTTTACCTCGTTCTGAAGTTCATCTTCGATAGCTTTGCAGACATGCGCTTTCAACAAAGTCATTGTACAGTGTTTACCTTCGAAACGAACATTTGCTCTCCGGAACATCTAAAAAATGAAATAGTTCGATTGATTGACGAAATAAATTTTTAAGTCAATTACTTACAAACAAAGCCTTTGCTATCACGCTACGGTCAAATTTCCCTGGGTGAAAAATGTATGAACAATAGGCTTCTCGTGGATCCATGCCTTGTTCGATACCTAGACAATAGCGATCTGGTGGCGGCTCCATAGCTGCGGATATCCAATTCATACCCATTCCGCGTATAAGTGAAAAACTTGATATACTAAATTCACCCTCTGCATTACTCCAGAGCGCCCATATTCTGGAATCGCAAGCATCAAAATCTGTTAAATCCAACTGAGGCGCTGATATTATTTTACGACGATATAAACTTAGTCCATTACTATTTCCCGTATCAGATTGCAAGTCAAGACATACAAACTCAGACCCACATGAATGTGAAAGAAATGCGCAAAAACTACTATCGTTAATTTTACGCAATGCATTACTTTGAGCTAAAATAATATAATTATTGATCATTTAATATTAATATTGTTGTTCAAGGATCAGTGCTGTGCTGCAGTAGGAAAGAATATTTTATGAAGCCAATGCAAATCTAGAGATGTTATTTTATGTTGACTGATTTTCATTTTGTTTGAGTTTTTTGAGCATCATTTGTTTCACTGCTACATTACATACAAATTCACTGCTGCAGCACAGTACCGCATTTACGAACGTAGGAATACTTACGGCCTTGCAATCGCTGTTCACTGGCCTCTCGTACGCAATTAATGGCACATATTACTTGCATATTAATGGTAGACCAAACTCGCAAGTGATCATTACGGTATAGAGCCAGAAGTAAAACTTGATTATTAATACACGTAAATACCAATGAATTAGCATGGTCAGCATCAGATGTGTCAGTTTTACCACTAAAAAATTATAAGAATTCATTTTTGCTTACATCTTAATTAATATTTCAGAACAAAGATTAAAAATAATAGCAACGCACGTTAAAGCTCCTTTTATGTTAGAAAATAATCTGGGCATGATATGGTGTTCTTTCAGTTGGTGTCCAATCGTATGTCCAGTTGAACAGTTCATTGTATACAACATCAATAGATTTTGACATGTTAAAGCAAAGTAAGCCTCTTCTCCGTTTGAAGAGAGAAAGCTCGTGGCTGCGTGCGGCATATTATTATCTAAATTAAAGGAAAAAAGATAACCCTTCATTACACAAATATTTAAACTAATATTAGTTCGATATTTTATTGGAAATTTTCCTTTAATAAAAGCGTAGTTCTTACTTGATGGACCCAAAGTATCAATAACATAAAAGCTATTCGGATCACGAGCAGCTAATACACTAGCATCTTTAAATATTGAGAATGATTGCAAGTCATTAAAATCCACAGAATTACTACTGGTGACACTCGATACTGCATTTCCATCAGCAACATAGTCTGGATGACGAAAGGACAAACGATGCAAACTACAAACCGTACTAACCAATAAAACAACATATTTTCCCTGTTCTATGATGTTAACAGCTATTACCGGTGAATCAGTAAATTTATACCGCACATTGTTTTGGTACAGATTAAAATCCAAGCTTATTTCTGACAATTCTAATATATCCTGATATGTGCGCCAATAAATAAAGCGATTACGTTTGTGGCTTAAATTAACATTTTTATAAGAAAAACCACCAGCTTTTTCAGCTACTTTAATATCCTGCAAAGTACTATTAGTTCCACCTGAAAGAAAAAAAATACCAAACTATAAGACATATTCCGTACAATATTACTTTCGGGTCTACCGGTGTTTAAAGTAATTTCATGCCATTCTTCTTGACATGAATTTGTTGTAATGACTTCACGATAACTTAAACTTTCCATTACTGGGAAGAATTTTTACTTATCAGAAAAAAGGTTGTTTGTACTAATATAAAATATTTTTTTTAGTTTGCACAAAATCACAAAGACCAAGTTTCCAAATGTTTTTAGATGCAAAAATACACACAAGCGGCGGCAAAATGCTCTACATAACCTAAGTACTAATGTGTCAAATATGTAAATAATTTGGAAGTGTCCTGAATAATAATAGTAAAGTGTTTTCTAATAAGAGCCCGTCGAATGTAATAGTTCCGTCGTAGTTTTATCGCCGACTATAAATCGAAGGAGAATTCATTTTACTGGTGATAGATAGCCTAAGATGATATTAATTGTACAACAAATCAATTTCATCGGTTTAATTCGAGTTAAAAAATCAATAATATATATTTAAAACTTTCTTCTCACGTTACATTTGAGTGAAGTACGAAATTTGAAGCGTTTGGGATGTAGGCAAGTTAGTCAGCTGTTTTAGTATTACCACCTGGTAGATCTACCTAAGCATTTTTGTTATTAATGGTTATTTTCAGATAAATATACATATGTATCTATCTAATTAACGAAGGGCTTTAAAGTATAGTGTAATATAAATGTTGAAAATGTTTATTACATGTATTATATACTTCCTACAGATTTTTTATTCTTCGCTTCATTTTTCTTATTTATTTCTTTTTCATTTGGTGTGGAAGGAACCTTAAATGACCATGTTCTGCCTGCTCATGCAATTTGTAGGTGTGTAATAGATATTATATTTATTTGTGAGCTGTTTAATTTTTCTGCATTCAAAATTATATTTGTTGGCAAGCACGGTTGTGCCAAGGTGTAATTAACCAGGTGGCAGCATAACAACAACTTACTATATTTTGCTTTGCTTATGTTTTACGTTGCGAATGTCAAAATATATACAAAATACTTTTGTCTTTTATAATTTTTTTCTGTATATGTTTTCTTTGTTTAATGGATTACAGGGATTCTTCACGTGCAATAAACCTAGAAATAATTATGTTTTCAACTGTCAATATTGCCAACACAATATGTTCGCGTGTGGACCTCACAAACATTTATTTGTTCATGTAGTGCGAAATAGTTGTTCAAACTTATTTATATGCACTTATGTTGGATATAAACTGTCAAATTTGGCTGCCTTTCCTTGAATTTAATAAAAAAGGTGCAAATATGTATGTATATATTTACTTATCAGCACTCTGCTAAGCTTTGTGATCAACAAAAAATCAAACAAGCACAGAAAACGCTGAAGCTAATGTATTCATTCCTGAAACATTAGCTTGTAAATTAACATATTTGTGACGTCACGCTGATGACGTTATTGCTTATGTTCGGAAATAAATTTTGAGCGTGGAGATGTGCTGTTATGTTTTTGACATACGCAATGAAAGGACATTAGGAGCCACAATAGAAAAAATCATATGCGTACAAGAATATGTTCATTGTTCGGACAAATCGATGGCTACTAAATAATACTGCAGAAATTCCGTAAAAAAAGGTGCTTACACTGTGAAGAAATTGATTTCAATTTATCTTCCAAGTCGTTGTTGCAATATAACGCTCAAGTAAAGCGTCTGAAAATAATTTTCTTGCAGTATATTTGTATATGTATAATTTTGTAAATATTATGAAGCAATAAAATGATGAATAAAATTTATGTAGATAATGATTTGCTGCGATTCATAGAACTTTTTTTTTAATAATTATATGTTTTAACTAATTAAAAATCTTAAATTTAAGAATCTCTTAAAACTTGAAATTTGATAACACTGTTTGCAAGTAAATCTGAAAATGGCGCTGCCAACTTTTATTAGTGCGATTGACAGAAGCGACTTTTTACCGCTCTGTCATTTAATATTTTCTTTTTTTCTTCAGTATTTTGCAAACAATTGAAAAACAACTGAAGAAAGCAGTATAGATTTTTTAATATATATTTTCATATTTTATTTATAGTTATATCATTTTATTTTTAAATTTACCGCTATTGATTATATGGAAAGCGTTTAGGAATTTTATTAACATCTGAATAAGTTTTCAATATGGGAAAAACGCAATTTTGTCGGATTTGTCGAACTGAAAATAATCTTAAATATACAGCGAAAGAGTTGAGACAATTAAATAAAAAACAATTGCTTTTGGCACAAGGCACACAGCATGGTCAAACAAACAATAGGGCTTCTAAAAAAGTAAGGGACATTCGGAAAAGAAAAAAGAAAAATCTGTATGATTTCATAACCAATATATTTTGTAAATTCTTTAATCTTAAAACAGCTCTTGCTCACCACGCCTACATTAGGAAATATCTGCCAGACTTGTGACGAACGCATACAAATTTTCCATCGCTTAGATGACGGAGGGCATGAGAGTAGCAGCGATGTTGAAATTGAAGTCGTTAACAACATTAATGAATCCCTACCCATAAGATTTGCTAACACTGCACCAAATGTAGATTTTCTTCAAAGGACACAGCGTCCAGAAACGCCAGTCATTGTTGACGACGATGACATGCTGTTTAACATTTTTATGCAAAAGTTCGATCAGAAAACGCAACTGCCACGGAGTCAAATAAACTCATCATTTTCACAGCAGCAGCTGGATAAGCAGTTTCCAAACCAATTCCATTCTACATATACACCACCGCAATCTACAGGTGGTGGTAGTGAAGGTGATGAATCTAAAGTAATAGAGATTTTAACATCCCGTGAAAGCACTCCCGCTCCCATGCAGTGCTTACCGGCAATCACATCGAATTCTAATATGATCGACTCACAGGGTCATCGCATTGTAGCTATAATAGAGTTGGATGACGGTGATGAGAATGAGCAGGAGCAAACAAATGATACTGAAAGGCCAAGAAACTTATGTACTCTAGTGAAAAATCCCCCAAATGATTTATCATTTGGCAAAAATCTTGAGCACAGGTCTGTTTTATTATCGCCGATTAAAAATTCCAATTCTAAATGCTCGAGCCAAAGAGATATTGTAGACGATGATGAAGAAATCGTGTTTTGTAAAGTTGATAACGAAAAAGAAAAGCTTCCCGCGTTAAAAAAGAGAAAACGTAAAAATTACGACGAAAAAGAATTGCGATTGGTGGCAAGTTTAAATTTAGTTTCAAGTGACTCCGAGGCAGAGGAAATTCCGTTAAAAGTTGAATTGAAAAAAATGCCAATTATCGCTGTAACTGAGCCTTCAACAATAGTTATGAAGAAAAGCTTTAACTGTAATGTTTGTGAAATAAAATTTCCCGACACTGAAAGCCTTTCCGTTCACGAACGCATTCATCAAGGGGTGAAGTGTATATTGTGTGCAGTTGGTTTTCAACAAGTCAAACGTCTTATTCACCATATGCGACGTAAACACCGCGAATATAACGGCGATGCTTTGTCAGAAAAACCTCGCTCTGGCCAGGATAGTTGCATGACTATTAGATTACGCTACATGCATCGCACTACGTTTTATGAATGCCAGTTGTGCGGTCGCATAGATGACGTATTTAGAGAACACAAGGAGCATATAATAGATAAGCATCCAAACGAATCCAAATCTCTTAAAGATCCTATAATGAAACAGCTTAAGTGTCCAGTATGCAAAGCAAAGTGCGGTGCTCAGTATTTGTCATTATGTCGTCATTTAATAAGCTCACATGAATATCAAGAGTACAAAAGTAATTTAAGAGAGTTAGTACATGTAAGTGCATTTGGTTGGAACGCAGCCAGACAGCAAGAAGTGGCTAAAACGGCTAAAATTTTTCAATTTATTAAGAGGAAAACATTCTTTTTTGAATGTAAAATATGTTGCAAAGTGGTGGCTGGATATCTGCATCACTTAAGACATGTCAACGAGCATCAAAAGTCTGCAAGTAATGAGACGAAAGTAAAAATAAATGCTTTAAAAGAAGTTCTCCCACGTAAAGCATGTTCAAACGTATCTTTATTCCACAGTTTAAATTTAGAAAAATTACATAAAAGCCTGAACTTAAGGAAAAAGGATACGTCATCGAAAAACTTAGCAAATCATACTAATATAAAAAATGTAACTAAACAAACTGAAAAGGCTATTAAAATATCTAACAAAATGCAAAAACCTGAAGTAAATGATGTACAAAAATCAAAGTTAAAAAATTACAAAAGTGGAAAAGTTAAAGAACCAATTAAAACTGCTCAATCTAAAAAACCTCAAGCAGAAGCGAAAACTGAATCTGGAAAAAAGATACAATTAAAAAATAAATATAAACCAAAGGAGAAGGATGTAGTAAAATTACCAAACGACTTAAAATTAACCAAAGGAAATGCGAAGAAGGAAACAAACAAAAAACACAATAAAAAGCCGAAAAAAGTAAAAGACCTTGAAATAAAGTGTCAGCCTAAAAAGATAAAAATTAAAACACCCGTACGACAGATCGATCTGCAAAAATATAAATGCAAATATTGTTTGAAAAAAATCAAAGGTTTTCGATTTTATAATCTACATCTCCTACGACAACATAAAGAAAATGAGTATACTGAATGTATCAAATGTAATAAAGTTTATACAAGTTTCTCTAACTTCGAAGAACATACTAAACAATGTCCTAAAATATTCTACACTTCCAAACAAAAACGTAAGGTTTCTAAAGAATCATCATTATCCAAATCCTCGCGAACATCTGTGAAAAAAGTGCCTATTAAGAATGATGATGAAACAAGTACACATTATTTAGAAGATAATTATCTCTGGCTTAAGGAACTGCTAAAAATAAAGGAACCCCTAAAAGTAAATGATAGTAATTTAACTCTTCATGAATCACCAAAAACTGCCTTGTTCTATTTTCAATGTTGTTATTGCTTGCATTTCTTTGCCAATGACGAAAACTTAAAGGAACACAAAGAAGATTATCATTATCAAAACCCTAATATTCTTCTAAGATATAAACCATTAAAAAAAACAAATATATAAGTAAATATATTTATAAATTTAATTTATACCCTTATTATGTTATTTATAGTTACTTAAACAATATCATCTGAAGTCAAAACATTTCTTTATAGTTGAATTAAGCAATTCATTTTCTTCCATTTTTAATCAATCTGATTCAGTTTACTTTTATTTGAATGTAATGCCTATAGTTTTATAAAAAGACAATCTTATTTTTTAAACTGAAATTATATTTTAAATTGTTTGTTTACATACAAATTAAGTTTATTATAAAAATATTTGTGTATATGCGTTTGTCTGTCACAAACAGTCTCCGGAACAATGAGAACTGCAAAACTAAAATCTGTGTCTTATATTTGATCTCTCATCACAAAGCGACCAGTTCGGACCCAAGTGATATAGGTTACACTTGGATCAGAATCTCTCTTGTGCGTTTTTTTTTATAAGAATCAAGTTATAATCAAATGTATACATCTTCGAATGATAATATTTTTGGTATACATTCATAATTTACTTCAAATTATTTGAGATAAATATTTTTTTTCATTTTTGGATTCAGTAAAAAGGCGTACAAATGTGTAGAAAAAAAGCTAGTTATTGAAATTAATTTTCACATCATCCTGAACAAGAAGGATGTAATAAAATTATTTGTTTGCTAAAATTTCGCAAAATTTAAATTGTTCCGAAAATTTTATAATTTATTTAAAATTGTTATTGAACTAGTACTGTTTTAACGTAGATTGTTTTGTAACCAATACTAAATTCAAAATCGTTGCGAAATATGCATAAAATATCATTAAAAACAGGAATGTATGTGTAATAAATATGTGTATATGCATTTTTGTCGAAGTACCTACATTTATTTATTGGAGATATTAAAAAAAAATACTGTATAATTAAAAAAATATGAAATTTTCATCATTTGTTTTAAACATATAATATGTATGTATGTATGTTTAATAAATATACATATATACATCCGTAATACATACGGTTGGCGACAATACATCGTACACATTTCGAAATGTTTGTTCATTCTTAGATGTCGAAAATTTAAGCAAATTGCAAAATATTTATTATTGCATTAATTCGTACTTTTATTTAAATATATTAATAGAGAATTACAACATTAACAAAATTAAAAATATTCATTTTTGTGGTATTGGCGAAAAAATGGTAACTTGAATTTCACATTAACAAAAAATTTCTGTTCCTTTTAGTGATTCAATATTTTTTATCAGTGCATTACATCGAACGTACATTAAACCAACTAAATTATCAATCGTTTCCTTCGACATTCGCTAATAACTGCATCTGACAAATCTTACTTCTTGCTATAATTTGTATTTTGCGATCTACAATTTCCCATACATTTTCTATGAAATTTATATGAGGCGAGCATGCATCATTTGATTGTAACCTAGTAACCAGTCGGCTTCAAGCCTAAAGGTTTTTGGATCCGTCATCGTGCTGAATTTTTCAAACTAGGGGCATGGTGTCTAGTTTAATATATATTGGCGCCATTTCGCATTACTACACTAAAATGTTGCCACCGCAGATATTCAAAGGACAATTTGAATATCTTTAAGTTTGAATATCTTTTAAGTTATTTGTGGGTTTTAATCCAAAGTAATTATTATTTTTGCTAAAGTTCGTAACATTTTTAGTCAGAAAGAATTGCACATGAGACAATCACCCTTATTCCAGTTGGCGACATCGACGTCACGTTCACATAATAACAAAAAATTGGAGCTTGTCCACTCGCTTCCGAAAACAATTTTGTGCTGCTGACTGACAGTCTATTTTAGTTCTCTAAGGTGTAGAAAAGAACATTAGCCCATCAATAGTACTCAGTTGTTTTCGACAACGGGTCGACAAGCCCCAATTTTTTGGTATTGTGTTGACGTGACGTCGATGTCGCCAACTGGAATAAGGGTGAATATTCCAAACAAACAAGGGAAAATTTAGCATCAGTTAATTTCAACTTACACGGCAGTACAGAAACAACGTTGTTTTCCGGGAGCCGCCACACTCCCTCCATCAGTGTTCATATGTGTGTCCATGTACATGAATTTTGATATTTTGACTCCTAGCTGATACCCCGGCAGCTATGCTCGTTATAACTTTTCATTTAATCTTAGAATTTATTTATAAGAATATAATAAAACATATTCTTGAAAAGTTACCTTATACAACAAATTTTAAAAACCAAATGAGAACTTCAAAAAGTTTGTCGAAATTCTTTGAAACAAGTTGTCGAGACCTCTCTCGAATAATAAATTTGATGATTACAAAAGTATAAGCATAGTAGGCTTTCTATCTTATTAGAAACCACAACAAATCAATTATATTCGAAATTAATATATTTTATTTTCTTTAAACCTTTTACTTAAAACTAGACAACAAAAAAATTCCTTATTGTGGTGGCCTATTTGCGTTGAAAATTACGAATACGGACTTACATATGTATGTAAATCATCGCACAGTTATTGGTACGAAAATGCTAGTAATTACTTAATGGCGTTTTCGGCAATAACTACCAGTTTTTATAATGCGTAAATTTCCACAATAATATGCCAACTGAATAGCGAAAAAACATTATAAATGAATAAATATAAAAGAAAAAAATTTTTGTTATAGGTATGCATATACATATGTACATATGCATGTATAAATAAAGTCCGAAATAAATAAAATAAAATGATTTGGCATTCGCACCAATGAAATGCATGTATATAGACTAGTTAAAAAAATTTAATATTCATTAATTATATGAAACCAGAACATCTTTTTGGGGCAGCAGCTGAAACAGAAACAAATCTTTATTTCAAATATTTCTTTTTTAACTTTAATAAATAAAATCGTTCTATGAACTGAAATTATATCAAAGAATTACATTTGCATAACAATGAATCAATATCTAGACCGACAGTAACTCGAAAATTTTGACAATGTAAATCGTAATTAACCTTATTTACAGAAAATATCGTGCTGTTTCTTTTAACCATATACAACTATGTGATGGATATACGAAGATTTCAAATCAGAGAACGGGTGCAAATAATAAAACAAACATCATTGCAAATAGTATATAAAAAGTATTAAAAATTAAATTTAAATATAAAACGAAACTTATGAGAATATCTTACCTTTTCAATTTTAAATCGTTTTGTATTCAAAATCGATTTCGATTCACATACCTGATAATTTGCCTTAAGCCATTTTCATTGAAAAATATTTTACTTAAATATATTTAAGCGTAATTTTATGCATACTTACGCATTTACTATTTTCTAGAATCAAAATCACAGAGGATATTTTATGAAATGCATTGATAAGGGGCGCGGCACCACAAGTCCTCGAAAGAGACCGCCTCATGTATTTGTGAAATATAAACGAATGGCTGCTGTAGTTGGGATATTAAAAAAAGGGATTTCATTTTTATTTTTGCACATAACATTGATAACAACTTACAACTTCGAACAGTTTTCGTTTCAAATCGAATTACAGAGTAACATACATACATATTCGAACAATCTTCTTTTCGATTAGAATTACAGAGTGTCAAGAAATCTCAAGACATGGTTTTCTATTTATGTGCATGTATTTTCTTTCTTTTAAAAACTACATTGAATAAACTTGGCTCTTAAAAATCGTCCATCATCATGGAATCGGCAATAAATTTCTTATAAATATTCATAAAGTGTGCAACAAATGCCTCTAAATGAAATATATGTTTCGCACCATTTTGCATCCGATGTTCGTATAAAGCTGCATATTCTAGTGTTTTGGCTTTAATAGACATGTCACAATTTTGCACCAACTCCTTAACTAAACCCCGAAAAATAACATCGGGAGGTACACCTTGTGCTAATAGTTCATACAGACGATCTCGAACTTTTTCCAATTTTGCTGGAGATTGTTCAGTTAGTATTTGAGTTGCGGTTTCGCGCAAGAACACTTGCCAGTCAAGTTCGACAATATCCTGTTGAGCTGTAAACGGATATTGTTGTACTTTACAGGCTTCTAGCATTAAAATAGCTCTACGCAAATTACGTTCGGATTTCTCTATTATACGTTCTGCTAGTTCGTGGGGCAAAGCTAAATTTTCTCTCTTACTTATGGATTGTAAAACAGAACACATTTCAATAGAGTTAGGTGCAGCCACACGTATCCCCAAACAACGTGAACGTATGGCGGGTATAACTCTAGAAGTTGAATTTACAGATAATATAATACGGCAAGTCGCAACATATTTTTCCATGGTGCGACGTAAAGCATGTTGAGCATCTTTAGTCAACTCGTCCACTTCGGATAAAATAATTACCTTAAAGTCCCTTTGACCATTGGGATCAATTTGATGTGTTTGGGCCACTTGTTTTATTAGATCAATAACAACAACTCGGTCGTACATGCCAGCATCTGATGGATTTACCTCCAAATGGTAATTACTGCTTACAGTCATAACTTCAATTTTTCGATTCGATGGCGTTGTAAATGTCATGGTCTCATTGCGCAGTCTTTCTACACCAGGCCCATACAGCTCTCGCAGTAGACACATAATACGAGTTTTTTTACCAGCTCCCGATGGTCCATAAAACATCAAATGCGGAAAATCTCCCTGTTGACAGAGATTTCTTAAATTCTCCGATTGTTCCTTGAAGTAAAATTTATTTTTATACATTTATAAATTTCATATTTATGTACATATGTATGTAGTCTACAAACCTTGTGGTAATCTAATTTAACTAATTCTCGAGGACGATATTTATCCACCCATAGAGCCATTTTTGTGGTTTTTTGGAAAGGAACTCGACGGCGTCTTCCTTCAGGTAAAAGGCGCCAACTGTTACCAAGAAAATCAATGTGCCTTGCGCAAATTTAGTACTCTGTCAAAAGTAAAGATTTGACAGAACAGTGCTTTTGAAATGTGCAGTCAAGCTTTTATGACTGCTGTCAAAGTCCCTATGAAAATAACTTGCCCATATTTCTATAATCTTTTCTATATAAATTTTGACAGCTATTTATTTAAAATAATAGATATTATTTATAAAAATTTTTGTTCTTAGAGTGCATTCAACACCATCATTTACCTTGTATTTATACTCCATTGTGATTGATTTTTGTTTTAAAACCAAAATTATCATAAACACTTTCTAATTTTGTCAACAAAACATACATTTTGTATTTTTCTGCACTATAATTAAAATTATTTACAAAATATGACAGCAAACTGTTATGGGAAAGAAGTCAAACATTCAAATTTAATATGTTTGCCGGGACAACGACTTTGCTTATCAGATGAAAATACTATAGCCGGCCAAGGTACCTACGAACGTATGGGTTATATATATGCTACGCTTGCGGGGACAGTGGATATACGGGAAAAAGATAATGTAAGCCCAAAATTTATATTATTGCAAAACTTAATGATCTTCGAAATGTACTAGTGTAAGTTTGTAGAGGTCCAGTGTGCTGGAAGTCAAACTATTGTACCCGTAGCTGGGGATGTCGTTACAGCACGTGTTTTGCAAGTGAACCAGCGGTTTGCCAAATGTTCGATACTTAGCATAAGTGAACATGTACTGGAACAAAACTATCGAGCAATGCTGCGTAAAGAGGATGTTCGAGCCACTGAAAAGGATCGTGTAGAGATGTATAAATCATTTCGTCCTGGAGATATTATATTAGCTCGAGTTGTAAGTTCTGAAGTGAGTGGTTGGGTCTTTAACAAATTAAAATGTAACTTTTTTTTAGTTACCACAAACTGAATTGTCCTGCTATCAATTAACTACGGCTGAAAATGAGTTGGGGGTTGTGGTAGCAATTGCTAGCGATTGTGGTCCACTGGGAACTCCTATGGTTCCCGTAAGTTGGACAGAAATGCAGTGCCCCAACACGCTAGTTAAGGAACCTCGTAAAGTAGCAAAAATTGTTCCAGCCAGTGCTTTAAAAATGGAAAAGAACTAAGAAATATCCGTACTAATCTTTTGTTTGCCCAATATAAATATTACCTTATTATAATAAAAAAGTACGTTTACTGCCTTTTTTTAAGAATTAACATCCTGCCTCCCAACGTAGAACATTATGTCCCACTGTCAACGTGTTTTATTTACTTTTCGACATTGGGTCCCTTTTTCATTTATTTTAAATATGACTAACGTATATTAATTATAAGGTAAGGTACACTCACTTATTGTGAAATTTAAAAAAAGTATGAGCAGCGAGAGTTTTCAGTAAAATAAAAGATAAAGTACTTTGTATATGACTATATCCCGAATGTCCCTGATGGAAAAGAAATTTTATTAAAAGTATTTTTACTTTAAGAACTAACATATATTTTAAATTTACATTATAACCTTGAGCAATGAATATTCGGTAACAAATGCATCCACTAGCTCTGAACTTAAAGTATTTTTGGCTCTTTCATATATAATTGACATTAGCTTTATATTGCCCATATCACGTTCAAATTTTAATAAATCGATCCATACTTCCACATTAGAAGAGCCAAAATAATGAACGGCATTTTCACAACATTTTCGAATTTTACTGCTATCACCCTTTGACTATAAATATTTTAAATTAGTAGTAAAAATATTTCTAGTAATTGTTTGTTAATTTAAACTTACTTGTGTTCCAGATTGATATTCTATTTCAGCCATTTTTTTATGCAACTCTAAGCACGGCGGAGGGAATTGACACAATTCATCGTATAGTTCACGAGCTTCTTTCAGGGATCCATAAGTCATTGTGTATTCTAAATAATAAGCTCTAAACTGGCCAAATTCAGGATGTATTTGTTTAGAGGCTTCTTTTAGAATTTGAATAAATTTCTTGTCATGTTCTTCGGGGTGGGTTTTATAGAATTTCAAAGCAAATAACCAAACAGAGACGCAATTCGCAGTGCCCAAATCTTGATTAGCTTTACAAAATATTTCGTAGACCTTCGCTTCATTTTTAGTTTCTGCATACGACCTCATCCAAAGTTCGTATAACTTTTCATTTTTATGTGTTTCTGTAGCTTCTTTTAGTAGTTCCTCGACATGTGTAATGGCATTTGGTGATTTTAAAAGCATTTCCACACAAGCCTGGTAGTGATTGGCACTCATAAGTTTGGACGAATGGCCCATATTAAATGATTTCGCCAAACAGTGTCGTTTTAATTCGCCCTCCATTCGAATATCCTGATTGAGATCTAGCATAGCATTTATGAAGTATGAACACATATCTTCGGTGGGTACGGCATCTAAGGCTTTTTCATAAACCCGAAAACATAGTTCAATGCGTGTTTTTAAACTTCTTATCTTCCACACATCCCCTTTAATTATGGCCTCTTTTTCATCTTGCGTATTTGTTTGCATGTCTTGTATTTCGGCCACTTTTTTGGATGTTATCTCTTGCAAATCAATCATATTATAGCCTTTTAACTCCCTTTGAGCCAAATAATCCCATACTATGGCCTCAGCATAAAAATATTTTAAAATATCATCAATTATTTCCTTTTGTAGTAGAATAGTACAATTTACAAATTTAACGTTCTCACACCTTTCAAGTAGTTTAAGATAATACGAAGCATTTGTTATTTTTGATCTGTTATTGCGATACAACAAAACTGCTCTATCTAGACCCAATTGTCGTTCTGACACATTAAGATTATTTTCAACATTGGAAATCCGGACAGTTTCTTTAATAAGTATATCAAAAAATGTTAGATTAATAACTTCAGATGTGGGATGCTTTTTAAGAGCACGAAAAAATATTTCTTTAACATTTTTCAGCAGTTGAGTTGATTCGTAAGCCCATAAAGCATAATTGCACCAAACAGTGTCCTTGTCGCTATGATACTGGAGTGGAGCATTAAAAATTAAAACATTTTTTTGCTATCCAAAATAACTTACCCCTAACATTTTTTCATAAATGCCAGCAACTTGTCCCCGGTTTGTTTTTTTACTAAATTGTATAAAACTATTCCATAGCTTCTCATTTTCTGGGAAATGCTGCGTACCATTCCGATACAATTTATAAAGTCGTTGCATAATGCACTTTTTTACATCGGCTAAGTTGCAGCGACATTGTTTTTCCTTCTCTTTGATCCATTTATGAGTATTACTTTCAAATTGTATATATTCAATGTAATTTATCACCGCTTTTTTGCTTTGGATTAATTTTATCTCGAAACGTTCACGCTCCTTTATTAACTTATGCAGTTCCTCCTCCGAGCATATGCCGTTAGATTTAATCAATTCATACTCTGATAAATCACGTTCTTGGATTTCTTTAATTATTTCGGCCATAATCAAACTAATTCGTTTTATTTATATTTTTTATAAATAATAATGTGTAGCACGTTGTATGAAGATTAATAAGCAAGCATTCACAATAGTTCATTATCAATACTTTGCACGGTTCTACCATCTTGGAAACTAGGGTCTTATGAATTGGTATGGCAAGCTGTGTTGTTTTTTTATAATCAAACAGCTGGCTGTTGACATTTTATTGTGGTGATGTGTAAAACTTTTTTTTGGTAGTTTTTCCAAAAGGTTTATATTTGCGAATTTTTAAAACTATTTTAAAATTGTAGGCTTTTTTCCACAAGATAATAAAAGCAAGTGTTAGGACTTGTATGTTACAATATTTTTAAAAGTGAAAATAATGAGTGATTTCCAAAAACAACAGCGTCCCGCCGCAACTCCCATTAAAAACCCTCTTTTAAGTGCTTCTGTTACAGGTTTAACATTTGATGATTTTCCGAATAAACCATTGTTACTACCAGCTGCGCCAGCAATTGTACATCCTACAGCTTCAGTGGTTACACCAAGTGGCTTGATAGCAAGAGGTAAGTTATTGGAAATATGTTATATATGCATGCATACGTGCATTAGTATATGCAAGCATTAAAGTATTTATGTATGTATCTACAATGTAGATACTACATACATACATATGTATGCATATGTGTGCTTATTTACATCTATTTTAGATAGATACTTCCATGGACACTGATGTAAATATGTACATATGTATATACATATGTATTTGTCAATAAGACCCAAATTTTTGACAGCAGTCTTTACTGTACAATCCGCTCAAACTAATATAAGTACATACTTTGTGCGACCTGTTGCATACTCTAATAGATGCTACGCTTTTTGATACTCCTTTATTCTTTAATCCTAGATTTTGAAATTTTTTATACCTATAAAAATCTAATTGTTGCAATATAGGTAAGCAACAGACACAGTGTTATAGATTTTAAGTCTAGTTGGCAATTAATATGGTGTCGATCACCATACATATTAATTGAACTTGACACAAGAATAATAAATTTATGAAACTTATTATTTCAGATTTTCTCCGATATTTAATTTTTCCTAACAAATAAAAAGTTTTTAGATCTAATAAAGAATAATTTTCTTTTTTATATACATATGTAAATATGTATGTATGGCTTTTTTGGTACATAAATTAAGCTAGTAGCTTAAGTTATTTTTTTCAATAATTGTTTTGGAATGACAGCTTAACTAAACTTAAATGCTTTCGGCTGCGTCTTTCTTAGGTCGGAGTAACGGCCTAACTTAATTTAAGATAACTACAATGTGACTCGTTATTTTTCGTCATTGCTCAATTAACTTAAAGAAATAACGTGGCTCGCAAGTAGTGCCAGGTGTTATTTATTTTTTATTACTTGTACCATGTCTATAAGCGGTTATGCGATGTCTTAATAGTTTTAGAAGATAGCAAAGAGTTCTATTGTATGTGTAACTCATATACAAAATATTTGTGCAAAAAGTGTTGTGTTGAGTTATATTGATTTTTTTTAAATTGATACTATTAATAGTATGTCATCTGAGATTGTGGCCATTTCAATGAATATGCAAAGTGTATTGTTCTCTCCCGAGTTGCTAGTATCTTCAGAATACTAAAAAATTAGATTTTCCCTTCATAATTTTACATTATGGTTTGTCATCTCGTGATTTACAGAACATATGTATAAGGAAAGGTCATATCAAAATGGAAGTCGATATCGTTAAAACTAAACTTTTTTGTATGGAGAAACACTTATATATGTGTATAAACTGGTGTCAACATATTTTGAAATAAGTCTCCTTCAAAAGGTGTTATGTGTAGTATTTCTTAGCAAACACGCAGCGTTCAACAGAAATTTGATCCGTTTTTATTTTAATGAAGTATTTTAGTAAATGAGGTCGTGAATCTTCTGAAAACCTATAAAAATACTCAGCACCTGCAGACTAGCCAACGATGTCTTTATTCCGCAAAATAAAGAAAATAAGCTGAGTTAAACTGTTATTTCGAATTGCATTATGAACAGCTTCTTAAGCGGTTATGACTTGTGGCCACCGATGCATATGTATGGATGTATGTATGTATATAAAGTGTCGGGAACAATAATAGGGACACTCGAAATTTTTCATTTTTTATTAAATTTTTATTTACTTTAATATAAATGATATAAAATGTAATTATGAAACTAAACTTTTCCAATTTGTCTGTATTATAAATTAAAAATAAAATACAGTCCTGCTTTATTCGAATATAAATTATGCCTGGAAAAAATAATAGGAACATTTAATGTTTACAAAACAATAAATATATTTTTGTATATTGGGCGCAAACTTCTTTCATTTTAATTGCTTCCTGGCATCGTCGCTTCATTAGACTCACAAGATTGGTGCAGGTAACCGGGGAAATCGGGTACCAAGATTCCCGGTTCCTATTTCATTTTTAAAAGTCACCATTTTGACGGCCAAGATGTGGTCTTGCGAATTCCAAACTTTTTTATATATTTAGTTTACTACGCAGATGTACTTTTCCAGCCTCCCGTAGTCTATTCCTTATCGTACGGCACACAATATATTTTCCAAGTCATTCGCTGAGTGGAAGGTGTTCTTTTTTGAGTAACGTTTTACACTTTCTGCCTGTGATTTCGATAGTTTATTTGAGTGAATCGCATTACACACTTTGTTTCTAGAGAAATTCCTTATTTGGGTTATTTGTCTAATTGATAGCCCTTCGGATTTTAATTATTGAATAAAATTTTTTTCAGCAGCGGCAGTGCTTCACGACCTATTTTTTCCTGATATCGAAAATAAATTCAACTCAAATCATAAAATTATATTTAAGTTAGTCACTTCTCACTAAATTTTGTGAATTTTATGTACTTTTTATAAATATATTGATAATGTTTAATTTTAACACGGTTTAAAGAAATTTTTTCATATAAATTTACTCCTTTTTCAACTTTTCTGTAGAAGGTAATTAATTTTAAAAGAACAGAATAAAAATCTAAACTGATAATGAATCCCATTATGTTTGAAATAACTTTTCAGTGAGTTTCATCAATGGAAGTTCTACTCAAAAAAAGTCTATGACATATTATTAGGAATGAAGATATCGTCCCTTTTATTTTTCCGACACTGTATCTGTATGACTGCATGTGTACCGGTAGAATGATAGGGCTGCTGCTAAAAAACGGTAATCACATCGATCCTTTAGCGCCAAATTATTGTGAGTAACTTTTTAAAATTTGTTTTGTTATTTATATTTAAATCTTATGAAGCTATCGATAATTTAAAATTAACAAATTGTTTATAGCTTTTAGCTTTTCATTTTAAGTTAAATATAAAATGTACATACATATATTTCTATCTCAACACTCACTTAAAATGAAAATTGCATGCAACAAAGATGTGTTTCATTTTACAAAATGAGGCCGCAATTCTTGATTCAATTAATTGAAAACTTAAAATAATACATATACATACATATATATATAAAAGTATGTATGTTTTTCACTTAAAAATTGTGCAAAACTTGGCATAACAAATTTGTTTATTCCATACTTCTGGTAGAATGTGATCTATATGTTGGTAGGTCCAATACAATCTTACGTCTGCGGCAACACCATATTATTGCAGCAATTAACAATATAATAAGTAATATAAGTAGTATAACACCCAATACAATGGCAGCTATAGATGCTTCTGTCAAGAATAAGTCCCTTACGTCAATGCTATGCGAGCGCTGATTACCAGCTCCATCAAATGCTACTAACGATACTTTGGTTTCACAACAAGAAGCTACGTAGGTGGCCCTCAAAGGCTCTGTAGTGCCAACGGTATATGGTTTTGTATATATTAAACCAGACGAGGGAGTTGCTTGTAAACGCATTATACCAGTTTGCCAATCCTGAGCGGTAATGTACATATTCCAAAATCTTTCTGAACAGGAATCAAAATGGTTGGAAACACCTTCACAGCGACCGCCGAAAGTCCAAGAAATCGAGGGTGGGGTGTTGTCCTATGCAAGAAGAAAAATGTGCATACAAATAAACTAAATACACTGTATTATAGATAATAATGTTTTACAAAATCATACCTGTGTATCAATAGTAGTTATAACTTTGAGGTTAACTGTTAAAGAAGCTGTAGTAGTAGTAGTGCTGCCGGATGTAGTAGTTGAGAATGTTATATGATCAATCGTGTTTTCTTGCGTGTTTTGAGGCGCCAATACTGATACTGTAACTGTAGTCATTTGTCCAGGTCGTAAAAATATACTATTGACATAAAATGTTATTAATGCTTTTGCTATTCTTGCTGTGTGCGTTTGAAATATTACCTTTGGGGTGTTAATCTTATTAAATAGCGTCTTTCATCAACTACTTGTATATTATAATAGTTTGCTTCGTAGGCAACATTTGTGACTTCAAAATATAATTGTCCCATCATACCGGGTGCTATTATTATTTGGGAATATATACCCATTTCAATTTTTGTATTTGTTCTAATGAAAATATTTGAATTCCTTTGTTGGGCCGTAGTTACAGCCAAAGATGATGTATTATTTTGTTTACTACTCATTGTGTTTTGATGAAATTCTTCGGCTAAAAATGTTTCAACTTCAGTTTTAGGTAAAGATTTCTTTTCATCACTGGGAAATTGTATTTTACTATGAGTAAGGATTTCTCTCTGTTTCAACTGAACACTGCGTGCACGGCCTGGGTAAGATGTGTGACCCTCAATAAAGTATGTTTGAAAGCGTTTAAACATATCATCTGTAAAGTCAGTATAATTATAAATATACAGAATACAAATACCTTCCAATGATTTGCTTCATATATAAATATGTAGTTTACGTTTACATTGCATAAATAAAATTAAAAAACAAGAATCAAAGGAAAATCATTCGAATTTGCAGAGCTTATAATATATAATAGTAATAACCTCCGGTCTTAAAAACAAACATAGTTAAAATGTTCAACATTTGGGGTCTTTCTTGTAAATTAAATTATATATAGATGTATCTACAGTATTGTTTTTGTAATAGCTCTGCTGTTGTCGCAAGTTCGTGCGCGAAATGAAGTTAAAGTGTATTTAAAATGTTACTTTGCATGTCAGCTCGGTGGGCGTAAGAAAGTCGACCTATTGGGGCAGTTAAAAAGACTCATTGTATCGCGAGAACTTTGGTAGCACTCAGAGCAATTATTTGTACCGGGAACTGTTCAAGCCCGACAGCAGTTAATAATATTGCTGTAGCCAGGCAAAGCTGCAATAATATGTACCTAGAATGTATTGTTTTTTATTGCTATTTGAAATATGCATCTCTCTCTCTCTCTCTTAATACTGTATCAAAATTAGTGTTTTATATGTCAATTTAAAAATAGTTTTACCTTCTAATCTGACTATTGACGGTGCTTATTTATTGTGCTTATTTATAAATTTTTAAAGTACGTCATTGAATTGTGATCAAAATATTAAATACAATTTTTCTTCTAAGACAAACACTTTCCAAGGGTGAATAAAGTTATCTCGTTTTCGTTAATACGACGACATACAAAATATTCTTATCGCCTTGTTGTTTTTTCATTCTATTGTAATGTAAAACATTTTAAAGAAACTACGGTTTGCAAATACATTCATACTAAAAAAATTCAGTTCAACTATTGTTTTTGAAGTGTAAACAATTTAAAAACTAAACAAATAAAAATTAAAGAAAACTTACCCAGAAATGTATCAGCTTTACGTTCGCCTCTAATGAAAACACTGTATTCCGTTGTTAAATCTTCTGGTGTCACTTTTAATTTGTAAACAGTAGCTCTACGTAGTTTTGTTAAAGGCACATACGCATCTAGTCGTTTATCTTTGTCGTCGAATGTTGTTAATGTTTGTGTTTTAAATTTAACCAGCTTTTTTAAATTTATTTCTAAAAAAAATAACGGGCTTTTACTAAATTAAGATTGCTAATGTGAATGCTTATTGTATCATATATTGTGATTTATATATGCATTCACATTATTGTGAATGATTTATTGCGTACATCTTTTTACAACAAAACCTCAAACGTTACCCCAGCTAAACTAAAACGTCAAATATAAATAATAATAAAAGCAGAAGAAATTTCCATTTCTTGTTTTTCTTTCTCTTTCGGAAAAAACAAAGTTTGTACCACAAAAAAGTTACGTATGTTGTTAGTTGTTTCGTTAATTAATATTTATGATACGCGTACCAAGCAATTGACGTTTAGATATATCAGGCAAATAGTATACTGTATAAAAACAAAAGAAAATATGTATTTTATTAATTGTTTAATCGATTCGAACGTGTGTGTTTTACAAAACGATATAAGTATGTACATATGTTTGTACATGCAGATGTGAACATTATTTCTTCTAATTTAAATAAGGTAATGTATATCTAAATATCATGTGAAATGTTGTCCAAAGAAGTTTAATCAAATATGATACATATGTTATTTACATATACATATGTAAGTATATTGTATATTTATTTGGGTATATGTACATATTGTCTTTGGCTAAGGCCTTTTCAACGATAATTTTCATTTTGTTTTGGTAATACTGAAAGTATGAGTAACAAACATTATTTGATGTTGCGTATACCCAAGTTATTTTCTCTATGGTTAAGGATTAACGAGGCTATGTTGTTATATTTTAGTTGTACATACGAATGTATTTGTTATTAAACTACTTGCTGATTTATTATTTTATATTATAATGATAATATGCTTTGTATTTATATAAATCTGTATGGTTATTGTTTATCCATAGTATGTACATTAAACATTAGGATATTCACTCAATAATGCCTGTTGGCACGAAAAATTCACGTTAGGTAGTCGCAAACGAATTTGTCTTGGAAAACATTGATTATTGAAAATGTCAAACAGTTGTCATAAACGCACATTCGTATTCGTTGCTAGTTCAAGAAAAACATGCATGAAAGCATTTTCACATTAAATTGAATTAACAAATATTTATTTTGTACAATGTATGTATGTATATGCAGAAGTGAAAGAAAGTTTAAATTTAAATTGAAAAGACTTTGTCAAAGTAAACTTTGCTTATAGAAAAGGCTTCTGTGAAATTCGTTTGGCAGTCAGAAAATATAAATGTTTTTGTTGTACTTACGGGTTTACATTGTTTATTATATCATGTAAAGAAGGTAATACACCTTGGGGTTGGTAAGCATTAATTGAATGATTTGTTAGTTCTCATTCAAAATATTAATTCGCCTTGTGTACGACAGTATTTAAAAATTAAATATTTTCCATTTCTTTGATATTTGATTTTAAGTCCCAACCCAAGGCAAATTCATAACAGGTGGTCTTGATAGCACATCTGATTAATTTTTGCTCCTTGCATCTCCTTGTATTTTGATCTGTTTTGTTTGTCAAAATTTGTTTATGATTGATTTATAGTGTTTGACGTTATTTTAATAAAGAAAGCAGCAGGTATTTTTCAAAGCGAATTGAGGCGAGTCTACCTGTTATGAATTTGCTTTGTACGACAATACAACAGGCCGTGCACAATAGTGCTGTTCAAAACTAAATAGTACTTTGTTACTTATCACAATAGAAGACTTTTTGAATTGGCTAATTGTAATTTATTTGTGAAATCTCTTATCCTAAACCATTCGACATGCAGTTCGTAAAGGTTAGTCTAGATATAAAGTTTATTTCCAAAATTTACCCGATTTATTAATGTCTGTGAACTTTGTACGTGGTGTAGATTTCACTGACGTCAGTTCCTGTGATAATTAAATTATTAATCATCTAAATTATAAATATTTATATAAACATATAATAACAACATAACAGAAAGTTGGCATGAAGTTAGCATAACAAAAGCAGCTTATCTCTTGCATATGATTTTTCTCCCTTTTATTATTTTTTTTATTAGTTCAGATTGTAGTAGTTCAATTCTGCATAACTAAATAACACAGTGCGACAAGAAAAACCAGCCTCAACAACTCCAATGGGAAATGAAAGTAGACAATTAAGTAAACAGAACTGCCAAAGGGGTTTGAAAAGTTAGCTCGAATTTAATTTTTATGGCCTCTTGAGGTTGGGCAATTTTTGACAATTTTTCGCACTTTTTTTCCACTTTTTTTGCACATTTTTAATTTTTATAAATTCGAGCTAACTTTTCAAAACCCTTTGACAGCTTTGTTAAGTTAATGGTGAACTTTCATTTACAATTGGAGTTGCTGAGGCTGGCGGCGATGACCCGAAATTTGTTGCACAGTGTAATATGCAAAGCGATTCATTGTTTTTGAAAGAAACACACACACACACAATTTTAGTGTTATATATGTATATGTATTAGTTTTCAGATGTGCACAATGCATGTACAGCGTCTCACTTGGTGCCAACATCGTGGAAGTTTCAAAAGTTTAAGTAAATTAGATGATTTTACATAAAAAAAATTATAAATTCAACTACATTTTCTAGAAAACAAAAATTATATAAAGTAAAATAAAAACTTATGTCACAATGAAAATGGTCCACTTCAACTAACATATAATAAATAAAACACAAATAGAAATTTACTTATTTATTAATATTTTGTTGGGTATCCTTTCTGACGAATAATCGATTTTAGGCGATTAGGAATACTTATGTATATTTAAACAGTTTCTTTGTATATTCCGGGCTTATTTTTCCAACTCCTTTAAGAGGAATTGTTTCAGGTAAATTTAGTTGAAAATGGAATTTTTCTGCTATAAATTTTCTATTATGTTCAAGTCCGGCGATTGGAGTGGAGTTTTGATCACTCTGGGACAATTATATAACAGCCATTAACATTTCTAGAATGGAAATGGAAGGCGCCTTTTTTACAGAGTTTTCAGCACTTTGTTTGAGATTATTTTTTAAAATATTTAAGTACTGAGTTTCATTCATATTTCCTTCAACAAAGTGTAATTAAACAACACCAGAAGCCGAACAAGCACTCCTGACAATCACATGACCACCACCATGTTTGAGACTGTCGAGCGTAAATGCTTTGGATTCATTAACATCTGACCCAAAATTGTTATACATATTTACTTTCATCTGTAAATACGTTTCTTCAGAATAAAAATCTTTCCCAGCACAACTGTGAGCAAACAGTGGTGCACTTATCATTGCATCAATTTTGATTTGCTTGATGATCCGCTTTTCTTGACGCTTGTTTACAAGCCGTCTTTCAGTTTTGAAACGATGAATAATGTTGTGCGGGCTTTGCTGACAATTTGCGCAATTTGCCTTCGGCTTTTTTCTTTTTGTTATGGTCAATAATTAATTTCTTAATGAACAACTAAAAATCAATGTTTGCTTTACTGCAGTGGACCATTTTTATTGTGACATGAGTTTTTCAATTATTTTTTTAAATATTCTAATTTTTTAGCGAAATCGTGTTTAGTTTATAACTATTTTGAAATTAATAAACTAAAAATTGTAACCCTTTTCCTTTTTTTGGTAAGTCTGGACCTATTTCTCTGTGAGTCACTGTATATTCATATATTTGATCAAAATCGTTGCAGTTTTTTTTAAACTGGTCACGTAAAAATACACTTTTTGGATTATGACATATGTACGTGAACGTACTGAATTTTATAAAATTTCATAAAAAATGTAAATTGATTAAAAATATTGCAAATAAATGAAATTTTATTAACATTATTATCATCAAAGAACTAATTACATATTATAAATCGAAATTGTTCGCAAGGAAAAGATGCAGTCAACGCACTAGTGTCAATTCTTTTTTACACTCATACGACTCATTTGCCTCACATTATATTTTAGAAAGTGTACTCAGCACCATTGAAACTATTATTGCAATTGCGTGTCTTTGTGATACTTTTTACAAATCTTTAAGGAATATTGATGAATGAATCTTCCTCGCTATCACTTGAAATTAAAAAAAAACGGGAACTGTCTTGAGGACACCCGCCTAGAATTATGTTAATTAGCTGTATGTAATATTGTATGTATGAGACATTGATGCCAAACTTTTATAATTTTGTAAACCTACAAGTGTCGCAAAAAGTCCCTTTTTCTCCTACATTTATAAACAAAACTCCCCTAGAATTACACCTACGTTTCTAAAAGTCATATTTTATACAGTCATTTTTACAACTTTGCACAATTTTTTGTGCAGACAAGCCAAAAAGAAAAAAGTGGCCACCATATTTTATTAAGCTATTGCATAGCTTTTATCGCAGGCTTTGAGCGCGGCGACCGAATCAAGAAATTATTCACCACTCAAAAAGTGTAACTTGAATTAATATCAAAGAAAAAAAAAAATACTGCATAAATAAAAAATAAATAAATAATTATAATTGCATAAGTTGATAAAAAAATGCTATGCAATAGCTTTACCGCGGCACTCCTCGAGTGCCACACGTCTTTTTATATAAAAAACGACCTCAAGGTTTGAATAACTTTTTTAAATTTAATTATGAACTTGTTAATTTTTCTTTTGATTCACATCTTATTTTTCTTTTGAATTGAAATTAATTTACCTTATAAAATTAAATTAAAACATTGCACTTAAAAAGTGATACCAAGTTTTTGTGTTTTCTTCGTTATTTTGACATTTAAGATCAAGTGCCACCAAGTAATTGTTATTTTTTGCCATATACGTATTAATACTTCGCTGCAAGCTATTCGAAAGTGTTACGCAGTACAATTTAAATTTCGGATCGAATATACCATTCGAATGATATTCATTTTCGAATCGAATTACAAGTATGCTTTGAAATTGTTCACAATAAATTACGATCCGTTTGCAATGAACTAAATGAACCGATGTTTACTGATATTTCAAGATTTGCTAGAGGAATATTATTTATACCATATTCTGCTGCAAATGTGGAAAGGATATTTTCGTTTCCAAATTAAAAAAAACAAGAGAGGAACCGGTTGTTAGTTTCGACTGTCTCCAATCAAAGGATTTGCTGAAGTCGTCTAATTCGTGCTGCTACAATTTAGATTTGACTAAGAGTTTGTTAGTAAGATGTACATATATCATAAAGTATAATTTTATATTCAGATCTCAACAACTGATAGTCGTTTGTGTACCTTTTGGAATTAAGCATTAAATTTAATTGTTAACTTCGTCTCTATAATATATAATTACTTAGCACAAATGAATTTCTATAATATACTTATGCACGTTTTTAGTTAATTGTTAATAAAAAATATTAAAAAAATTAATAGTACAATCGGACTGAAAAAAGTACATTTTTTCTTAAAACTTAGTACAATTTGAAAATTTCATTTTGCATCCCTGGGCTATATATAGTCCAGCCTTATGCTGGCTACAGACTTTGCAACTTGTTTATGCAACACGTTTATCATTCATGTTTCATATTTTGATACAGACACCAAGAATAAAACCATTAACGCAACATTATTTATGTAGTTTGTATACGCATTGAGCGTCGTGCATGAAAGAAACATAGTTGAAAAAATGAGCCGTGAGCTATGTAAGTGAAACAGCGGCAATTATTATTATTGATGAATTGTTTTATGAAGGGGAGGAAAATGAGCTAAAAAAAGATTTTTCAAATGAAAGAGTTAAAAGAAAATGAGCGAAAAGATTACAGAAATTATGTGCGAATAGATAAAAAACTATCCTTAAATTATTAGACATGATAAACCACAAAATTACAAAGCTCATTTATTTTTTCCGTGGTTGATAAAAAGAACAAACATATGCACACCTTGCTGGTTTTCAATCAACTAAACCAGTAAAAAGAATAAATACGACCAGAAAATATCAAAATATTTTGACGTTTATGAAACCTCGAATGCAACATGAAATGAAACCATAAACACAACTACAGACTATGCAACCTACAATGAAACAAGCCTGGTTGCATAAACACGTTGTAGTGTGTGTATCCAGCATTAGGATATCGTAATCCTAAATCGACCATGTTGTCTCCATACATTTGCGAGCCTGAACAAGTCGCGTTATCTGAAGGAACATTTATGCATGCATGTATGCATGTGTGTATGTATGTACATATAAGCTTGAAGAAAGGATGGACTATTTTTTGCGGCATAAAACAAATTGTTTATAGAACTTTCAGCGTTCTCAGCTTGAAGAAATTTGGAAGCCTTTTTGTCAATACATATTTAATTTTTTGTTTGCGTTGATTGCGGCATATACAACTAATTATATTTAGAAAAGTTTTAAATATTGCTAATTGTCAATATTGATGATCAATCATTTATGAAAAATACAATGCGGCATCAAGAAATTCCAAAGTTGATTTATTAAAAAAATAGATTGCGGAATCAAGTTTGTTGATGCATAAAGTCTTTGGTAGATAACTATGTAGCTACTTTCCAGTTAGCAGTGTACAATCTGTGGCAAAATTTTTGTTGGCATTCGGCTGTAAAAATTCAAGTAGCATATATACTTATGTTTGTATGCATATATGTGTGTATATGTGTATCAATAGAAAATAGTATAAAGTTTGTAAATTTATGCATACGCGTGTACGTACATACTTACTTAATAAGCGTAATAAACATTTGTTTTGTGGTGCATAGTGGGATTAAGTGCTGGGGAAAACTTGTTTTATTTTTTGTTTTAATACAGGACGGACATTAGAACATGTAGAAACAAAAATTAAATAAAAAAAGACAATGGACAATTAAACTTAGATTAAAAAAAAAACTATTTCTTTTATTTAGACAATTTTACAAAATTAAATATTTACTTGATAACTTAAATAATAAACATTGAATATATTGTATAATTTATATGTTTGTACTACAAATACACTAGATTTAAAAGTTTTAAATGCTAAATGGATTTTATGTGTTTAAACAAAATGTTACGAAAATTCTATTTATATTTACAAGTATTATTTGTTTATCAATATTCAAAAAGTTAATTTAAAAACAAATATTGTTCATTTTATTGTAGAATAAGAGGAAATTAATTGAAAACACAAAATAAACATTAAAATACTTAACTGACCCAAAAAATAATAAATTTTGTTAAAATTGTTGAAATTAGCGTTTTTGAATTTTCCCTAGAAATCAATAATGTTCCGGATCTTGGGTAGTGGCTAAGTGGCTAAATGTTTGCTCTGTGAAAAAACATTCGCGGCGATCTTGTGCCCTTTTAAAAAGACTTACAAAATTTCAAGAATATGTAAGCTTGTTCTGTGAAACTTAATTGGAAACTCGTTCAAAATCAGAATTTTTCATTAGAGATTTTAGATGTTTTGAAAATAATTGAAAATTATTTAGACATGTGGTTTTTGTTATTGCATTGCGTCCCCGTCTTTTACGGCAGGTAAGCCAAAAAGGCTTCGCAATGTGAGTTTGTTAATATACGAGGTTTGATTGGGAGCTCTATGTATATTTATAATCGGGAACTTTTCAAATACAACATTAGCTTATATATGCTGATGAACTTGCACACAAATCCTTTCGAGAACTTCCAAAAAGGTTGCAGAAAATGATTCTGAATCGATCGGTATGAAATAAATTTGTAAAGAAGTCCTTTGTTTTTGCATGTTTCAAACTCATTATTCTTTTGTATATTATGGTGTAAGGAGTAAACAAGTAAAAAACAATATTTGCATATTCTGTAGATGAATGCATATTTAAGTGTGCATATTTTCCTTTCATGCTCATAAAATAAATTTACAATTACCTGAAATTCTGATACTTGTTAATCAAACATTATTTTATTTCACCATGAAAATCATATTTATATGTATTTTAAAGAAGTTCTTTCAAATTATTTTGTTGTATTTTCGTTCTGTGAAAAGCTGTTAATTTGTTCATAAATTAGTAAATTTAATTTAGTGCGATCGCTCGTTAAAACATTTTTAAATGCTTAATTATTAATATTAAAATTAAATAGCATTTGTGTTTTAGTTTAAAATATACATAAAGTTTGTTAAGTTTTTTTTGTTATTAAAAAATTTAAAGCTTAATAAAGTTTTTGTTAATCCTTAAAAATAATTAAAGGTTTTTTTGTATGTATAGTTTTGAACCCCTTGTTAGTAAATATTTTCTCTTGTTTTAAGGAAATACACAAATTGTGCTTTTAAAAATTATTTAGAATGAATAAAATTAAATTTCGGTAACTAACCGCCATTGGGCGTTTCCAACACTGCTCTTCGCATGAGTTTGTCGATTTTTACATGTAAACTGGACAAAGTTGTATCGACTGGTACCTCAACTTCGTGAGAACCGCGCAAGGCATCCGCTACTATTGTGAGCTAAAAGATATAAGAAAAAAGTGGGTGAAAAAATCGTTTGTTCAAGAATTAAATTTCTTTTGATCATGTAAACATTTTTTACTTCTTTTACAAAATTAAAAAAAATGCAGGTGAAAGTGTCATTATATTCGACCGCGTCGCATCTTAGTAGAGAAGTAAAGTTTTGTGCATGATGTTTCTTTTTGCCTGGTAATTTTTTTTTGTTTAAAATTCTTTTTTAGTTTGATTCAAAAATGGTACAAAGTTATATTCTTAAAAAAAAAACTAATTCGTTTCTCATTTTTTGCAAAGTTTTTAAATTATCTCTGCATTTATCTTTTTTAATTTTAATTTCTTTGCGAATATCCGATTTTTTTTTTTGGAGCCCGACCGCTCGCATTTTTTCAGATCGAAATCGAGCTTCGGTAAATGTTTCTGACCGAACCCGAATATCGAACTGGAACCCAAACTTTATTTCAATGAATTCAAATTTTGGTGATTATTTAATAAAAACAAATTTAACACACATGAAAACATTTTATTTTGACACGCTTGTGTAATCAGATTTTTGTTTAGGGAATAATTTGTTTGTGTCCATCCGCTTTTCCCTCTTTTTAATACCGAACCCGAACTCAAAACTATTGGGTTATTATGTATTTCGATTCGAAAGAAAACTGTTTCGAATAGAAATAAATAATAACCGCCCTGAACTTTTCTTCATTGAATAGAAATAATTTAAATTTTAATAAAAACAAACTTAACACACATAAAAACCTCTTATTTTGACAACGTTGTACTTTTTGAACGTTAATTTTACAGAGTTTAAATTTTTGCATATCTTTGATGATAAACAAACATCAGTTCGATCATTAGGTTTTCGCCAATCTCTAACACCGAATCAGAGCATTCGGTCGGACTCTAGAATTTATATTTCTTTTTTACAAAATTCTGATTAATTCGCGCTTTCAACTTACGAAATCCAGATTGGCAATTTGTAAGAATGTTATTATTTTCAAGGTATCGAGTCAACTGATTATGAACCAATCTTTCAAAAACTTTTGAGAAAAACGGTAGGATTGCTATCGGTTTGTATTCAGAGTTTGATTTCTTAATAAGGACGATTCTCGCAACTTTTTCTTTTCGCTCTGGTTTCTTGTATCGCTTATCACAGTTTTGGTTGACTTGGCATTTTCGTGGTCCGTATGCTCCATGATAAACGGGAACTAACTGTACAGTGCGCCGTCAAGTACACTTGCCTTGATAAAATAATGAGTAGAAGTTGTGAAAAAAAATCAATTTTGAAAATCAACTCAAATTGTCGACCAGTGGATGGAGTGCCTCAGTCTCAGTGATGTTATGTGTAGGGAAAACTCCCTATTGGTAAGGATTTTCTTCTACAAAAAATGGCCGTAGGGAGAAAATGACAGATTTATTGAAGTCATTAAAAAAAAGTAGGGACTTTTCAATAATGCTGCAAAAATGTATCAATTTTGCAACCTTATTCGATTTGTGACAACATACTAACGAAATTTTTAATACGGGAATATTACAAAATGTCATATTTTTTTAAATGATCGCTTGCCGCCATTTCAGCTTTCATTTTAAAGTAAATTTGTGAAATATTGTCTTGTTAATATTTATACCTATATAATGAACTCTTCATTGTCTTCAGACTTTTCGGCGTGCTTAGAGGAAACCGACAAATACTGAATACAAAAATTCAGCAAAAAATGGCTGGAGGACGATAACTTTAAAGGCTGATTGGAAGCTGTCGCTCATGAACCATTCAATACAATTATTTTGCATGCAATAAAATTTTAAATTGGCGCAAGTCTGACCTTCTGAAGCACGCAGAAAGAAAGATACACAAAAAATGTGAATTCTGTAAAAAAGACAAACAAATTGATAATTTTTTTAAAAAGAAAAGCAGCGAGTCAGCACGATGTGGCGTTGCAAATCGTTGACCCCTTTTGAAAAAAAAAAAAAAATAAAACTGATTCACGTACATAAAAGTGTTTATATTTAAATAAAATTTGTATGTGTACATCAATTAAAAGTTGTAGGGATTTTTGTAGACAATTTTTTGAACGCGTAGGGAAAAATAGGGATTTTATTCGGGCTGCGTAAAGACTTCTCAAAAAAGTATATAACACCACTGATTAGTCTGGAGTTCGTCAGCTCTGTTGGGTGTTTCTGCAGATAATCTAAAAAATCTATCATTTTGTTAAATACTTTACCAGGCAACGAATTGCGATAATTGCATTTTTTCATATCCCAAATGCACATACATGCATGTGTAATATGTATGCATGTATGTGTGTGTAGATCAACTGACTATATATTTATTTTAATATTTGGCAATTTTGTGTCCCGCTTGTTATTAACATTCCAACTTTTTTGTTTTTGTTTGTTTTTCTATAAAAGTGTTATTACACTTTATGATCTGTGCGAATATACAAAGATCGTTTGTGTAAATAGTTTTATATCTGTATAATTTGATACCATTTACTTTCATATAAATTTCAAATTATACAGTTTCTTAAATGTACTATTTTTCTTGGCGTTTTGCAACCTGTAGTTGCGAAATAAATTGTTGTCTTTTGTATTAATTTCCATGCGTATGCGAGAGAGCGAAGAAAAATAAAACGATCGTAATCATAATGATAATAATAAATTTATATGCTTATGTATGTATGTACATACATATGTGCATACATATGTATGTTATATACTTTGTATTTATATTATTTATGTATGTATGTATATATGTACGTACTCGTAAATATAAGTGCTCAGTTTTGTAAAGACAAGTTTCTTAGTTTGTAGTTGTTGCGTGTAATTGCTTGAATATTTGATAAGTAAATGGTTTGTTTTTACTTTCAAATCGATATTAAATTACCGCATGAAATATTTTATAGCATATACATATAAACTTACCGTGCTACCTTCCAATTCTTGTGAATTCTCACTGGACACTATATGTAAAATTTCTCCACCTGATCGTATGGCTACTTCTCCCAATATGCCACCCACTGAGTCTTGTGTTTCATTTTCACTTAAAGAGCGCTCACCAAACCAAATAAGATAAAGCTGCAATGGAAATTTTTGATAGTATGAAGTTTATAAAAATGAGTTTTGCATGTTTGCTTCTTTTTTGTTTTGTATTTTTATGTTAAGCACAAACCCTTATTCTTTTTTTGAGCAGTGTTATGGCTGAATCTTGGACTTGATCTGTGTGTTTGGCTAATTGGGCCGTTGATATAAATACCGCGCTGTCATAGGGTACTAATTCCGCAGCATGTGATACTCCCCTAAAGGCATCACCACTAGTTTGCTCTTTAATACTATTTAAACCGGTTAAAAACTGCCGAGTATTATTAAAATTAAATGCAGCTGGTGCTTCGTCTGCATAAAGAAAAAGAGAATAAAAATAAAATTAACACTAAAGAGTATTTGGTATTAAGAGAATTTATTTTATCGACAAGATTCTACTAGTTTGTTTTTAACATAAATTTGCAAATTACAACACGTTGCTATTGCAATTTTATAAAAATAGAGCGACCAGATGGTTGTTATAAAAAATTAAAATGTATGAAACAGCGATTTAATATTTGAAATATATTTTTTTTAAATAAAGCTCTTTTACAAAAAATTTAAAAAAATTAAATAATTTAATAAAGCTTTAGGTCCAGAAAATAAATATAAATGATTTATTTTATTCGATATTTCGCTTTCTCAATGGAAAGCTTCTTCAGGGATATATTTAATTAAAAATTAATAGCAACAATTATTGTTTTCACAAACCAATAAAAACTTATTCTAATTGTTTGAAAAAATAATAAAAAATTGTAAAAAAAAATTGATAATTAAATTACACCAAAATACAAAATTACTTAAATCTATTACAAAAACATAAAAATTATTCAATTTCCTGTTCTATTTTTAAAAATTTGACAATATTTTATTATTTTTTCAAACAAATTTAGAATAACTTTTTATTTTATCATTTGTATAAATATTTTCTGGACCTTAAGCTTAAATAAATTATTTAATAAAATTTAATAAAAATGTCGAATAAATCAGAATAAGAAGTATTTTTTTTAACTTATACGAAAATAGCAAAAATAACTTCTATTATCAAAAATATTAAATAGGCAAATGGGATAAATAAATGATCTCTTACATATTTCATGTAAATAGTTTCGTACAAGGTTTCCTTGAAATGCAATAAAAAACTGAACTTTAAAACCGTGAAAACTAAAGTAAAAAATGGTGAAAAACGGGGAAATAAAATTGATCAAAAATGCAAATAGGATCAAACAGAAGAAAAAAGCTTACTTATATGTACGTACATATGTATCGCAAAAAAGCTTAAGCATAAAGTTTAAAAGAAAGATCAAAACTCGGAAAAAATAAATTACTTTTTGAAAATAAAAGAAATTCGTTAAACATTTTCTTATTTCCAAAATTAAAAAAATTAGAGAAAAGTGGAAAATAATTTGAGGGAAGTCGATAAAATTTTAAATATAAATGGCTAAACATTTTAAAAATTCATTAATATAAAAAATATGCATGCATATATTAAATATAAAATCAAACAAATATCAGTAAACCCGAAAATAACTCCGATTTCTTATGAAAAAATTTATTTTCAAGAAAATTAGCATTGGTTGCCAAAAATGTCGTTACTTTTCGTTTTTATGTGCTAAAGTGCGTACTTTGCTGGGTCAAAAAAAAAACAAGTAAATCCTTAATTTTGTAATATTTTGCTTTCATTTGAATACTTTTTAGAAAGGATTCAAAAAGAAAGAACCAAAAAATTACGCACACGACTACAGATAATCTCATTACTAGATACTCTCCCGAGAATAAACCCTTAGCATTAATGATGAAACAGAACAAACTGCAACTTCAGGCTGATCGATGTTTTCAACACAGTCTGTCATAAAATTTTGCTAGAAAATGCGGTCATGAAATAGAATCTTATGCTCTCAATGTAGACACTCATTCTCTCAACAACGTTAACGGTTTTCATGAAATCTATACTTATTTCATACGAAAAAGTAAACAAAATAAAATCAAACAATAATGAGAGAGTTACTGCCGTCGATTTTATTAAGATCCATCCGCGTTTGTTCCTGAAGTTGCAGATTTGTTCTGTTTCATCATTCAATATTAACATATAAGTTCAATGTAAACAATTTAAAATAAAAGAAAAAACTTAATTTGGTTGCTTTTAAACATTTTGGGTATCAATTTTTTTGGCACTGGCAACACTGGTTACAATACAGCTGAGTTTTTGACCTTTTAGGCCTACAAACGCTTAAAAAAAATAAATAAATATTTACATACAAACATACATCAGCATGTACCCATAATATCGAGCCTTTGTTGCAATAGAGTCATAACTCAAAACAAGTAGTTTTACAGAAAACGAGTTTAAAGTATTTAAGTTACCCACAACTTAATGTGAAAATAAAATAACATTCTCCACAGAGTAGGAAAAGGTGCTATTCTCGGCCTGTCATTAAAATATTACAACTCTGTGAACTAAATTACACTTTTTCAATATGCACATATGTATGTACCATGATGAAATAAAGTTTATTTAACAAACCACCATTTCACCATGATATGTACTTTTTTAGGTCTAATTAACAATCAACAATTTTATAATATGTGCATTCATTTGCAATATTTTCAACATTTCTCGCAAATTTTAACAGAGTACTAGGCTTTATAGATGTTAAAGCGAATCTGTATTGAAACGTGAAGCAAAAGTTTTATCTGACATGAACTTAAGTTTTTTGACGTTCCAGTCGAAACTAACTTTTGTTATTTTTTACACAATATGAAGAACGATATGGCGTTTGATTCTCCAAGCTTAACTCAAGGGTTGGGTTTTTTGAGTTATGACTCTATTGCAGCAAAGACTCGATATGTGAAAGTTGTATTTTTCTTCTTCTTATATTATGTACCTATAAATCGTATTTCATTCAATTAAAGTAGCACTCAAAAACTTTTGAAGTAAAGACAATATAATCAATCTATCATTCATCTAAGTATGTAGGCACGTTATCTATGTACTGTATGTATGTATGTATGCATGTATGTACGCTTTTTATAAGTAAATCTGGTCACTCATGTGAATATTATTTCTTAATAAAGCTAAATCACTTACGGGACTCATTTAATGTTACCAAAACAATTTTTATATTCATATTTGTGCGCATGGCGTCATTCCACAATGTTTTCGTTTTCTCCAATGACTCTGCAGATGGATCAACAATGACCGCAAGTGGCATACGTATGTAAGCATCTTCAATATAGTTGCGCAATTGTTCGTGTGGCAGAAGGCGACGTCTACTGCTTGTTATTGTTGTCTTTGTTACAACGGGAATGTTGTTGACAATGGGTATTTGTTTCCCTCTTTTGTCAGGAATAGCTGCCGCCGCCGCTGCTGCTGCACTAGCAGTACGTGATGTTGTTGTTGTTGTTGTGCCCAATGTTGTTTGGATTTGAGGTTTCGGTGGTGACGGTAGTGGTGGTAGCGGCGCCAAAGTTGTTAATAATGATAAATCAAATTGTCCCATTATGGGAATGTTGGCAGCTAAAGTTGTTGTTAAAGGATTTTGTGTAGGCGCTATTGTGGGTGTTGTCCTTGTGCTGCCGAACGTGGTGGTGCCTGCTGTTGAAGTGAAGCCAGTTGACAAGGAATGTGAAATACTGTTGTCAGTTGTCGCCGCCGTTGTTGATTCTGGCTCACGATAATCATCATCATAATAGTCTTCTGAACTGAGCTCATCTACATGACGGCCAGAAAAAGCACTTTCCGGAAGAATTTCATCATAATATTTCATAGCTAAAGGTACAATCTCATCATTTTCTTCACTCGAATTTTCTAGATGTTTTTTTAAAGGCATTTTGGTTGTATGTTTTTGCAACTGATCCACTATTTCGTCTTCTACATAATCAGATGAAGAAACATTAATGTCGTCTCTTTGTGTCAAAATTGGTTTTTCTTCATCCATTCTCCGTATATATTGGGGTATTGTGGTGGTAATGGTCGTGTTAAACAGCCTGCTCGTTCTGTTTTTCTTATTTACAGGAATTTCAGTTTCATAATCCACTTCTTTTGAGTTGGAGTGTGGTTTTATATTTTGCTCAGTACTCTGCATAAATGTATTCTTATCATGTTCTTTAAGTTCCTCGGGCATATCAACATGATGTTCATGTTCATGATCATGTTCATGATCTATGGAAGTATTTTCGTTATACAACTGATTGTGTGATATATTGCGTACACTCTTCAAACTGACTTCTGTTTTAGTGTCCATCTCCAGATCCATATAGTTTAATGACTCCAGCTTTCTTTGATTGTCATCTGCTTGTAGTTGCAAAAGGGCCGTGTTATATATTTCATCATTGCTATCGCTTTGGGTGTTACCAATCTGACTATTACCCGTCTCATCTTCATAGTCGGAATAGGCTTTCGCTGTAGTCACAATAACTCCAAGTAGCAATGATATTAGCATTAAATTATTTTTTAAAATCATATTGTCTTCTTGCTTTAATTGAATGGGCGGCGGATTAAATTGTTTTTTTCTTTTGTGTGTAATAAATTCAAATTTTCTACACTCTCTTTAGCATCCTTTACTTTCGTCTGTAATTTGTCAACTGTAAGAGAAAACGATATGACATTTTGTTAGAAACCATCTGTTTGCAAAAAGAAATTGAAAATATTTATTATTTTATACCGGCACCACTATTTTTAAGCAAAATGCAAATGTCTTTAATGAAAACTACCTACACACTAAATTTTTGGCTGGAAATAATTCATATTCAAATTATTTTCTTTCCATTAGATTATAATCGCCAATTTGAATTGAAATTTGTAAAATTTCTCATGCACATTTGAGTGTTTTAAACCCTCCTTTGAAATATCCACACATACTTTATTCCTCTTTTTTTTATTAATACATCTTTCAGTTTAATTAATAGATTCGTTGTATATTGCTGTCGTAAATTTAAAACAAATTCATATTCAAAGTTTATTTTAATTTTTATTAAATTTAATGTGCTATTTCTGAGTTAATAAAAATATTTGCAAGGCGATTTGATTTAAAGTGGGATGGGCGGGCGATTGCAATTTATCGTAGTCGAAAGAAACAAATATGGATCTAAATGAAAGTAGCTTTTTTATGTGATTCAGTGATACCAAGAGTAGGGGGAAGGAATTTATTGGCAAATTGCAAGCGAAGTGAAAAGTGGACTTATTTTTCATTTTAAGGAAACCCAGTGTCAGGCATAGTCAGAAATAAAAACATCACACATTTCTCTGATGTGCATTAGTGTGGCTTTGTGTCAGTTGTTGGCGGAAGGTTTCAGTGGCGAAGGCATAGTCACTGGTCACTGAACAGTACCAACTTCAGCTGATAATAATTCCAATTTAATATCAGAGCGCCCTCCTTCGTTAGTATTGAGTAGCACAATCAACGGCGAAGTAAAAAAATTAATAAAAGAGTGGCTACTAAGCACAGCTTCACACTTCGTAATGCTCCTCCTCGACACCAAAGGCGCTGCAACACTGCTCTAAGATTCACCTGTCATATCTATCACTATCACTTTCCACTAGTTCCAGCACAATGCATTGCATGTGTAAGGGTCATCCCCTGAGTGCTGGTCCAAGATAAAAAAGATATCTGGCACTCGGGGACTGCCGCGGCAAAGCTATTGCATAGCATTTTTTATCAACTTGTGCAATTATAATTTTTTATTTATTTTTATTTATGCAGTATTTTTTTTTCTTTGATATTAATTCAAGTTACACTTTTTGAGCGTGGTGAATTTCTTGATTCGGTCGCCGTGCGACCGTGATGTGTTTTCCTATATGTAAAAATCTGTTCTGGCAATACTGTATGTTAATGAAATCAATAGCATACTTTAGGGGTTAACATACGCTAGGCGATTCAAATACTTAAAAAACAAAAGACTTGAGAAACAAACTTAGTGTTAGGTTTTTTTCGTTACGGAATTTTTTGATTCGGTCGCCGCTCTCAAAGCCCGCGATAAAAGTTATGCAATAGCTTAAAAACTTTTTAATAATTAATTAATAATTAATTTTTTTTTTCGGTTGTAGATGTTTTGAAATATTTTTATTTTATTTTATCAAACACAATTGCCATGTTTTGAATTTATTAGTCTTTATTGTATTTTGAACTAAATGTGCTGTTTATCAGACTTCTTTCAAAAGTGCCATTAATCACACAGCAATTACAAAAGCTTAAAGTATTTACCTACTTATTTGACACAAATTTTGACAGCAGCGAATAATGATCTACATATAACAAAAAAAAAATAAGTATGTAAAATCATTTTTTGTTGTCAATATTTGGAAAAGTATTTTGCATTTATTAAATGTTTTTATAAGTTTTGTGTTTTTTGTATTTCGTAATTAACAATTTCATAAGAATAAATAAATGTTATTTAGCAAATTGTCAAACAAAACGGACTATTAATCATTAAATAATTATTATATTCGCAAAAAAACAACGACATATGAGTATTTTTGTTATTCTGAAATACAATTAAAAAGTCATTATAATATTGTGTCATTAAAGTGTTAATAAATAATAAAAAAAAAAAACGAAAAAAGCTTTGTGGTCAACTTTTAAACTGACGAATATCTTCAAATTAAAATGAAGAACAAAACAAAAATCACACATAAAATATTTAATAAAAACAAAATTAAAAGTTTATCTTGTCTTGATAAGTCTACATATGCATCGGGAGATTCTTTGAAGGAGCAGAGCTTTGAATTATTATTACTGTTTTTTGTTGACAGCTTTTATCAGAGGAAAATTGTGTCACGTCGGAACAATGTTTGCAAATTTTTCAAATTCGACTTAAGATGTATTTACACAAAATACGTTTAACGCGGCAATCATTGTGTTGCAGTACTATTTTGTCAAAAAAAAAAAATGAAAATAGTATAAAACAAAGATACAAACAAAAGTTTGCAGCGCTCTCGAAAAACAAATTGGTTTCGGTTCTGCCATGTAAGTTTGATTGGTGCTGGTTTTTCCCTTGTTCTTTTGGAATATTGCCTCATATCTAATTCTTTCCGACTAAAAACGTTACGAACTTTAGCCTAATAACAATCACTTGGGATGTAACAACTAAATTAGCTCGAAAAATGTGTATGCTATGTACCTCCACAGGAAGAGAGCATGCACATGCTCAATAAGGAAGGATATGTAAAGGAAAATATAACAAGGTATGCATTCCATTAAATGTTCACTATATATGTATAGTGAATATTGATGTTTATATAAATTGACACCAACTACATAGAGGAAAACACATGGTTTAGCGGCCTCCAAAAACAGCATGTTGTTCCGTTCTGCTGCGTTATTAGCTTTTCCTTTATTTCATTTATATAACATTTAAAAAAATCGTAATACAAAATTTAATATAATATAAAAACTACATTAATAAAATAATGCCAGAGTTAACAAAATGACACGTAGACAGCGTTGCCAGAATTATTTTATGATTTTATCATATTTTTGATGATTTTTTAACCAAAATATGGTTTGATGATTTTTTTTTCTCAAATTATGATTTCTAATTTACATAAATTATGATTTTTTCTTTCAAGTGTGTACAACTTTCATTGTAATTGTAGTACAAAGTGAAGTTAAGTTTTGTGTCAACCTGTTGTGGGTTGCTTTTAATTACTTAACACTTGTTACCCTGTAACAAACACATATGTATATGTATGTACATATGTATGTATGTTCATAAAATCGAAAAAGTCTATTTGGGGGTTTTTTTATTTAAACAAAATATTTCTAGCTCAAATGAATTTATTAAAAATTGTATGGCATTTTACATTGAGTTATGTAAACAAATACTAAAACGATTTGATTTTAACGACATATTTTTAAAAGAGCTACTTTTTATAAAATTCAATTACTGTTTCACAACTCTAGATAATCTTAGCCGTAAAGAATTTCGGTCAAAAGTTCCAAAAATAACTCGTGCTGACAAAATTCAAGCTTTTCCGGCCCTTTTAAAATTTATTGAAAACTTAATATGTCTTCACATTTCTTCAGCAAATATTGAACGAATATTCTCAACAGTCAATCTAAACAAAACCAAATATAGAAATAGATTAGACAACAGCACTCTCGAAGGCATCTTATACGCAAAAATCCTGAAGGATATAAAAATGGCGAAAAATAAACATCGATTATATTTTCATACGATGTAGATACCATACGAGTATATTGTAAAAATTATGAAAAAATTCTCAGTAGCTTAGCGTCAGGTCTGAAAGGGATATATTATAGTAATAGTTCTTCATAAAACTTTTTCATAGTAAATCTACTTTCTAATCTGAATTGATTTTTGTTTGGTTTTCTTATACATACATATAAGTAAATATATTTTATCAAATACATACTGCCATTGTTTCGTTATAAATAAATGTTTCGTTATAAATATCCTGAAGTCAGCCTGTGACCAAGTGTATCTTTGTCAACACTTTTTTCCAGCGATAACCGCACTAGTGAAGCTGTCGATAATTTTCCTTCTACGCAGTATTAGAAATTAGGTACCGACAACAAATCTAGTATATTTTTAGTGACACTGTCCACGAATGTGTCAATAGCCTGGTTTTCTTATTACGAGTTTTAAAATATTAAGAACAGACTGGTTTAAATAATTTATAGTTATATAAGGTTCTACTTTAAACTCTGTAATTTAAGATTTTCTTTAATAAAAAATATATCTGCTTAAGTATGTTGTCCCAACGCCTATAATAAAAACAACATCGAGAATTGATTGAGATGCACCAGCTAATCTAGACTAGAGTCACTAAAATGTACTAGTAAATATTTGGTGAGAATATCTCCATGTGATCCTAGCGATAAGGTCTACTGGTGGATTTCCAATTTATCAGACTGTGTTAAATGACAAAAATATAAAACGTTGGCTGGGATATAGCCGGTCAGTACTACAGGTGATAATGTCACTAGTACGACACTATAGTTTCACTATGTACATTTCCCTACAGGGTACTTTAAATAATAATAATTTAAATAGATATGTAAATATACTTTAATTATAAATTTTTTGTCTTAAATAAAATTTTATATTTCGGCATATGATGATTTTCTTCTTAAAGCTTCCGGCAACGCTGCGTGTAGACATGTAGATTGTGGAGGAGGTGCTACAATTCAATTGCTGCAGACAGGGCAGTAAGTGTTTGAAATACATGTATTTGAAATACGTATTTAAAATACAAATACGTGCGAGTATTTTGTATTTTAAATACATGTCCTGCAAGTATTTTGTATTTTAAATACCGCAAACCATGTATTTTGACCAACTATCACTACAGATAATATTTGACGAAGAATTAATTTTGTGGCATTGGGCCGTTAACTGGCACCTGCTTTTTAGCATTATTAGTCATCTCACACATTCCGATCGGAAACAATTTTAATTTGGTGCTTAAAATTCCAATCAAAAAATTTAATTCTTTAAGGCGGCTTTTCACATTTTTTTTAAGGCAAACCTTTTTTAAAATTTTTATTACATTGCAAAGTTTATGAACAATACAAATGTATAAAATCAGCATAAATTTTACTGCAAACATTCTAATAGAACAATTTTTTTCAAAGTAGAATGAAAACTAAAAGTGGTTTCAATCTTAAGAAATTTCTAATTTTTCGTTTCTGTGATATGGATTGTATTTAGTTTTATCCGAAGATGTCTAGTGTTACATGTCTGTGCCGAGATAAATTAGAAACAATTGAGCACTTCGAAGAAAACATTCGATGCGTTGTTTACGAATTATATCTCAATTCGTTGCGAAGATTGTGCGGAAAATGAAATTAGAAATTAATGCCATACAATTTTATACTAAATAAAGCCATTTAAATGGATATAAGAAAAAATTTAAATTCTGCTCCTCTAAAAAAACCACCCAGTATGCATGTAAGCGGCTTTCATGCCGCATCTCACAAAACATCAAGAATTTTATTTAAAATTGTGATTTTTGAGTTAGAAAAACTTACAATATTTTTCAATATTATCAAGTTTTGCTATGAAACTATTTTTCTTAACTTCTCATAGTTTTTGGTCTTCTCTGTTTAATTAAATTTCAAGCGGCATCTGTTTGAACAATTTTAGCCATTAAATAGAAATAAAATTATTCAAATTGAATTAAAAAAAAACTCACACATGAGATTGAATGGTCAAGGTTATTGAGTTATCTTTATCAAGTAGTTAATTTATATATGAAATTAAATAATTTATTGCCTGATTTTAGTTCATTTTTTGTTTACTGCACTTAATTGAATAATAAAATATTCATATTGTCGCAAGAAAAACAAGTTTAAAGGATTTAAAAAATTTTTTCTTCTGATTATTGCGCAATTATAAATTAAAAAAATTCAGGCGGAAAAATTTTTTTTGGAATTAAAACAAATTAAATTTTCAGAACTTTTTTTCTATTAAATTGCTTTAGGACATTCAGTCTATGCCAGTTCCAGTTTTGTCGTCGTCAGCCTGCTTTCAAAGGCTGTTGCTGATCCAACACTATTTTTGTCTTCTTATTTCATTCGATAGAATTTGTTGGTTTGTTCTTTCCCTGATCGTTGAGATTAGATATGGTGCTCAGCTAGAATACACTTAGGATCCTGCGGAAACAGCGCTTCACGAATACTTGCGTTTTCGTATAGCACGAGTGGCACCGGTCCAAGTTTCGCAGCCATACAGAAGGTTTGATTTTATATTGACATTTTTTGATCGTCACCAGGGCACTTAAGACAATAAATTTAGGAAAAATAAATTCATTTATTCCGAAAGTTCGCGCACAACATGGGTCCGTTTTTATCATATGGAAGCCTGGGAAACCTAATTTTACTGAAATTACAATTACGAGTAGTTGGCATTGCAGTACTTTTTGCATATTACAATCATTTGTAATTTTAACATCGATCGCAGCTTAAACCAATCTAGTTTGATATGGAAAAGAATAATGAAATAATTTTTTCAGGGACATTCACTAGAACTGTAAGAAACGTATTAGTTGTGTTTCTTTTTACTACCCGTGTATTTGATTAACAGCTTTTAGTTTTTTTAGTTTATTAATTTATTAATTTATTAAAAACCAGCTGAAAATTAATTTTAAATAGTTATCTCCATTGTAGGGCCACAATTTGTTATCTCAAGTCTTTCGTTTATTTCATTAAGACTATATTTTAATATGTCTAGAAGGCTGTTTATAAAACTATGAATTTAAGACAACAAAAGAAAAAAGTTTACCAAAGTCATAAATAACAGGTTTCCAAATATATTTCACCTGCAAGAATGGACAATTTTCAAACCGTATCAATAGTTTCAATAAATTAGGGAATTTGTAAAATTTTTTTATCTATAAATATCTCTTTATTGTAAGTTCCAAAAAAAAAAAAATATGTCAAATTTTTATTAAGTTATTGAAAGAGGTTAATATTTTCAATAAAGCTTTCTTCATTTTGTGTTGAGTTTCAAACTTATTTTCACTAATCAATAAATCAACTGAAGCCTAATTAATATTGACATGTTTGTGTAAAAATAGGCGGCATAATAGAATTTAGCATATTTGAGAAATTTTATTTAACATTCATTTTCATGCCTAGAATCTTAACTAACACAAACAAGTTTTTTTTTCTTTCTTTTAAAAATAAATTTATTATTTATACAAATTAGGAAATAAAAAAAAATGCGGTTGTTGTGCTCAAAATTAAAAATAAGAAACTGCCTATTAATTATGGATTTTATTTAATAGACGTTGTTTTCAATCAACATCTCAACTAAAGTGTTAATAAAAAAATAAAATAATAATATTTGTAAAACAAATACATTCATATAAAGATATTTTTCAATGTCATTAGGGACATGGAATAGTTTTATTTTTAAACATTCCACAGTGACGTGAAACAAAATAAATGGTGATTAAGTTCTAAAGCACTTAACCGCTTTATTTTCGCTGAAAAACAACAAATTTATTGCTATAATTTAACTTTTGCTTCCTGTTTAATATTAAAATTTCGTTTAAAACAAACAAAATTTTACCTTTGTTTGTTCGATTTATCCGTCTGTTGTGCAACAAATCCCCTAGCAGATTAAATCTAAAAGGCTCCATTAAAACTCAAATCAAATCGTTGCTTTCGATAAGGACCTACTCGATCACGTATTTTACGATTCGATCACTTGTTTACAATGTAAACTTATTGCGCGATAGCGATTGCCATAATCTTAAACTGGAAATACGTAACCGAACCAGATCATTATCAAAAGCAATGATTAGACCCCCGTAGTTCTATATAACAGCGCAACTTCGTTTAAAAATTAAATAATTTTATAAGAAATAAAATTGCTTGCGGTCGTTTGGAAGCCAAGATGGCACAAAAACCAGATATCGGGGGTTATAAAAATTAGAAAAAAATTGTTGTGCAATCTACAAATCTATTTTTTTTAAATTTTCATAATAAATTTTGTTCCTGACGATGTAAATGTAAATAAATAAAAAAAATCAATGAATTTATAAAGTAGAGAAATATGTGGGATTTTTGTTTTGATGTAAAGATATTTAAAAAAAATTTCTGCTGGCATCACTGATGACCATTATTGTAAAAGCACTCCAGTGACAAACGATATCCGACTCAAACCACGAACTACACTGCTCCTTGGAAAAATCAGCAATGATTATTTTTGGCCATTTTGAGGGATACGATGTCCTTGGAAATGGCTGCGTCTATTTTTAGCACGATATACTGTCATATTAAATAGTCTTTGGACGAGCAAAACTATACTGCTTATGGGAAAAATCAGCTACGATTTTCTATGTTGGCCAACATTTTCCCTGGTTTTGATTCCCTAAATCGATCCTATCTTTTGATAGTACGCTTAAAATACCCAATAATTTCGACTCCATTTCGTCGTCGCTATCTTGGCGCACTTAAACCACAAATCAGTCTCTATTAGGCCCATATTCTCATTCCTTAGTTAGCTAATGACAGTGGTTTAACTAACGACTTTTCATATAAATGTTGTTAGTTAAACGGCCATCATTAGTTAAATAAAGGTTGTAAATTTAGGCCTTAGCATAACAGCTGTTAATGCTACAACTGCTTTGGACTTGTCTGTTTGTTCACTTTATCTTTCCACTCAAAAGTTTCCCAGACACAAATAAAGACAGTATGAATTTCTCTCTTAGGGCTTGTTCGCGTAATACGTAACGCCATTTTTGGCGGCTTCTGATCAAAGCATGAAAATCTCTTAAGAAGTTCCAGTATAACGTTTTTTTTTTTGTTTTATGCCACTGTGCACTGTCCATAATTGTACAAAAAAATATAATTTCGCAGTTGATTTTTTTCTGTAGTTTTTGTATTTAAATAAAACAAAACAATCACATCATTTTAATTAACACAAAAGTGTTGTAAATTTAGAAAAAAGTGATTATGGCTGTCAAAAAAAAAATTAATAATAATAATTAAAATAAAAGAAAAATAAACATTTATTTGTATTCAAATAATAAATATTTTTAATATTGCGAGTTGAAAGAAATTTGATTGATAAGAAAGTTGTATTTACACATATGAGGTGATTTATTTTGTTTACATACAAACAACTATAGAGCCGATAGCCGACTGCCGACGCAATCGACCGTATTCTAGTTAGAATTAATAAAAAAAAACATTTATCAATTACACACTTTAAAATACAAACACTAAAAGAAAAAACCTTCATAATAAACAACTTTAAATTACTTAGCTGGCTTTTCTTTATTACACCTTCTTTCCCACAATTCTACCAACTCAAAGTAGATAAAAGGCTCCTCTGCTTTAAGAGAGACGCCAAACTACACATAGAAAACAAAGATTTTGTCTGCGGACAAATGGCTGAATTCACCTTAAACCGAAGTAAGTCGAGGGACTACTGTGTATTAGGGATGCCAAACGGGAAATAGCGAATCCCGAAATCCCGGGATTTTTCGGTATTAACAAATCCCGAATCCCGGGATCTGTTTTTATGAACCCCGGGATTTTCCGGGATTTTCAATTTATCAACTTTTATGTAGAAATAAAAATATGTACATGTAAACAAATTTTCGCTTCTTTGTACTTTTTATTTATACAATTTAATTTGTTTAAAGTGTACCACTTAACAATTTACTTTAAATCCAATCAAAATTACACTTGAAGCCTAAAGAAGCAGCGACATGACTTTTTGTAATGCAGTTGCTGCATTAACGTTCATGTTAAAAGAGATTTTAGCCACCAAATGTGATTGAGGTAAAGATTTTTACAAAGAGTGCTGATTTAAACAAATCATTGATATCACAGGACATTTAATGACTGCTTGTCAGATGGGGATTTACAAAACTATGACGTTTCCATTGTTCAAAAATTAAACGAAGCTATTGAAAATTGTAAAAGTCCGGTAAAGTTTTTAAGGTCAGAAGATAGTGACTTCGACAAACAATTTGCCAAAGAAATTGATTTATTTGTATCTGGAGGCTTTAGAGATAAATATTTGCGGGATGCATACAACTATTTAGAAATTATTTTACCAACAAGTGTGGATTGTGAAAGATGTTTTTCTACGGTAGCGAATGTTGGAAACAAAATTCGCTCTAGATTATCTGAGGAAACATTGGACGCTTTGATTTTTTTAAGAAGCTACTTGAAGCAATTATTGTTACTATATGTTCAGTAATTTTATTCTACTAAATTTACGTAATGAAATTTTTCATGAAATTTGTTTGTTTGTTGATTGACAAAAGCAACTAAAATTTCATGCTGTAACATTTTTTCCACGCTTATTAGAGTTATATTAGCAAACAAACAAGTTTCATACCACAAACTTCATGAAAAATCTTTCTTCGTGTACCTATATTTATTAGTATTTATTAATCATACAAAAAACATAATTTCGAAATATGCAATATAATATTATTTTATAAAATCACTAAACATAAGTCTGTATTGAAAAAATTTTAAACATATGCATGATTAATCAATTTAAAACTGATATAAATTATATTTTTTATGTTTTGTTAACTTATTATATAAAATGAATTGTTTTGTTGTTTTCTTTTTTTTTTAATATATGTTATTTATATAAAACCATTCAAAAATTCATAAATAAATAAGTAATTAAAAAAATAGTATATTAAAGAAACACATTGATCGCGGAATACCGAAAAATCCCGGGATCCAGAAAAATCCCGAAATCCTGAAAATCCGGGGATTTCCGGATCGGGATTTCCAAAATCCCGAATCCCGGGATTTTTAAAAATCGATCCCGATTGGCATCCCTGCTCTGTATGTATAATTAAGTTAAATGGAAATAAAAAAAATACAAAAATATTTAAAAAGATTAAGAATTATTCAAAACAAAATACCAATAAACAAGATTTATCTATGACACCTGATCAAGTCAATTTGACGTGACCAGTTTAAAATTTTGCCAAAAAAAAAAAACAATAAATAAATAGAAAACAGATACGTACGTATGTACTTACGTACGTACGTATACCAGCATCACCAACCAGTTAATGCCACTAATTTAGGCGGCGATTGATGCTACCACAACGGCTGCTGTTGCTCTTGTTGTTGTTGTTGTTGCCGTTACTGCCGCAATGCCAATAATTCAAAGAAATCTACCAAAACAAAATGAAATACGAAATTACTGCCAGAAAAATGTTCATTGACTGCGACTGATAGTCAGTCTGCCGTATCCAGTATTGAACTCTCTAAGTTAAAAGTTTATAAAGTTTCTTAGTTTTAATATTTTTTATTTGGTTTTTTTTTTGTATTTTAAGAGGCAGCCGGCTTTTGCATTTACTCATTGACCTTGCATTTCATACAACAATATTTTTAATGCAGAAAAAATAAAAATAAAATAAAACAAAATTGTTTTATTAAAAAAAAAAATCAAGAAAATTTTCAAACAACACACGTTTCGTAAAGCGATAAAACGAACGAAATATGTATGTATGTCTGTGCAAGAAGACAGGAGAAATACGAATTATTGTTTTTTATTGGTCGGTCAGACAGACGACTGGTCTGCTGGCAAATAGTGTTTATATAAATTTTTGTTCATATTTCTAATTCGTAATACATAGAATAAACTATTAAAGTATGAACATTTTAGTGTAAATTGTTAAATTTTTGAATAATTGCAAATTTGTTACTCGTTTCATTCAATGTTGTATGTTTGTGTATGTTTTGAAAATTTTATAGCATCTTAAAAGCTGAAGAAATCTTTAAACTTTGTGCCAGCTAGTTCGTTAGTTGATGGGAAGGCGATAGCGTCACACCTGCTAAACAAAGAATGTGCTTTTTAAAAGAGCGCTGAGAGCTTTGAGCAGCTAAAAATCTAAATTTGCATTACAAAATTTTAAATATTCACTAAAAATTTTATAAATATATTTATCGAAAATCGAAAATATCAACAACGGTTTGCACAACAACAAGTTGGCTACAGTTTATAACTAGAATGTCAATTTGACTTAACAGCTTCTTAGTTTAGGGGTCGTTACTTACGATAATGAGTTGGTTTGATCAAGATTTTTAAATTTGAAATTACAACATTCGCTATCGAACATTGTTCGATATGCGTTAGCCGGATTCTCGCATGATTGAAAATTGTAATATCTTTTCTTGTTGTTTTTTTTAAGTTTAATATTTAAAGTAGCGTTTTTCCCGGGGATTCCCGCTTCGGGATTTCCCGAGAATTTCAATCTAAAGATATCCCGCTTTCCCATGATTTTTCATGCGGGATCCCGGGAAATAATAAAAAAAAAATAATTGACAACTTAACGGCAGAAAGTGAGCGGTCATTTTCGGTAGAAGGACAATTTGTTAATAAAATTAGAAATAGGCTTTCTGACGATTCCATAAACGCTTTAAGCGTTTTAAAGAAATATTTCCTAAACCAGAAAATATGAATTATATTATTAAAGAAATTTCTTATTTTAAGTATTTAATATTTTGTTTTGGAATTCAAACCTCGAGTACCTTTGTATTATTTTTTCTATATTATTTTATGTTTGTTTTTATTAACTGAATTGTTGTTTTTCTTTATGTTCATCTATATTTGTAAGTTTACTTTGATCTCATATAACAAAAATACACGTTTTCCGTGTTGGAAACAACGTTTAAGGAATCTAAAAACTTAAAGTTAAAAAATAAAGTTCCTGTGGTAACACCCATTTAAAATTAACATATTAATGTATTATTAAAATATAAGGTATGTTTTAGTAAAGGCCGTGATACAATATCCTACTTGGTCGTGCGATCTGCCAAAAAAGTCGTGTGTGTTCAAAAAGTATAATAGTGTGACCATAAAATGGACTTGTGAAGCAGATTTTTTGACAAGTCTGTCCGACGTGCATATAATTATGAAAATTTCTATAAAATGATAGATTTCATGCGATCAGAGATGCATCTTTTTAAGAAATTAAGTTGCAATGAAAGCAAAATTAAATTAAAACTATTTATTTTATAAATCTACAACTATTTAAGCGCAAAAAATCAATAAAATCTAAAATTACTTGAGTGAAAAATACGCATGTGTATGTGTTTGCATCTTTTTTTTGTGATAGTATGGCAAATTCAAGTGGGACAGAATTCTGTCAGTGAAGGAATCGTACGACTGTGTATGATACTGTATCGCGGGCTTAAGTGTTTCAAACTTTCTAATACAATTTTTGTTAATGCCTAGCAAATTTAATTTATTATTATTATAATTTTTATTTATAATTTTAAAAATTTCCCGCTTTCCCGGGAAATGAAAAATTGCGGGAAAAAAACTCTAGTTTCAAGGCATTACAACGAGAACTTTCAACTTACAAGATGCTGCAATGTTGTTCTACGAGTATATTAAACTGCCAGTGAATTGAATTTTGATGTTTATGATAATATTTTTTTATAAATATTACAAGCCAACCCCAATTATAATAAAAAAACAAAAAGCGAAAAAAGCTTGTGCTTTTTTTTAACAAATTAATTTCTAGTAACATTTATATTTAGTTTCCATTTTAAATGTGTTTTTGTTAAAGCATTTAAATATATAATTATTTGCTTTGCAATTTTAATAATTTCACTTTAAAACAATTTACGTCGAAATAACTGTAATTTAAGGCGCAAGGTGAAAAATCTGGCACATATTTGTGAGCTTTAAGCTTTTTGCTGTACTTTAGTAAAATATACTTATTACTAAATTGCTTTGTACACGCTCGCAAGCAACAGAAAAACATACATACATACATATATATTTGTTTATATTAAAAACAATAAAACAAATCGTATTGTTAAATGTGTTGAAGTTTAAATGTCTTTAAAGATATTTGAATTTTATTCATTATGAAAATGCATTTGAATAGTTTCTGTGATTTTCAATAATTTTCTGAAATTTGTACTTAAAGATTTTTAAAGAATTTATGGAATACATGTCAAAAGTCTTTATTGCGACTAATAATTATGGTTTTTTAATATTTTTTTTGTAGATTCTTAATTAAATTTACGGAAGTGTTGTGAAGTCGGCATTTCTGCCTTGGAAGGCATCTACTCGTAGATTATTCTCGTAGATTGATCTTTAATCGGTGAAGCGATTAATTTTCTAGTAGTAATTTTGTTTAATTTTAAAAAATTTAAAGTTTTTCTTGAAGTGTGTGTGTGTGTGTGTGAGTATTATTTTAAAGATGAAAGCACGTAAATTACTTTGAAATCTATTCTTTTTAATGCTGCAGATGTATTTTTGGTGGGGGAAAACACGTAATAATTATATCCAATTCAATGCTGTAGATACAAAATTTAATTTAACACGTAAAATTTGGATGTTTTTTGTTGTAACTTTTACAAAACTGCAAGTTTTCTGCTTTTAAGTTTTAGCAGGTAATTCTTTTTGAATTAAAACTTAAAACTAAATTTAGGTTCCGTCAAAATTCAAATTATCAATATGTTAAAGGCAATTAAGTCATAGCTTTTGAAGAAAAAGAAAAACAAAAAACACATGTGTATGTAAAGCAAACAATTAAACACTTATAATTTTTATTATTATTTTTTTAATTAATTCAAAAGATTTACACAATCGCAAATATTGTTCTGTTTATCATGACCGTAATCCCAAAGTTTATGAGTTTTTATATTCAAATATAAATATGAACTACAAATAAATACTATAAATTGTATGTTGTATACGTTTGTTTGTCAATAACTCTGGTGATTTGTTAGGAGGCTATCAAGAAAAATTATAAAAAGTATTTATTTACTTCAAAAAAACAGACAGAGAGACAGACAGACAGACAGTCACAATAAAATTAATTAAATAATCTTTTCGTATTTGATGCAAATACAAACCAAACGCGTATTTCGGTTGATTATTCTATTTATTTATTAATTTTTTTCTGTTGCAAAAAATGCAAAAAAAATAATTCTAAAATCTATATGATTAATATAAATGTATGACTAATTTAGTTTTGATTTACACAGATTTTCAAATGATTAATTTATTAATTTGAATTTTAAATTTAAGAAGAAAAACATCATCTGTGCTCATGTGTCTGAATAAAATAGTATTAAAGTGATTATTTTTCGAACAAATTGGTTGTTAGTAGTTTTTAATCCAAAGAGATTATTATTTTTGGCTAATGTTCGTAACATTTTTAGTCAGAAAAAATTGGGCATGAGACAATATTCCAAAGGAACAAGGGAACATTTTCAACACTAATTAATTTCAACTTACACGGCAGAACAGGAACAACGTTGTTTTTCGGGAGCCGCTACACTCCCATCATCAGTGTTAATGTGTGTTTCCATGTATCCGCCACTGTTTCTTTGTATAAATACGAACTTGAAATCACATTCAACCGAGCCACCTAAAGAGTGGCGGATACATGGAACTACACATGAACACTGATGATGGGAGTATATCTGAACTGCTTCCGTAAAACAACGATGTTTCTGTTATGTCATGTAAATTGAAATTGATTGATGTTAATTTGTTTCCTTGAAATATTTTTTCATATACAATTCATTCGGAAAAAAACTTACGATTAATTATTAATTATAATCACTTCGGATTACTACAACCACTAATAACCAATTTAGTTCGAAAAATAATCACATTAAATAAAGTTGTTTTATTAAATTAATTGCCTTTACATTGATTGGCGTTATCTCATCTTGTCCTCTATCTCATCTTTTATTTCCTTTGGTGTTTTTCATTTCAAGCCAAAGTTTTTGAAAGAAGCTCGAAATTAATTTGTTTCCCCTTTTTTATTTTAGAAAAGAAAAATTCGTTTTAACAAATCGATTGCTAAGATCCCTTTTAGGCAGGGAAATTTTACTTTGCAAAGTCTTGAGTTTATAGAAGAGAGAGAGAGAGAGAGAGAGAGAAACATAGAATGACAGGGAGTACAGACTTTCTTGTGCACACTCGCAAAGTCGTTTTGTTTGGTTCGCAGTTTATATTTAAAGTTTATATTGCAGCTTAAGGCCCTGATTCACTATCCTACATGATCGCACGATTCATTCACAGGAAAATTTTACATAAATCTGACCGACTTAAAAAAATCGCTTCGAAATGCCGTTTTAGGTGCCACACTATTAAACAAAAATGATGCATAAACATCAGTTTATTTTTTGTGTATACACATGCAATATATTATTATAAAAAATACTTTGCTTTCGTTGTTTTAAAATTAGAAAAAGTTAATAGCAAATGTTAACGAACAAAGAAAAAGTTATAATATTATCATCATTGGTGCTGGTTAACAATAAATACTACTCTGATCGCATGAAATCTTTTACTTTATGAAAATTTTCATAAAATTTTGCATATCGGACGACTTGTAAAAAAATCCGTCACACAGTAACATTTTTTTTAGTCCACACTACCATACTTTTTTAGCACACATGCCATATTTGGCAGATCGTACGATTATGTAGGATAGTGAATCACGGCCTTTAGTAATTGTTGTCGCATTTTGAAAAAATTTTAAAAACTAAACCAAAAAAAATTCAACAAAATTTTCCAAAGAAAAACGTTGCCATAATCATAATCAATTAATTCAAAACTACTCGGTGGCATGTTGTTTTCGGAGACCACAGCACCTCCAAATCAATGTTCATGTGCGTTTCATCAATTTAACTGGGTTTTAGCTGGAACTGTTTGTGTGTAAATTAAAGCCTTGTTTATAACACATTCGACTGAATTGCGGGAATTTCCGTCATTCACTTCTCTTTAAATAAAAACTAATGACGAGAATTCCCGCTAAAGTTCAATTCCCGTCCTTAAGGAATTCCCGAAATTTTTCCGACACAGCTAAATTAATTGCAATGAATTCCTGTCATGGCAGGAATTCCCGTCATTTGTTCAACACAGTTTAAAACTGGTTCAATAATAAAAAAAGCGGGAATTTCAGCTCATCATTTTTATATGAAGAAATTAAATGATTCTCTGCCAGGCACCAGCTAAATTTATGTGAAGCCCAATGTGATAAAAATCTTTTATGAGAAAATAATACGGGAACTATTATGGTTCGGGTTTCCTTTATTATCTGGCCCTCGTAACAGCGCTAACTACATACATACTCGTAGTTCCACAAATAGTTTAAGTTATTCACTTACTTTTGTTTTCTTATTTTTAACAAGTCATTACTAAAGTGTTTTTTAAGGAGATCTAACAAGAGGCGCTTTTTGAACTTTCCTCATTCGAAAATACTTACAATTCCCAATTTATTTTTCAGACAATTGTCTGTGCTAATTTACGAATTTAGAAACTTTGCACAGCCGCATTAATTAATGACGGCCTTTAATTTCCATCAGTAGCTTAAGTGCACTTGGCTTAAAATTTGTTAATAAATACAAATAAATATTAATTACAAAATCTCTCAATTAAAACTAATATTTTCTAGCTTTTAGCATTGATAGATTTCTTTGTAAATTTATTGAATTTCCCAATGATACTTAACATACATAAATTAATAAAAAATTGACTTAAAATTTTGTAAACAAAATCATGCTCATATTGTTAATAATAATTGTTTAAAAATACTTGCCTTGTTTGTTTGTTGAGCTAAACAATCGATTAGAGTTGAACAAGTGATTATATTTTTTGATATTGATTAATTATTTTTGTAGGAAATATCAAAGCAATACATTTGTTTTGTTTTTGTTTTTTTTTATAAATAAATTGCGCGAAAAAAAGTAAAATTTTACAAGAAAACGCAATACATTTTTATCGTATTATTGAAATCTAGACGTAAGCAGAAAAATATCTTTTTTTTGATAGTTATTTAAGGCTCAAAAATATCTTTATTTATGATTACTTTTTTCTTCTTTCTATTTATATTCGTTTAAGTGAAAAATGTAAACTTTAACAAAGCACGTGCCACTTACGAATAATGTGTGTATTTAAAGGATGATGATTTTATTGACTTTAAACACTATTTACGTAGTTGTGTTTGTCATTTTTTCCTAGCTGTTTGTGTAGTGATGTAGTTTGTAGTAAATGCTTTGCACTTGAATTATTACACGCAATGTAAACAAACATTTGCATAACAAAAAAAAATAAAAAAAAATAAATAAAAAACATAAAAAATACAAAATTATATATGTATTTCTTTATTAATTGTGTTCTGTTTTGCATAAAATTGAAAGGAATGCCAGTCAGCCAGCCAAACAACCAGTCACAGAAACTATTAAAAAACAAAAGACTTAAGACACAAACGTTTTTTTATTTATTTTAATTTTCTTTTCTTTAGACGCATTCAGGGAACTTTTTGCTTTGTTTTATTTAATTTCTCTTTAATGCATACATTAGAAAAAAATAGTTTGACACACTATTTTTATTTCGGCTTCAAGTAAAACTTATGAAAATAATTTTTTCTACATAATATTCTTTGTAATTAATTATATGCATAATTGTTTGTTTGTGTTTTATTTTTAATTATTTCTGAATCTTTTGTGTCTTGTTTTGTTTAAAATTCTTCTTGTTTTTTACAGTTTAGTTTTGAGTTTTTAACCGCTTTGCGAAACAACACCTGCGAAGTATGAAATGAAACTGAAAGCATGAAGCTAACAGTTCAGCTCAAACAAATTGTGCTGAGTTAGCGACATTCCCTTAAAATAAACAGCAACAGCTACAGCAACAACAACAACAATGACAACAACAACAACAACAAACAAACAACAACAAAAATTAAAATAACACACAACATTAAAAAACAAGCTCCATACACTGTGTATTTTGTTTCATATTGAAATGTTTTTTCCACAGTGAGGCATACTGATGAAAAAAAAAATTTTGTTTAATAAATTTTATTTTATTATTCATATAAAATTGCCATAAAATTATTTAAAAAAAATATATGCATTTACATTTGCATAAATTATAAAATTAATGAAATTATTAATTTTTAACTGACAGTTTGGTGGGGGGGGGGGGGGAGAGGACTTTATAAAATATGTAAACAACATTTTAAAGTTTTTTATTCAATACAATAAATTTATACTTACACTAGGCGACAGTACAACGAAAATATTTCCAAATATTCATGTATTCGTTTTTAAAGGTCGAAAATCCTAAATAAATAATTTGCAAAATATTTAGTTTTTCATTAATTCTTGTATTTACTAAATTATAATAAATAAAATTTTTTTTTTAATTTTTTTTATGTATATTTATTAAAGTAACCAGCCGAGCCTTTAGGGTCTTATATATCTGGTGGACTACAATATTAAATTCATATATGGGCAACAACTTATAAACTACTAACCATAATACATAGCAAATTAAAAATAGTAAAAGTTAAAAAAAATCAAAAAATAATAATATAAATATATAAAGTTTCTATTTTGCGCATACATTAAACTGTTTGATCTTGCATTAGATCAGTTCAACTGCAAGGAAAAATATTCAACAAGCTGGATCTTGAATGAATTACGATTAAAGTTAAATACTTTTAATGAGCGTTTTAAGGACTTCCAACACTTGGCAACTCGTACGTGAAAGGATCTGTCATATATAACGCGATTTCTAACAAGGAATAAAAGCTGTGGGTTTCTATCAGTCTGCAAAAATACAAAATGTTTCCGAACATACTCAGGGCAATCTGAGACCATAACTTGATAAAAGAATAGAAGTGATCTAATGTTTACGAAGCTTTTAAAGCTACAGCCAAAAAAATTATTCAAATATATTGAAACATTTAGACCTGTTCTGAAATCACAGTGATTTCCAACCACGTGATTTCCAAAAATAAGTTCTTATTATTGTTGTTTTTATTACTGTTTTTTACGATTTTGGTGTTCACAGTGGAATATTTTATTCGAGCTCCGAATGTCGTGAATCGTACGATTTACAAGGCACTAAAATAACGGCATTTAATTTTTAGAAATCACGTGACTTGAGATCTCGTGATTTACAGAGCAGGCCTAATTATCATGAATTTTAAAATTGTAAACAAAACGAATTATTCTGTTAAAAAGTAAGATTCACCTATTTAAGTCTTCAGCACTGCAATCCGAAAAGACCTCTTTACAATACAATAAACTATACATCAATAAGGAGTGAGCTACGATCTTTATGATATGAAGGGGTAAATATAAATTCAATGCATATAGTTTCCTTAGGGTGAAATTGATTTTAGAAATTAATCCACTAATATGGTGCTCAAATCTGAGATTATTGTCTAGTAACACACCAACAAATTTCATACGATCTACAAAAGCAATAGCCTGGCCATCGATGGTTGTAGATAGATCAATCGTAGTGCTTGGCGGTTTAACAATTAATGCCTTAGTCTTTGAAGAGTTAATACGAAAAGAACAATTTCTCATCGAACGTGACACATTATACAATAAAGTATTGATATCATATTCGAATACATCTAGGAGCTGACGATGACCCTTAAATAGAAATTGTATAATTGGTGCTTTTTATGGGAATCTTTAAAATTTTAGTGTTTTCAATTTTTTATTTTATTTAGTAAAACATTAACCATTTTGTTAAAAACAAATTGCAATTGATTATTGAGGGGTATAGCTTGTTCCTATGCGCATTTCACTGTTGCTAATGCAGATCATCAGGGAACTTTACCCAAATATTTCTTAGAACAACTGGAGATATTATATTAAACCTTCATTAAATTGTATATCGTTTGTCTGCAGCATAAGCAAATACCAGAGATTTACAACCCAATTATGAATAAAAATTCCCTGGGAGATTTCTCCCTTTTCCCAAAAAGGGGCTGTTTACATATATGTTCACATATTAATTGTTCGCATATTATGTGTGAACAGCCCCTTTTTGGGAAAAGGGAGAAATCTCCGGGGGAATTTTTTATTCATAATTGGGCTGTTAGTTTTTATTATTAAATCTATCCCACTGTGCTTGTTAAATTTTGTTGTTTGGATTTTTTCTTCTTTTTGGTAAAGCTGCCTTACTCTCCTCTCATTCGATTCGGCATAGAATGTCTGTTAAGCATTTGCAAAAGAAAAAAATAAATATATTTTCCATCATTTTTATTCATACAATCATCAGTCGTTTAGTCTGTCGGCCTGTGTGGCTGTGTGTCTGTTCGCCCGTCTGTCTGTCTCCCTGTCTGTCTGTCTGCACGAGCGTTCGTCTGTATATATGTTTAGTTGTATGTTTAACTAACCATCTATCTAACACCATCCATACCAAAGCAAATCAAAGCATATCAAATCAAAGCAAAGCAAACAATCGCATCACTTCAGCCAAAGGCTAAATAAGCGTTGTTAAATAAATTTGAATGACTCTATATAACCACACACACACATACACACATATATAAATATCTGGACGCATACTCGTGCACACATACATACATGTGTGTACATAATATTCTCATGGTATTTTGTTTAAAGTTTAAACATCAATTTTTGGTATACTCGCAGTAAATATATGAAAGCCAAAGATGAATTAAGTTTTGTGGAGTTCAGTTCGGTTAATTTCATTTTTGTCGAGATGAGACGATTCGAGTTATAAATTTATGTATTTCTGTTTGTTTTTTCATTTAATGTTTATTGTTTGTTTGTTTTGTGTGCGTGTGTGGTGCGTTAAATAATTAATTTGAATTCACAAATATAATTAGTTACATACATCCATACATATTTATATATGTGTGCATGTACATAGATAGTAGTTGTAATATTTTCTATCATTTTCGTATTGTAACATACAATTTGTAAGTATTATTTTGCATTCTGTTGTTGTGTTCACATCTCTACAAGTCTTATTTAGACGGCTGGACGACGACTGGTTAAAATGCCTCCGTATTGTCTGAGCTTATTGTCGCGGTTTTGTTTTTGTGTGGCTGTGTGTGTGTTTGTGAATGTGTGTGTATTTCTTTCAGCTTGTTTTATAGTATATTGATGAATATCTTTGAAAAAATAGACAAGTCTATTCATTTTCGGTTTTTGACATTTCATCTCTACTATTTACAAAGTTAGAGTGTTTGCAACCACGCACACTCAACCTGTTTAGTTGGCATTACTTATTTTTTAGTGGTTTTGTTACTCTTTTACTATTTATTTATAAAAGCAACAATTTAGCTATTTTCAGATTTTTTAATTTCTCTTTTAAGTTTGATTGCCATCGTTGTCAACCAAAAGTATTTGTAATAAAAACCTGCACCTTCTGGAAATGCGCTTAAAAGCTGAAATTCCATTTCATGTAATGCTTTAATCTTTACTTTTTGATTATGTGGAGCTTTGTCAAGGGGACTTTTCTAGCTAGAAATTAAGAATCGAAAAAATGCATTAATTATGTAAACATTTTCCGCCATTTCTTTGTATCTTTAGGTGCGTTCGAGTACCCAAAAGTTTTTAAAATTTTTTTTAACTTTCTTGGATTTTACTAAATTGCGTTCGTTTATACAAAATACAGTAAATGAGAACACAAATTAAGAGCGTAAACAGTTCATGACAGTTCATGACTGAGTATTTACAAATTTGTATTGCAGAAATTTTTGCTGGTAAAACTTAAAAAAACATGTGATCCACTGGTAGAATAATACAGGTAGTGTCGAAGCTGCAACAACACTGCTTTTATGTTCGAATCTGTCAAAAAGCACACAAGAAAAATAGCAAAAAATTGTATATTCACATGTGCGTTTGATTGCATTTTCTGTTCTATAAAGAATTTTGTTTCTTTTCCTTTTCTTATTTGCATTTGAAACCAATATTCAATTGTGCTTTTTTAGTACATACTTAAATTTTTACAGCTTCGAACCCAAACCTGTATTATTCTACCATGTGTGATCCAAAAGGTAAACAAACAAAATTAAGAAAACAAAAAGTATACAATTTGTGAAAAAAACTATTAAAAAAAAGAAAAATGGAAATCTGTAATAAAATAATAAAAAATAAAAGGTGAATAATTATTTCCAAACTATTCGTTTTCATTTTATTTTATATCCAATTTTCTTTTTTTTAGGATCCATAACAACTTTTGAACTTTCTATTCTTTGTGTTTTTTTAATTCTTTGGGAGTTGTGAAAGTGTTCAGTTTATGACTACTTAATAGTACTGCACGTGTTTTCTATGCAATCAATAGTAAAAACAAACAATCACAAACTTTTGAATAAATTTAATCAGACACAAATTAGGAAAATCAAATAAAATAAAATGAAATTTGCTTGAAATGTTCGCATTATAATAAATATTGAATCGAGTACCAACAAGAAAAAAAAGTTGAGTAGTCAAAAGTGTAAATATATTTCAACACTATATTTATTTGCAATCAGCTGTTTCCTTAGGCCCATATTCTCAGTCTTTATTTAACTAATGACAGTAGTTTAACTAACGGCTTTTCACATAAATGTCTTTAGTTAAACGGATATCATTAGTTACCTAAAGGTTGAAAATTTAGGCCTTAATCTTACTAATTTTTACAATTTTTCTGTTCGCGTACTTTTTTGGGGCAACAGCTTCTTTTGAGAGTAAATTTTTAAGTTTACTTAGTAATTACTCGTTTATTGCATTTTACTGTAAAAGTACACAAACGGACCTTCTGTTACTTCATCACTTTTCCAACAGGAATAGTTTTCCTGATTAAATTTATTGAATTATTAATTGGAACCCATTCCCATCATGTATGTACTCATATATATTAAATTTGCCACTTTTGCAAATTAGTTTTAATAAAAAAGCGTTTTTATTTAAGCTAAATAATTTTTTTACGAGCAACAAAGATAGAATTTCGCTGAAATTAAAAAAGAAAAATACTAAATAAACCTTGAAGAAATTTGTATGTTGTGTGCTCATGAGTGTACTGAGTTTTTGAATTTAAAGAAAGAATATAAAGAATTTCTAATGAACTAATGAAATTAAATACAAAAGCCATGGATAATTGTTACCAAAAACATCAATATGCACAGACCAGCACAATTAGGGGAACAAACAAAAAAGTCTTAATTTTGGCACTGGCTAAAATTTTACTTGTTCTTATTTTCAGTATCTAAGTATCTAGTCGGGGAAATATTACCAAATGATGTTATTCAGAAGACCGAACTCTAAAGGCAGAATTCGTTTGTACGTTCTGTTCTGTTACGAATCAGCTATTTTGTTTCTGTTCAATTGAAAAACTGTATGTGTGGTTTGTTGTTACTTTTTCGTTCTGTTCTGTTACGGAATATTCTGTAGAAAATAGAATACAACGTTAAGTGACAGTCAAGAGTTTGTATGTATTAGTTTTTTGTGGAATGAAATATTACAAATTTGCTTTTAAAAGTCAGAATATTTTATTTTAATTCAAATTATTAAAGATTTATATATTTTTGTCAAGTAAAAAGCATTTTGCAAACATTTACAAAATTCAATCCTATAATTATATCGTCCACATCCGAAAGTTCAGACACAGGAGAAAAAAGTAAGAAATATTTCCTACAGTAAAAACTTATGAGGCCATTAGTCGAACTTTTTTTCATTGAATAGAAACAATTTAAGTTTTTGGAGATTTTTTTATACTGCCAGGCCCACGATTTCACACGTTTTCGTTTTTTAAAATGTTTTTTTGTTTTAAATGTAATTGTACGTAAGAACGAATTCGTGTGACATCGTGAGCCTGGCAGTTAATAAACACAAACCTTTTTTTATTTTGATAACGTTGTACTTTTTGCTCTTTAATATTTACAGTGTTAAATTTGTGCGTATCATTGATGATATAAAGTGTGTCTCAGTGAAAATGCACTTTTTCATTTAAAAATGAAAACACCTATTTTTTAGATAATTGTTATTTATTTTTTTATTGAATTGTAAAGAAAACATGTTCCAAATAAGTATGAAATAAAATATATATGTCAAATGGCCCACTTCCTACCAGCTCTGATAACAGGTCATCAGTCTTTTCAAGGAATTTTCCTTAACTTTTTCACAGAGCTGTGGCTGTATCTTCCCGATGACGCGTTATATCTGGGATTTGAGCTCAGGAAATGTTTCTGGTTTATTCGCATAAGCCCGAGAATTCACAAAACCCAAAAAGAAAAAAATTGCACGCCTATATCTCATCATCTTGGTGGCCAGTTGATATTCGAATTTCTTGAGATAATTTGTTCTGGAAATCGTTGCTGCAATAAATCGATTGTTTCATGGCGCCGTGTTGCTGCAACGAAATCTCATCCATATCCATGTCGTCCAGTTGTGGCCACAAGAACTTCGTTATCATGTTCTTGTAACGAATCTCACTCGCATTCTCGCCTGACCAGAATTCGCACCAGACAGCTGCTCCTTGTGGATGCATCTGTTTCTCATGGATAACATGAAGATTTTTGACAATTTTGTGTATTCAAAAAGTCATTCAGATGGAAATGCGCTGCATCGGAGAAGATGACTTTTGTTCAAAATATTGGCAGTGATATATTTTCGCAATTATAACGTGTTGTTCTTCCGTAAAGCGCTCCATTTTTAATAATCGATATAAACATGTGTCACAGCTGCCACTTGCATACAAAAAAATTAACACTAAATTTAAAAGGTACAGGGTGTCCGCCGAGAAGGTATACTACTTTGTTTTGCAGCCGTTTTGGTAAACATTAGTCTTGACAGTTCATATTTAGCAGTCGTGAAGTAGACATGTGGCAAATTTATTATGGAAAAATATTCGATAATCCAACGTGTTTTAATCGTAAAAACATTTAATCAAAATCAATCATCGATTACTGTGACGATGAGAAAGTTAAGTGAAATTTTTGGAAGAAACAACGTGCCAACAAAACGCACTATTTATCGTTTAGTGAATGATTTCGAAGAAAGAGGGTCGGTCTGTAGGTGATAGGCCCAAGCGTGGACCACAACGTACTGCAAGATCGGCTGAAAACATTAGTGCTGCTCAAGAAAGTGTTCAAAACAATCCATCAACCTCAATTCGACGCCGTGCTCAGGAGCTTGGTCTTCAAAGAACAACTTTGGCCACAATTTTGCACAAGGATTTGCATTTGTTTCCATTTAAGATTCAGTTGACAAAAGAACTTCTTCCATAAGACCATTTACGCCGCCGTACATATGCCAATAGAATGTTACAGCTCGCCCGCCCACGACAACCCCGATTTTCATGAAAAAATCATAATGAGTGACGAGGCACATTTTTATTTAAATGGATGTGTGAATAAACAGAATAGTCGGTTCTGGGCAATGGAAAACCCTCAAATTATTTATCAATCACCTTTGCATCCATTAAAAGTGACAGTCTGGTGTGCAATTTGGTCAGGAGGAATCATTGGATCTCACTTCTTTGAAAATTAAAACGGCGTAACGGTAACTATGAATGGGGAGCGATATCGTGATATGATTGAAAACTTTTTAACGCCACAACTGCATGCTTTGGGCTTGATTAACATGTGGTATCAACAAGACGTTGCCACATCGCATACAGCTAGTATTACAATGGAATTACTGCGAGACCTCTTTCCAAAACAAGTTATTTCAAGAAATGGTGATGCTGATTGGCCTCCACGGTCGCCTGATTTGACTACTCTGGACTTCTTTTTGGTTTATGCAAACAAACCAGAAACGCTTGAGCAACTCAAACAAAATATTCGTGATGAAATTCGAAATGAAATACCGCGTGAAATGTGTGAGAATGTAAAGAAAAATGTGCGCAAAAGGGTTCGCATTTGTGAGGCTAACAGAGGCGAATATTTATCTGATATTGTATTCCATACATAATTGCCGACATTAAATAAAACATTTATCAATATAAGAACCATTCTCTTTCATTTAATCAAAAATTTTAAAATAAACAAATAAGTATACCTTCCCGGCGGACACCCTGTACATTCTTATTGGTGTTTCCGTTACAAACAAACATGTATAAAATTTTTTTTCCAAAGTTCGGTGTTCGCTGAAATTTTTACGGAACCGAATACCGAAGTATTGCAGCGACAATTTCAGTTGTTAATGGACTGTTTGAGAAGTCAGCAACTGCCGGCTTAGATATAAAATTGAAATTATAGCTGCATCTTCTAGATTAATAGCAGCAATTAATAATTCCTGAAAATATTTCACAAAATAAAATTCAAGTTTATCTACTATAAATCTTGTAGTAGTGTGTTAATATAAATTAATTAAATATTATTTAAAAAAATAATACAAAGAAAATAAAACATGTTTTATTATCATTTAAAAACGCGTGGTGAATATAACATAATAAAATAAATTGATTTTCTTTTATGACCCCTTCCTCTCCTTTCCCTATAAAGCTTTCTCAAATCTGTTTCTCTCTCTTTCTCTGCCTCTCTCTCTATTATTTTCTAATATTAAACAAACAAGTCTATCAGCTAACTAACATAAATTAACAGTCGTAATATCGCTCACTGTACATATTAAATGTGTCTATTAATTTAATATAGAAAACAAAAATAAAATAAAAATAAAAATAAAAAACTAGGGATAGATGTTAAAGGAATTAAAGTAAAACCCACCAATTGAGTGGCTAAATGGATGGAATAAATTTCAATAAATAATTGTGTTATTTATAATTATTTCTATTTCATTCGATTAAATTTATGTATTTTTTTAATTTTAAATTTAAATTGAAAACTACTAAGATTCAGGTTTATATTAAATTTTTGCAATCAACAACAATTTAAATATAAAATATTGTTAAAAAAACCGGTGTTTACTAGTTATTATAATAAATATTAATTACAGTAATGACCAAAAGATTTGCAGCCCAAAACAATGCCTTGACCAATTATTCGCGCAATGCTTTTTTTTGGTAAAATTTATTAAAATATTTAATATTTTTTGCAATACACGAGGGCAATTCAATAAGGCTTGGTAAAATCAAATGTAAGAGACATCAAGAATTTAAATCAAAGTGG